>JAUPFT010000014.1:32133637-32703637 GCA_036936625.1 Parnassius smintheus behrii | reverse complement strand
AAGTTTCATATGATTATTGGTAAGTAAGTAAGCTACGTGAAGCTGAGAACCAGGTTAAATTGAGGTCGATACTATGAAAAATATTTAAAAAAAAATAATGATTACTGAATGGAATCATATTAAGACATTTTTCTATAAACATTTTTTATTGCTTCAAATGTGAATACGAATTGCCTTTTATGTACTTTTAAGTGGCACCGAGATCACATTTAACTGCGAAAAGGTCTCGATATAAAGAATGATTACTTATTCAGAAACTTCCATTTCTTATTACATAGTAGGTTTAATATAAAAACTAAAAAGATTCAACAACATCTTATGCAAATAGAGACGATGGATAAAAATAGAAGAATACGAAATGTAACCCCAAAATGCCTCAATCAGGGTATCGAAGTTTTATCTCTTAAAAAAGTAACATAAAAATGTTCAGTTGCCTAAAGTCATTGTTAGGACTAATGCTTAGAATATTATGTACTTCCGAAAACTTTAAAATGTAACGCACGAAATGTATAGTGCTATTTTCAACATTTTTGTATATTCTACGCGTAGAGAGAGATCCTTTTATCGTCATTATAAATTCAGAAACATTTTTGGTCTACTAGAGGCAAATATTCGACTTTAAAAATAATCGCTGTCCACGTACCGTAATATGAAGCAACATTATACATAATTCCGTGTATACTGTTCCTATGGGAATAGTAGTTGAGTGCGGCACGACGTAAGCAGAAGGCCGTGCGTTGAATTATTTAAGTAGCTCGAGTAATATTTTTTCTTATTTTCATAGCCTTGCATTATTTGTATATCGAACCAAAGATTAAAAAATTAGAAAAATAAAGTTGTAAATTACTAATTAATTAGGTAGAATAAGTAAATAAACATTTTGGTTACAGCAATAATTATCCAATATATTGTACATTATGTTTTTTTTTTGCTTCTCTTTCTAATTTTTATTTATTGAGAACTATACAACTTTCGTTTTTTTTTCAAATTAGCGGATCTGTTAACGCAGCTTTATTTTGGTTTTGTTTTAATAGGATAAGGTGACAAACGAGACCAGAGTTGACCTGATGGTAAGGGGCTGCTGGAGGCCCATGGACATCTACATGTACTTACCCTCGATTACGAATCAAAATGCAGATGCGTTGTCACCCGTGAGGACTTTGATGGATTGCCTCATTTCCAGTAAAAAGGGTCTCCGCTTCTCTACACTCACCATACGAAACACAGCAGCATTAAGCTACTATTTTCCCTGGTTGAGCCGGCCCATTCATGATACAATTATACAACTAACATAACTGCAGCATGGTTCTACCACGTTTAAAAATAGTCATCATTAACCATTTATTTCATAATTTTTTCTATTTCTCAATATATACTCCAATAATTTCGGATAAAATACGGTCTAAATCATTCCTAGTATTGCTTTCTATCATACTATAATAAAACTTTCATAATCGGTTTAATTATTCCGAATATCATCTCGGTAAGACAGTCATTCAGGCAAACAAACAAGCAAAAAAGTCTTTCACGCCTTAATGGCAAAGTGCAAATAACCCCCTCAATAAAAGGAATTTATTTCGATATTACAGACAGACATTGCAGTTGTATTTATATAAACAATTTCATGAGTTATTTTCTTAATTTCCGCCAGAGCTATCAAGTTGTTGAATAAATAGTTCTTGAACCAAATGTCTTAATAAAATAACACTACTTTAAATAGATAAGTGCATCGCAAATCCAAGTAGATCCGCAAAAATATCTGCAGTATTTTTTATAGTCACAAACGACCATACGGTGCACGTAATGATAAGTTAATGTTTTAGCTCGCATACGTTTATATTTCTTGTTACTGTTATATTTATTAGGGTGATAAGATAAAATGCCTCTTCAATCAAGTGCGAAATCTACATTTTTGTCGACTACTAGCGATATGTTCCGCTACCTACCGGATCCAACTATGCCTATAACATTTGTAGAAGTGCGAGAAATATGTTAACAAAGTTTTATCACAATCTGATAAACGTTATGACAGCGCATAAAATACGAACGAACAAAAATTTTTTTTATATATTAGATGGGCGACATACGCTGACGTGGTGAACTTGATGGTAAGTGGATATTGTGACCCATAGACATCTGCATTTATTATTCATTGCAATTTAAATGCAGATATGTTGTCACCCTCGTGAACTAAGATGGAATGCTTCGTATTCAGTAAAAAGGGTGTCCAGTTCTCTACACTCGCCATAGGATACACAGCAGCATTGTGCTGTTATTTTACACTGGTATTCTGTGAGAGCGTGGTATTCTCCCTATCGAGCCAACCCATTCGTGATACAACTATAATACAGCTGCAGCTTGACTATACCACGTAGAAAATTGTATGTCTGTGAAATTTCAAATTACCAAGCTCCAATACATCTAACAAAGGAGAGGAAGTTATGGCGAACAATTTGGTCCATTCATATTTATTAAAAATAGTAAAATTCTAAGAACAAAGATAGGTAAGTAAATTTATCATTTTACAAATATCAATTCCGGTCGAGATTTGACCTCAAAACCGTGTTTCAGTATTATTACAATTTAATAAGAGCGGTATAAATTGTTAAAAGGCATAATATTTGGATCACTGAACAAAGGTGACAAGAATATCTACGTTAAATGAAAATCGATGAAACACCATTTCTCATTTTACGCATTGATGAACTTCAGGATTTCTGTCTTTATGCAATTTCAATACAAATTATTTTTCGTCCTTTAGAAATGATGACAAATTTTAATTTCTTCATTTACCTTGGCTGTGGTTTCTTGCTAAATATACATTAATAGCCTCCTAGCGTAAAAATGACCAGCCATCTCATATATACATATATATAAGTGAATTATTAGTAGTCCACCATCCGACCATTTCGGGATGGTAAGCTGAAGTGGCAATGGGGTGGTCATGTCTGTCGCAGAGGTGACAACCGGTGGAGTAGACGTGTTATGGAGTTGAGAATGCGTCTAAGTAAACGTAGTGTGGGACGCCCCCTGACCAGATGAAGCGACGATCTGCGCAAGGTGGCTGGTAGAAACTGGATGCGTGTAGCCGAAGATCGGGCTAAGTGGCGCGCCTTGGGAGAGGCCTATGTCCAGCAGTATACTACCGCAGGCTGATGATGATGATGATGATGATGAACCATCTGACTACCTTATATATATATATATATATATTGTATAAGGTGGTCAGATGGTTGACTACTAAAGTATAGTTGCATAATGCATATTAGGTCCTTACGATAGTATAAGGTCTATAGGAATTGGACTTAAACAGGATTATTATAGCGGTGTGTAGACTGCTTAACAGTGACCTAGACCTAGGTAAATTTGGTCTCAACATCCGAAATGTCCTAGGCATATTATCTTAGTGGTGGTGGTAAGCGGGTTTGTTGTAGCTATACGACTTGGTCGTGGACATCGCACGTCCCTACCGAGTGTGGGCGGCGTCTTATCGCATATCGTTAGGTGTATCAATCATACTCAACTTTATGTCTTAGTGCAATACCACTATGATATCCAGGTTTTTGGTTACTGGCGTCTTAGTAGTGTGCTACTATCATTACGTGCTATTTGCTCCATGCCGGAAGTGCAGTTCACACAGCACTCGGTTCGCAAAGCACTCCTCTCCCTGGACATCCACAAGTCGAGTGGGCCTGACGGCATCCCCCCAATTGTGCTGAGGACGTGTGCTCCAGAGTTGGCACCGGTTTTAACGCGTCTTTTCCGGTACTCCTACTCCCTAGGCGTAGTCCCAAAATCATGGAAGACGGCTTTCGTCCACCCGATCCCTAAAAAGGGCGACCGCTCAGACCCGTCCAACTACCGGCCAATCGCCATCACCTCCTTGTTCTCCAAAACAATGGAGTCCATTGTAAACTGCCAGCTCATGAGGTACCTTGAGGATCACCAGCTGATTAGTGACCGCCAATACGGTTTTCGCCGTGGTCGGTCAGCTGGTGATCTTCTGGTCTACCTCACTCACAGGTGGGCGGAGGCAGTAGAGTTCAAGGGGGAGGCATTGGCCGTTAGTTTGGACATTGCGAAGGCCTTCGATCGGGTTTGGCACCAAGCGCTTCTTTCGAAGCTCCCTTCCTATGAGCTTCCCGAGAAATTGTGCGATTGGATCACCAGCTTTCTTGCAGATCGGAGCATCAAGGTCGTTGTAGACGGTACAAGCTCCGATTGCAAGCCTATTAATGCTGGTGTTCCACAGGGCTGCGTGCTGTCGCCAACGCTGTTTCTTCTGCATATCAATGATATGTTGCATACCCGTAACATTCATTGCTATGCGGATGACAGCACCGGTGATGCTCTTTACACCGGCCGAGCCAATATTTCTCGGGAAAACGTCTCCGAGTGCCGGGACAAACTTGTGTCTGAAGTCGAGTCTTTGCTGAACAGAGTCTCGGATTGGGGACGACTAAATCTAGTCCAGTTTAACCCCCAGAAGACACAAGTTTGCGCGTTAACCGCTAAAAAGAACCCCTTTGTCGTATCCCCTCAGTTTCAAGGCACTCCCCTTGTTGCCTCAGCCAGTATCGGAATCCTCGGCGTCGACATATCGAGTCACGTGCAGTTTCGTGGTCACTTGGAAGGGAAGGCCAAATTGGCCTCTAAAAAGCTTGGCGTGCTCAGCAGAGCGGGACAGTATTTCATGCCGGCACACCGCCTGCAACTTTACAAGGCGCAGGTTCGGCCGCACATGAAATACTGTTCCCATCTCTGGGCTGGGGCTCCCCAGTACCAGCTCCTTCCACTTGACCGCATCCAGCGCAGAGCGGCTCGAATCGTCGACGACCGAGTGCTTTCCGATCGGCTCGATTCACTGGCGTTGCGAAGAGATGTTGCATCTCTTTGCGTATTTTATCGCATCTATCACGGGGAGTGCTCTGAGGAATTGTTCGGATTAATCCCAGCCGCCAAATTTCGTGAACGCACGACACGGCAAACGTCCCGATACCATCCACACCATCTGAATGCTTGGCGGTCCACCACTGTACGTTTCACAAGGAGTTTTCTTCCACGTACAACCTCTCTGTGGAATAGTTTATCACCGGCGATTTTTCCGGACCGATACGACCTGGGGACCTTCAAGAAAAGAGCTTACTCCTTTCTAAAGGGCCGGCAACGCACCCGCAATTCTCCTGGTGTTGCGGTTGATCATGGGCGGCGGTAGTCACTTAACATCAAGTGAGCCGCATGCTCGTTTGCCCCCTCTTCTATAAAAAAAAAAAAAAATATTTGAAATATAATAACAGTGCCAATTTTGTTGCCAAATTCGACAGGGATCACGTGAGTGTGAGGGGGCGGAGTTGCATTGATGCTTAATGCACTTGTGATGGATCTGCCGTTGTGCTGCGCCTGATTTGACGCATCTTTTGGTTCTGGATGGTAGACTTATGTAAGTGGTGATGTCTGCTGGGATCGTTTGGGATAACTAGCGATAGTGTAAGCCCGACGCAAGTCGTAATGATGCTTATTGCGTTTTGGAGCATTGCGTCTCTCCAATAGTTTTTTGGCGGGTCGCTTAACTTAATGGCGCGCTCTGCGTCTTGTATTGACTCACAACTAAATAGCTTTGCCCAAGACTGGTCTCTTCATAACGGGGCTGCAGACTTTAAAGGACTAATTTTTTCAAAAGGTGTTAGAAATACGTCTTCGAAAATAATGTACACATTTTCGCGCGCGTTGCGCACGGTAGCACATATTAAACTAAGTGTATTATAATAAACTTAGGTTTTAACGCAATGTGGTGTAAATTTCAAATTGAAGTGCACTATAAGACAAATAGAAAGGACCAGTAAACTTACATTACGAAATTAAACCAAAATGTTAAGTTCGTCATTACTGGTTAATAACTATATCAAATAATCATACTGTGTAGTCGCGGTTTAAAAATATCCAGTCTATTGTAAAATATTGCCAGATTACCAACTCATTCTACTTTGTTCTCTACTTTGAAATTACAGCAATTGTACATTGTCCCATCACTTCTAAATTAAGCCACGTGCCACCCCCGACTTGAGGTTCTGCTACCGGCATTTTTCTACCACCGAAATCCTGCTCCAGGTTTTCACCTAAAATGTAGCAAAATGCTGACGAAAGTCGCCACCACCTAAGCAGCCGTTCTTAACCAGCCACTCTGCTGTGATCCGACTGACAACCTCTACTAGGTTGTCGGCGAGCACTACCACCTGTGCCCAAATATTATCTCCACATAAAGCCGGTCACTCGCTCAGGGACGGTACCTCCTTCATCTACCTCCACTACAATCAGAAAATAACGTATATAACATACTATATATATATATATATATATATATATATATATATATATATATATATATATATATATATATACAATATGGTATACTCGTAAATAAGTAAATAATTCGTCTCACTCTTTTAGGTATGTGCATTCCGACGTAGACCCGCATCCACGACCTAGCCGCGCTGATCTTATCAGTGTAAAATTGGAATACTCCTATTGGTATTTTAATACAGTTGCTCAAAAGTGGCATATTGCAGGGACGTATAGCGTTAGGGATGTGGTATATTACATACTCGAGCTTTCTTTTACCTTTTCCGAACTCGTGCGTTCTCTTTCCCAACCAACCACTCGTACTGAAATATACTATATTCTGTGACCTCTATTTATTTTTAAGCTTAAAATACAGCACAGCGTAAAATATAACAAATTAGAAAATACTCGCTGGAGCCCAGCTGTGCTAATTGTGGCTGCAGCGGGAAAGAACCACAAAATAAACTTTATAGGAAGAAATAACAATAGAAGAAATAATAAACAAATAACTTGCAATACGCGATTACCTCATTACATCACCTGCTGACGCTGCGCATACGTGTGGCCACCCGGATACAACGTGATTACCGCTGCTAGCTCTGCACCCCGATTGACGTCAATGCGCGTTTACCGGATTGCAACATTTTTATTATATAGAATTAAATCGATAATTATGTATCTATCATAGCATCGATCAGGCTTAGATATAAGTTTAATTGTAAAATTAATTTTTATTAAAATTATTAAAATAATTTTGATTTTTTTTTGGGTCCACCGGCTGTGATTACTATATTTGGTGCAGTTGGTTAGATTATCAAATCCTATCAAAACTACCTCTTCTTGAGGTGAGGGTTCTCTTACATCGAAATCCCGCGTCGTAAAAAAATCGCTACCGTCGCGAGCGGTCGCGCGTCATCGAGTATCCTGAAAAAGAACCTGGAGCACGACTGAAGCAGAAATCGAGAAATCGACCCCAAAGGAACCAGAATACAGCTAATGTCAGTACACTGAAATCATTTCTGTGTTGCTTCCCTTTTTTCTTATAATTTACCTTTTGTTTTACCGCCAAGATTTTTCATCCTAGGCAATCCACCCCAAGAGGGCCTGCATATAATAGGGTGGCCCATAGACTCAATTGACATACAAATATGAATATAAGTGTAGATTTAAATCAATTTTCGAGCGATTCTGAGGAACCACGTGGCCCAGGATATGCAATAATGACTGATTGATTTTTAAGGCCTTACTCCTAGTAACCAAATTTAATGTTAACTCGCACATTTTGTCTCGCTTTATAAATTTGTCTAATCGGATCTTAGAGGAATATATGTAACAAAACGAAGTTAATGCTAATGCAGCTAATGCTGAACTATGTCTCGTGAATGGTATCTTAAATAAAATAACTGGACCCACCGCGTGAGTAATTAATTCAAACGGTATAGCTTGAGATTGGAATAGCATTAAAACAGCTTTGCTTAATAATTTTTCTGACCAGAGAGATGAGACCGCCGTTTATAAAGGTCTCATGATAGCTACGTAGGGGAATAGTTCACCCCAAGAATTTTATGACCGATGTGTAAAAATGTTCGGCACTATCATGACATATGTCACCTTACACGAAACTGTCGATACGACTATTAAAGCTAAGCGTGACCTTTACAGAAAGCTCACAGCACAGGCATTTTTTCGTGAATTAAAAGAGCCTCTTGGCTCTTGCATACGATGCATGCATTCTGATCGTTATGTAAAGGCCCTTGAATTTGTGCAGGAAGAGTTAAGAGTTGTGATGTATCTTCAATATCGCAGTGAATCTGCTGCGGACAAGAAATCACAGGTACCACAGGTAAACCTTTGCCCACGGGTCCGATGCCAATTGCCCGCGTATAAAATATTTAATTTCCCCATATGAACAAAGCCTATGTCAAATTTTAAATTCTCTCAACAAAAACGGCGGCCTAATAATTTTAATAACTCTCCCGTACCATAGAGGCCCGTAGGTATGCCGACAAGCACGCAGCATTCCGCGCGCAACCACCTAACTATAATCCACAACTCAATAGATTCCAATTCCAACCAGGAACGATTCATATAATTCGTGTAATAATATACTCTTGTGGAATAATCTGCAGCACGTCTGGTGTTAGGGATGGAGAAATTTTACAAGTAAGAGAAAAAATTGATATCTTGATATGCACAGAATTAAAGTATGTCCATGCTTGTTGGTATTGTTTTTCCGTAAAATAAGGATCGGTGTCATTCTCATAGTTGGATAGCTTATGGTTGTTAGCTTGAAACTCGGCCCATAACTTATCAAGGGATTCGAGTCGTTCACTCAAGTACTTACGGGACTTCCGTCTTGCAGAATCCTTGACAAAGTTTCTTTCTATCTTCTCGATTGCTTCAACAATGTCTTGTTGGCGCTGAAATAGACTCTCCATGTTTTAAATGTTCACTGTGTGACTCTCCGAGGAGGAAAATGTACTCTCAATGTTCACTTTTATTATGTATGTAAACACAGTTTTTCTCGACTGTCGACGAGAATAGTCTGCGATAGCTGAAGTAGTAGAGCTTTGTCTAGTGGTCCGAGCCAATCTTATGTCTTCGCGAACCTAGTACTACCTTTACTGCACTTTCTCTATTGTACTGGTGGAACCCACTTCAGGGTAAACAGTCAATCGATCAGAGTCGCACAAAATCCACAAAGAACACAAAGTGACGTCAACGTAAGGGCCACTGCACCTGAGTTTCCCTAGTGTCGATAGAATCCACAAGTTTGATCTTGTATCTTTAAAGGTCCAAATAAACTTTTTATCTCGAATGTCGACGAGAACGGCTCAAAGGACGAAAGAAATTGTAGTGTGTCTACAGTTTACAAGATGAGTGCAAAATGAGATGTAAGGGAAAGTTAACGTACATTAACTTTCCAAATCAACCCATCATCAAATAAACCCATTAAAGTCGTTCTAATACCGATTTTATTGTAAAGGATTATACTTTATATACTTACATGATTATTATAAAAATGATGTATAAGCAGAAGTACGGAAGTTTTTTTTTATAGAAGAGGGGGCAAACGAGCGTGTGGCTCACCTGGTGTTAAGTGACTACCGTCGCCCATGATCAACCGCAACACCAGGGGAATTGCAGGTGCGTTGCCAAAAGGAAGTTATACATGTGTGCGTAATTAACAAATAATATGTTTCTAAGTGACCTAAATTAATAAGTACTGCATGTTTTATTAACTATTGTGAGGTAACTCTTACAATGCTTTTTAATAATTTTATTATTTGCAATATTATTAACTACCTCTGAAAATCATAAATTTGCAGTTGAGTATACATTACATTACACATACATAATTATGCACAAAAAGGTTTAAAAACACATCATTAATCTTATCTTAATTATAGCACTTTAAATTGCGTATTCACAAATAGAGAGTCGCTATTCATATCAATAAAAAATGTTTAATAGTTCTTAAATATTTTTACATAATTTCCTTTTACTACAGCAAATTAATTTTGTTGCTAACACCTTTTGGGAGTCTGGTTTATGCATCCATCACCATAGGTAACTCTATTGTGTGTCAAGCATAGTTATTTTAGTATATGAAATATAAAAAAAGTATATATTCAGTTCAAAACATGTCTACCCTCGTAAGTAATAGCTCTAATTGTCTGAGTAATTAGTACCATGCAATGGTGATGATGATAATGTTTTAAGCAACGAGAAACAAATAACATAACTGATAATAAATGGGCTCTACAGCTCGTGGGTAACTACAAACAGTTTCAAACAAAGACAATCACAGATGCTCCTTACTTCTTCATTCGAAACAAAACACAAAATGCACTGCTGCTTGCTGCAGAAATATAAACAACGAGCTTCTAGACAAAAACAAAGATTTGCCAACTTTTACATTTATATTGTGTAAGGATAAATCAATATCAGTTAAAAATATATCATATTAAATTTTATTATAATGTAATAAAAATAACATTTTAAAGTTGCCCATTTAAATAAAGTTTTACAATACCTAATTATAAAATATAATTCAAATGGATAGTATATTATTTATTTTATCAATACTTAAAGTCGTCAGGGAGCGTCAAAATTAAATAAGGGTCATTTGTATCTCCAAAAAGGTATAAATGGCTTCTCTAAGTGGTCAGCGGAATCAGTGACCCTTCAAAATTACATTTTAATGAATATTGCAGATATGTGAAGAGTGGTTTAAGGGCTAAAGGGTAAAGCCAATTTTAAATAGTTAATGATTTTGTTAACCATTTCAGACATAAAATAAATATTTTGTAATACATATTTAAGAAACATTTTTTTTAAATTATTTACATCTAAATCTAGGCTATGTTTCATTCGAAAAACTGATCATAAATAGTATCATAAAAAACAAAATTTCATTTAGATTTTTGTATTTTTTATTTTTTAACACGCTTTTATTAGGTCGACCTGTATGTAGCTATGTAATGATATCTAAGGTAACTAATTCAATTATCTTTCAAGGGTTGGAGCGTAAATATGATAAGGACTAAGAAAATTTATAGTTAGTCGTTTATTATGACAGACCTCGCGATAAATCAACCCCTTTAAAACGCATATTTTGTATACTTTTTCCCCAAATATTAGATCCTTTATCGATTACAACATTTACCTCCGTCGTGGGTTTTTTCAAAAATTTATTTTGCTTTTTATAGAAAGAAATATAAACTAAAATACTTAAACATGCTGTCATGTTTTAGAGCTGTGTACAAAAGCTTTGTCAGGGACGGTAACGTTTTTCACTGTATTTTAAACACGACTGGATTAAATCCATTAGTAAATTGAATTTTCTAAATGCTTCACTGGATAAACAGTACGACGCATACTTCTCTTATCAGTCTTATAAATCTACAGCGGCTTAAAGAAAAACCGTTTCACAAATGGGACAAATGAAGTATATATTGCAAAATTTACACAGGTTTCTTCACGATGTTTTCAACCACTACTAAGCACAATAAGATTATAATGTATATTTAAATTGGTGCCAGCGGGGTTTAACCCATGTTGCAATTACGGCGAGGTTCTCAACATTGCTTTTAATATTTTGAATGAAGTTTTAGATGTACTTCATTATTTTATAAGGTAGAGATGGAATGAAATATAATTAAAAACTTTACATATAATCACATAATTTTAGCAAGGCAAGATAATAATTATAATGGCATCCTTGGAAAAAGATATAATTATTTTTAATCTAGCAAAAATTATAATGAAATTTCAATGTCCAAAGAATATGTATTCTTTGTCACCAATCAACCGCTTAGAGTCCTGGATTAAAAATGTCCTCTAAATTCAAAATTAAATCTTAAATGTCCTCTAATCTCACATCATCTCTCAAATCTTAGTAATATATGACGGCCGTAAAGTTACAAAAGTTTGGACCTGCAAATTATAAATCACTTAGTCGTAGTAATATTTCCCTTCTAAACATGGACCTCTCTCTGAGATTTCTTTCAAGGGTGTAATTATTAAATGATAGGACTTGTAGTTGGGCGTACGCGTCATCACATGAGGCTATTTTACCCCTTGTTAAGGGTATTTGGACTCTTAACCCAGGTGTAAAAGATAATTTCAAGCTTACACTCAAATTTCACAACGTCACATTTAAGATATTTAAAACAATCTCAATTTTTCTTGACCTTCACATGGTCTTCAAATTGGCAATTTTGTGTTTAAGCTCGAGAATTTAATCTCGGCCATCATACAAAAATTTTGACTGTTTTTGGTGGCAAATTTTAGGTTTATATTAAGGAGTAAACTTGGGATTGGCTGTAATGGTGTTAATAAAGACGACAAATAAATATAGGGCTTACTTGAGGCCTAGTGAGTAAATTTTAAAATGTAGTGTTAAGTGTTGGGTAGTAGTTTTATCCATTCTAAGCCTGAAATTCTGTTCGACCTGTTGGTAAATGGTGATACAACAAAAGATAGTAAAACACACTATGCTTAACAACAACCTATTTACGTGAACCTTAAAATGTCTACATTATGGTCGGATGGAAAGACACATGATGACAAAATTATTCCAACCTTTAGATGTACGCATGATGAACGACAAATGTGTAGAATGTTACGCCTCATCAAGACTGTGCACGTTTATGTACTTTATTATAAGCTTAATGAAATTATTTTGAAGTATGTTATGACTTGGCTTTATCGTCACCACATATAGAATAAGTGTTGAAACTTATTATTGTCTTAATAATATATCTCTCATTATATCTCACATGTATATAATCTGTCATAGCTGTACTACTCTACTAGTTGTACCCAATTTTGATTTTTTATAAAGTGTTACATTTTTAATTTACTGAATGAGATCGTAATGAGTGATCTAATAATTAATTTAACTTTTTTATTTTTATGTACTGGGGTAATTTAATATGTTTTTGCTTTGTCAAATATTTAATTCTTGTGACTCTAGCTGATTGTCTTTAACGGTCACCTCACTTTCTACATTTCAGTATTCCAATTCTGCTTTAATTGAGGTGGTAACATTCAGGAGGTCACAAGAACAGAATTTAATTACTGGAACGTACGACACTCACGGCATCCTCATGACCCTTGACTTAATTGGCAACCTCTCACCTGATTGATATACACGGCCATGCATCAAGTGAGTACCAGACTACTACTGCGAAAATTAGGCGAGCTATACATATATATGACGATATATTTTTTTATAAAATTTTATTTTCCGGTGATGACAAAGCGTCGTTCTTAATTAAATGCTCCCTGTCAGAGTAAGCCGAGAACGAAGGGGTGAACATTGAGGGACTGCGTAGCATGCTTTTTTTTCTTTGATGGTTGTCCCATGTTGGGAAGTAGTGGGAGGAATAATGAATGAAAGCTACGCGATTTCAGCGTCACACCCTCTGAAACGTATCCGGGTAGAACGCTGAAAGACTTGCTACGATTTTGAGGCTGATATTATTGAGGTTCGGATTTTATTACTTCGTTCAAACTCTGCTACGTAGCAATTTGCATGACAATGCATATTTAGCAAATTACAAAATGAATGAAAAGTAAAAATAAATCTTTTTTCAAATATACTTAATTTGGACTATTAAATTTAAAGGGTTTAGCTTAATTATTGTTCATGTCATACTCAGACATTGAAATCCAGAAGTTAATTAAACTAATGCTAACTCAAGATTTCGATTCCATTTGATTTCGTTGTTAATCAAACGTCAAATACAAACGATATTATTTTGTTCTGATTTTCAGTTAAATTGATTTTAATAACCCGTCGATTATGATAATTTCTGGAATCTTATTTTCTATAATTTTCGGTTCACATCTTATAAATATATTGAGAAAATAAGAACTTTGGATTTCAATAGATTTTGGTAAAATTGTAAAATAAAACATCTACAAAATTTTGTTTGAACAACTACTAAAATAAAAAAACTGTGTTGCCAACTCACCTGCCCAGCGTGGCAACTATGGTAAAGGTCTGCCTTTGAGGCAATCCATGGGCGAGGCCTATGTTCAGCAGTGAACTTAAATACAGTGACCTGAAGACCCATTTTACTGGAAAAGAGGTATTTCATCTTAGTTCTCAGGGAAGACGTCACTTCTGCGTTTCGATTCTCAATCCAGGATAAATGTAGATGACTATGGGTCATAGCATCACTTACCATCAGGTGGACTGTGTGTTCATTTGTCACTCTTATTCGATAAAATAAAAAGTATTAATATATAGGATGTAACGGTAGCGGTAACGATCTAGGAATTCACAACTATGAAGATAACACAACTATGAAAAATAAACGAAATAGAAGAAAAAGAAACGAACCCTCCACACTTATATTTTGTGAAATCAATTATTATTCGTATCTAATTTGGAGTTAAATTTTATTTATAGTAGAAGGTAAAACTAGCGTAATAATATCATTTGGTATAAACGTAGGAACCTCACTCCCGTCATTACTTAACATTGTTTTAATGGTGGTCATTTACAAAGAAAATGTTTGTTGAAGTAAATCTACAAAACGCCCTTGCGCTAAAAAGCTTCGGCACGCAAATATAATTGCTACTTCTATAAAAAAACCCTTACCTACAATTTTGAATAAAGAATGTTACAGGTTTCCTGCAATAAATAAGGAAGTTTCGTTTGTTGTTCATTTTTATTTTAAATGAAATAAAAAAAAATTATAATTTGCATCGCAAGAAGGTTCGAACTAAGAATAAGCTTACAAAAGGAGACGGGCGAAAGTTCATAGAAAGCTGGGCCTGATGTTACAGTAACGATTACTGCATTATATTATTTATATACCAATACCATTTTAAAAAAAACTAAAATATTTACAACTGCTTCATGGTAGAAAAAATATATAGGGTGTTATTGATTTGTATGAAAACAATGTTATTGCTTACGTTATGCTTACAATGTAATTCTTACACCAAGCTCTCCCATTACACTTTAAGAAAATATTTATTAGACTTTATTGTAAACTAGTCTAACATAATTTTATGTACTGTAGGACATTCACACATAGAGCATTCAGACGTCGCCGTCCAACTAAATTCTAGGGGTTTGAAATAATTATAAAAAAGCTGAGGGAGTATGAATTAAAAACACCTTCTCTTTTATTGACTTATTAATCGTCCACTTCATCATAAACAAATAAAATATCGTCTAAAAACGGTGCATGGGGTATTAAATTCTCTTGATGCCTTGCCCAGCTTAGGTACCAGATTATGGACATTACATGACAACAGCAACCTACAGTTCTTTTTCTTACCAAGCAATTACAATAATACCGTTTGATGGCCTCTCAACCATTATGATAACTGTCAACTAAAATATATGTAAAATATGTTTTTGAGCTTAAGTATGTCTCGATTTTATTCGACCACTTAATAACCAGCTAGAATGGTTGGATATTGACAGTTCTCTTAGTAGGTTGCTAACCGTTTCTCGACACACTTCTATTTCATATCGCCCATCTTGTCGTATGTGTTTTCCATGATGGGACCTAGCCTACTTAATTTGATAAATACCTAAAGATATTTTTATTAAATCACTATGTGTGAGCTGGGGAAAATCATTTAAGTTATCCTTTTGTACATGTATTCTTGTAAAATCAGAAAAGAAACCGTCAGAATCCTTTAGGCCTCTGCCTCGAATCTTGCGGGCTGCGGAGCGACGGCGACGGCAGCGCGGGAGCGGAGCGGGCAACGCAGACCCGTTCACGAAACTAGCGGGCAGATCGCGCGACACTATAGCGGCGTAGTGATGCGTTCATGGTTGTGTTGTCGAGATGTTTGTTTTTATTTGCGAACGAAATGTCTGAACAACGGTGACATCGTTTTGATTCAAATTTATTTCTAACGCTCGATTTACTGTGGGCAAAAGCAGAAGTGAATCTCTACTACTTATACAGCAAGGAAAAGAAAAGGCGAGTTTTATCGAAATTACGAAGAACAGAGACAATGTCCCGACAAATTCTACGACTACACCAGAATGAGCGTAGAAACTTTTGACTATATTCTTGAAGCTATCAAGGGCGATTTAGAGTCTGTATTCAGTTCGTTTTTAATTTCTTCCCATAACTGGTTAATTACTCTTCTATTTTTATGGTTCACATCTTTGCTGTTCTATATCGGTGTTCTCTCAAAAATTGCTGAAATAATTTGCTCTTGCACGTCCGAGGACATTTCGAAACGTCACAAAAACTAATTGCACAACACAGCAATGCAGACGCGCGGGCGGTCACCGCTTGACTGGAGTACACCGCTCGTTGCCCGCCCCCGCGCCGCTGCCAAGCCGCTGTTTTCGAGAGTCGGTCCATTTGATTTTACGCATAAGATCCTGCCGCTCCCGCGCCGCCGCCGCTGCCTTCCCGCTGCCCGCAAGATTCGAGGCAGAGGCCTTACACGCAGCCAGAGTCGTTAAATATCGGAATATTATTGCAGCACACAAAAACAACAGAAAAAATTCACTACCACCGTAAGATCAGAGCCAAACAAACGTAATAAATGATTTGATTGACGCTTGAGTTTTTTAACTAACGTTGACATTTCCGCTATGTGGCCTGTATAAAACATTGATAATCGATTGTGAAATCGATTTATTAATCGGTTCAGTCAATTTGTTTTACGACTTTTTGGAAACCTTGAAGTGTCACGAGGAAACCATTATTTAAATAATAAGTTTCCTAATTACCTAAAGAAGAAAACACTGAATTACTTTTTATTCTTTTCTTATTTTTGTATTAAAATCGATTAACTAAACTATTTTATCCGGCAGCATTGTTTAAAAATGAAAACAACGGAAGTCAGTATTATTTTTATTTTATATTTCCTTTCTTTTCCCATGATAAAACTGCTTAATATTTCATTATTAACTATAAAAAAAAAACTGTAAAAAAATATTGATAAATATTTCACTAGTGTAACGGTTAGGCCCAAATTCGCCCGTCTCCTTTGTTTTACTTTCCATTTGGTAGCTGTTGTGGGATATTATGTATATCTTTCTTTTCAAAAAAATATAAGATCATTTATCAATCACAACTTTTACCTCCGTCGTGGGTTTTTACAAAAATTTATTTTCCTTTTTCAATCCATCAATCCGGAAAATCTGTCCTTATGAAGAACAAGATTAAACACGAACGAAGGCAAACTTAACCTTGCCACGAACATCAATGTTCCTTCATATATTGGTCTACATTACGATCGATGCCTAAATTACAAATGTAAGTTTGTAATCGCAAAATATTATTTTTTATATAATATCATAATCACTTAATCATGTTGTAGAAGAAGAATATAAGCATATCCACTATCTTATCTCGTCCCATTGGGTGTCGTAAGAGGCGATAGAGTAAAATAAGCCCTATAAGAAGCAGCAGCGTCTTTCTAATAACAATTAAAAACAGCTGTTACCAACTCGCCTGCCAGCCGTGGCAATCGTGGCAACTATCACCCATTTTAGGGATACCTGTGTTCGATAGTGTGAAATAGCAGCATAACCCTGCTGTGTTTCGAATAGTGAGTGTCGAGAAATGAAGACCTTTTTACAGGAAACAAGGCATTCAAGTCCTCATGGGTGATAATGCATCTGCATTTTCATTTTCAATTGAGTATAGGTGTAGTGTATTGCACGTGGGTCACGATATATACTTCTGTAAACAAAACTTTTCAATTATTGGGGTATTCATAGATTATTCTCATCTGGTTGGGTTGAATAAATGTATAAAAGGAAATGATAAATAATTATAAATATATACTTAATATACCAAAGTTAATAATTAAATAATAAACGAATAAATAAAAACCTAAACAGATGGAAGCCCTCGGTAGGGGGGAACAAACGGCCAATGGTTAACTAGGGAAAGGGAAAGAAACTGGCGGACGATTTGGGCAGTATCAAGGACCACGGACTCTGCATTTTAGCCTGAAGCAGTCCGTCACGGAGTCCCAGCCGCAACAGATGGTCCGAGAGGCTGACTGGGATAAACCCGTTTGCAGAAACGAATACAGAAATAACTTCTGTCGGCAGACCACCTCACATGTCGGTCACCTCGTGAGCCAGTTCCAAATATTTTGTTTGTTTATCTGTTTCGGCTTTCACGAGGTTCTAGACACATGGAATGGTAATGTCGACCAAAAATATCGTTGACTGTCCCCAGTCCATCATCACAATATCAGGATTATTTGTGAGAGTAATACTGTCCATGATGATGGCCCTGTCCCAGTAGAGTCCGGCGCAATCATTTTCGAGCACGGCTTCCAGCAGGTACTTGTATTATGACACTTTCCGTTCAACGAGACCGTATTTATATATACAGAGCAAGCTCCGGGTGAAAAATTCAAGCTACTAGGTTCTGTCAGGGTAAGTACTCAGATTAACAAAGCGCCGAACAACCGAGATGATATGCCTAAGTGACTCACCGGGATGGCGACAAGCTCGACCGGTGCCATCCTTTAGAATGTATCTCCGATAGTAGTTTTTCTTAATAACCTGATCCAGTATTGCATAGACAAAACCATCGGTTTCCCTGAAGAGATCACCAAAGCGTAGCCAGTGGAGGAAGGCTACATGGTCTACCAAAGGATCATGAAAGAGCTTTGTTAAACCTCCCGTGGAGTTCTTTCTCCTTCCATACATCCTCCTCGTCGGATATGCACTGTACTGCTGGATTTTGCCATTGAATATTGGCTAAGAATAGAGGAGTTAGCCTTTTATCACACGAAATGACGTTCCTGTAAAATGAGTTGTGAGAAGTAATTACCAAGGCTGCACACTTCGCATTATACATGGTGAGAGTGCCTAAAAAGCCACACCCACCATGTTTTCGCGGCACGTACAGCCTATTATCAATGATCTCGGATGATGCACTCTATGGGACGTCATGGTAGTGCGGACTTTTCTATCAAATACATTAAATTCAGTCTTAGATCACCTGAGTATACCAAAGGTATACGTGAGAACAGGCATGACCCATCCATTTTTTTAAAGAATATTAACAATGCTATAAACATTACTAATATTCCACTCAACCACTCGTGGTAAGCTTAAATTGCTTGTGTTACGAGTGGTTCACGCCAGTAGTCGAATAGCGGATTCGAACCCACGACCTTTTTGAGTTCGCGGTCCGCGCCCTGCCATGAGGCTACTGTCGCTTACAAACAGTATATGCGTGTGTCTTATTCACATCGGAAAAAAGGCTGTTAAGCACTTTGGTGAAGCATGCAAGCTGCCAAGAAGCAAGAAGCAAGAATCCAGGTGACGAGTGATTTTCGCACTCGAAATGGATGTTAGTATCTTGTACAAGTATATGGTCAATAGACACGTGATAGAACGGTATTTGCTCGGATCTGTGGTACCCGGTTCTTAGGAACGAAATGAGTGATCTCAATGGTAAAGAGGCTCGGGAGCGACTTCTGGTTGAGAGCCCGTTGAAACTGTTGGGCAAGCACAGCGTGACACAGCACAAACCTATTCAACCAGTAGTGACGCAGCCCGTCGATCCCCGGACTTTTCCAGTACGAGGCCCTACGGACCGCCTCATTTACGTCATCCGGGACAATGGGGTCCATGGGCATCTAACTACAGAGCGTGCCGGAATGCGAAATTGTCGGCCTGATCCGGTGCTGGACCCGTTTTACTTACCACTGGTCGCTCCAATGATTCTTAGAGCGTCTTCTCATCACTATGGAAGAGACGGTTATAATAACAACAATAATAATAATAATAATAAAATATGGCGAAGGCGTAGGGAAGTGACGACCCCATCGCCCGCTGATGTAACGGTTATGTGACAAAACCGCTACGTCAGCGCAGTCAGTCAGCACCTTGCCAAGAGGTGCTAGTGCCATGCCTCGGCAAAAATTGAAGGTGCAAAGGCCCGCTTGTGCACATGGCCTCATCATGAAACGGCGCCGGGTCTGGGCGTCTCCCGCTAAATGACGCCCTAAAATGGATGATGGAATTAAGTAGAACGCACAAAGGGCCGCTGCCTAGAGGTCGCCAGGGCGTGTCTGGAGCTGGCGCTGGACGCGACAGCATGCAAACCGCCAACCGAGCGCGAGGTGCTGCACGACCACCCAGCAGCCCCTCGCATCCATCATCCCCACCAGCTGGCTTGGTGTCGGCAGGGTCTTCGCGGGCCCAGCAATCGGCACCCGCCACCGGTGGAGTACGCTGCATGCGTTGGACAACCCAGATGAACAGCAACGCATTGCGGGCGTATTTTAGTACGAAAGGGGGAAACAGGAGGTTTTGCGTATCGGGCAAGGATGCATCGACTTTTTGCTGAGTTGGAGCCATCTGTAACCGTCACCGAGCAAAACCTGGCAGACCGAGTTCGGTATATCTTGCGCTCAAATACATTTGATGTCACCGAACTCGAACAGCTACGACTTGAGGCTGTTCCTTCATCGGGTGAAAATGCTGCGGCTGAGGATGCGGCGCCACTACTTGCTGAGCAAACGGCAAATGTGGATGCCGTCGTGAATACGCCAGTTGTGGTTGATTCAAACGATGATGGAACAGTCGCCCAGGAACTGCAACTAGAGCAAATGAGGAGTACATTAGAAGAGGCGATTGTGCAAACGCGCAGTATGCCTCTCAAAAATCAACCGTCACTTCCCCGCTTAGCCCTAAGCAAGCGGAATCGGGCTGTCGTGAGGGCTCTGAACCCAATGCTGGTTACCTATTTGGAAGCCAGCCGGGACCTTTGCGAGACGGACTCAATTCTTTTTGGCGCCGCACTGGCAATGTGCCGTATTATAGGCGCCAAACTTTCCACGGCTGGACGCGCTACTGGACAAAGTAGCGCTATCCCAGCCTGGAGAATAAGAATTGAAGAACGTATCGCAAAGGCTAGGACCCTCATCAGCAGACTGATATGCTTCAGGTCAGGCAATACCAGGCCAAGGATTGTGTGCACCGTCAGGATGGCGTTTGCTGGAACAAATGTTAGTTTGTCACAGCCGGATATAATGCAAAAACTGACGGAGCGCATAGACGACCTGAAGCAAAGAATAGCTGCTTGGGGAAAGCAGATTCGGCGATATACCGAGAGGTCGACACGGTTCAACCACAATTGTCTCTTCCAGAGTGATCAGAAGAGGATCTATAAATCATTGGAGCGACCAATAGTAAGTGGAACGAGCCTTGCACCAAATCAGGCCGACACGGTCGCATTTTGGCGCAGCCTGTGGTCAGAGCCCGTAAACCACAACGAGGGCCCTTGGACGGAAGTTGTGGCGAGTCAGTGTGCGGGTATTACGCCCATGGACCCCGTCATCATAACGCCGGATGACGTAGCTGAGGCGGTCGGTAGGGTCCCGAACTGGAAAAGCCCGCGGCTTGATGGGCTGCATCACTACTGGCTGAAGGGGTTCATGGTGTGTCACGCTGTACTCGCCTGACAGTTTCAAGAGGCTCTCAACCAGAAGTCGCTCCCAAGCCTCTTCACCACTGGGATCACTCATTTGGTTCCTAAAGATCAGGGTGCCACAGACCCGAGCAAATACTGCCCCATCACGTGTCTACCGACCATATACAAGACACTAACATCCATTTTGGGCGCGAGAATCACTCGTCACCTGGACTCAAATCGAGTGATGTAGCGCGCTCAAAACGGATGTCAGGGCGGTGGTCGTGGAATCAAGGAACCACTCCTCATCGACGCGGTCATAGGCAAAGTGGTGAAACGCAACCGTCGAAACTTCTCCGCCGCCTGGATAGACTACAGAAAGGCATTCGACTCGGTGCCCCATACATGGCTAAAGAGAGTCCTCAAGCTGTACAAGATGACTTTACAGTTATAGGCTTCCTCGAGCAGTGTATGGGGCAGTGGAGTACGATCCTTTTTCATCTGGGCGAGCGGATGATGGTTGCGGGAAACCACATAAGGATAAAAAGGGGTATCTTCCAGGGCGATTGTCTGAGTCCAATTTGGTTCTGCCTCTCTCTGAACCCTCTCAGTACCTTACTGGAGGGCTCCGGGAGAGGATTTCAGCTACGGAAAAGAGGGACAAAAGTGGCCCACCTTTTCTATATGAGGATGACCGCAAGTTATTCACTCCAGTCGCTCCCATCTTATGGAATTGCTAAACATCACGTGTGAATTTAGCAATTCCATTAGAATGGAGCTGGGGATGGATAAGTGTGCGGTCCCCCATGTTGAAAGGGGAAGGGTTGCTAACTTGGAGGGCATAGACTTATCTATGCGCGTCAACTTAAGAACCCTTTCCGAGGCTGAGACATACCGGTACCTGGGTATGTCACAGAACATCGGTATCGATGAGGCTCGTATGAAACAGTCAGTTTGCGACGTGTTTTATGCACGCTTGACCAAAGTGCTTAATAGCCTTTTGTCCGGTGTGAATAAGGCACACGCATATAACGGCTGAGTCATGCCTGTCCTCATGTATACCTTTGGCGTACTCAGGTGGAGTCAGACTGAACTTAACGCCCTGGATAGAAAAGTCCACACTACCATGACGTCTCATAGGATGCATCATCCGAGATCGTCGGTAATGTGGCTGTACTTGCCGCGAAAGCATGGTGGGCATGGCTTCTTGAGCGCGCTCGCCATGCATAATCGCGAAGTGTGCAGCCACCGTGATTATTTTCTGCCGAGATCGGATGATCCATTCTATAAGTACGTCATTTCTTGTGATAAAAGACTTACCCCTCTATCCTTAGCCAACGAGCAATGGCAAGACCCAGCAGTGCAGAGCATTTCCGACCGGGAGACCGTATGGAAGGAGAAGGAGCTCCACGGGAGGTCCTACAAGGCTCTACATGAGCCTTTCGTAGACACAGTAACCTCCCTCCACTGGCTACGCTTTGGTGATATCTTCGTGGAAACCGAGGGTTTTGTCTGTGTAATGTAGGATCAGGTTATTAAGACCAACAACTATCGGAGATATATCCTAAGGGATGGCACCGTCGACATCTGTCGAGCTTGTCGCCATCCCGGTGAGTCACTTAGGCATGTCATCTCCGGTTGTTTGGCGCTTTCTAACTCTGAGTACATGCACAGGCACTACCTAGTAGCCAGAATTCTTCACCAGGAGCTCGCTCTGAAATACGGTCTCGTGGATCGGAAATTGCCGTATTACAAGTACTTGCCAGAAGCCGTGCTCGAAAATGATCGCACTAGGCTCCATTGGGACCGGGCCATCATCACAGACAGGCCTATTCTTGCGAATAAGCCTGATATTGTGCTGATGGACGGGCACGGTCAAGGATATTTGTGGTCGATATTACCATTCCGTATGACAAGAACCTCGAGAAAGCCGAAACAGATAAGCAAACAAAATATCTGGACCTGGCTCACGAGGTGACCGACATTTGGGGTGGTCAGCCGATCGAAATTATTCCTGTAGTCGTCTCTGTAAACGGGCTAATCCCAGTCAGCCTCTCGGGTGTTCTGAGGCGGCTGGGACTACGTGGCGAACCACTTCAGGCTCAAATGCAGAAGGCGGTGTTCCTCGATACCGCCCGCATCGTCCGCCGGTTTCTTTCCCTTTCCCTCTAACCCTCGGCCGTTTGGTCTCCCCTGCCGAGCGTCTCCATCTGGTTGGGCTTTTATTTATATATGTATTTTTATATTTATTTTATGTTATTGATATTTATGTATATTTATTTTTTCATTTTCATTTATAATTATATATTTATAGAACCCTACCAGATGAGAAAGCTATATTTATAGCCCCCTAAAACCCAACGTCCGTACGTCCGAATCGACCATCTGATTCACGTAGGGAGCGGACACGTGATATATTTTTACTGGCACGGCTAACGTGGAACTTTTAACCCATTAAACACGAGACTCGATTAAGAAGTAAACACTTAGGGCCGCTGCCCAGGAGTGATCTGGGTGCGACAGAATACGATCCATCAGCGGAGAGGAGCTGAATAGTCGGGCTCCCTCCAGGTTACCCGAAAATGCTACAGCCAACTCGACACAAAACAGACAGACTGACAATACAACACCATCAATTTTACTAGAAGAAACTTCACCGTATCACATTCGCCACATACCTTCTCCGTCATCCTTAACAAGGCATAATTTACCATATCCAAATAGATCTACATCAACTTTAGTAGCAGTAGCAATACAGTGATCAAGCCACCGACATGTGCCGTGTGCCTCACTCACAAATGTGTATGTGTTATAATCTAGTCTCTCTAAATCTATGCATGTTAGTGACTGCTCACCACAATAGTCCACCAGCTCCTTACCAAAAAGAGTACCGGGATGCGCGTTAAAATCGCCTAAGATCAAGACGCATTCAACCTCAGCACTCTCAATTACTGCACTTATATTAGAAAGACACTGAATAAACTCTGATAGGTTATCCTCACAATCAGTAGGCATATATACGCTAAATAAAAGAAGGCTACGATCACCTCGATCTAATCGAATTAGAATCGAAACCGGTCATTTATGGTCCGATCTATGCAAAATAAACAATAATTAAAAAAGCTGAAGGTACTCCGGGTTTAACAATGACATCGGGATGTCAGTCATCTCAGCCCCCCGTGACCATGGGTGCTGGAAAGCACCCGGAACGAAGAAGAATAATTAAGAATTAAAAATAATAGTAAAATAAACGCAATAAAATCCGTGAAAGTAGTTTTAATCAATGTGTAGTGTTCGCGTAAATATAAGAAATCAAACAGTAGGTTATTCTAAAAAAATAATGCTTATATCTTATATATTGTTAAACTTGCCACAAGCTTTTATATCATATAAATGGTGTAATGTAATGAATTGATGGGTTTGTTTTTATTTAAAGTTTACTGTCTTATTTTAGAGAATTTCAATAAATTTGTTGTCATAAATGTTATTTTACTATTATTTTATAATTATGAATGGAAATAAATTTTCGCCGCAAGTTTTCTCGCTAGCTAGTGGAGCTAGGTAGAGTCGATCACACTGCCTAAATGTTCCACCTGCTGACCTTCCAACCGACGGGCCTGTTCCTCGTGTCGGCGGGCCTGTTTCACTTGTCGGCGGGCCTGTTCATCCTGTCCGCCCCGTAGCTGCTCTTCCAACCGACGGACCTGTTCCTCCTGCTGCTCTTTCCACTAGCAGACTTGTTCCTCCTGTCAGCGAGCCTGTTCCTCCTGTCGGCGAGCCTCTTCCTCCTGTCGGCGAGCCTGCTCCTGCAGCATCACCATCAGAGCACCTAAGTCAGGTGCTGCAGATGTAGGAGCTACTGACGGGCCTGCAGCCGGCGGTGTCGGCGGGCCTGTTCATCCTGTCCGCCCCGTAGCTGCTCTTCCAACCGACGGACCTGTTCCTCCTGCTGCTCTTTCCACTAGCAGACTTGTTCCTCCTGTCGGCGAGCCTGTTTCTCCTGTCGGCGAGCCTCTTCCTCCTGTCGGCGAGCCTGCTCCTGCAGCATCACCATCAGAGCACCTAAGTCAGGTGCTGCATATGTAGGAGCTTCTGACGGGCCTGCAGCCGGCGGCTGGCCCTCCGACGTCTGCGGCGTTGCACCACCAAATCTTGTTTGGTCCGTCTCCTGCTGGCGTTGACTTCGGGTACGGACACCCTACGTTTCCTCCTTAGGTAAAATCGGCATGATTTTATCCCACTTCTGAGACCAATTGTTACGAGCTTGAGGTTCGTGACAATAAAAATTGCCGATAGAATTACCTAAATTAACACTTTAATTTTCTTTACACCAATTAAAACTTAAAACACTTAAAATTAATCACACTGATTCACTTTATTTCGCTCCGAAGCTTCGCTTGTCTCGCCAAATTCAATACTTCTTCGATCGCGTATTGCAGCGCCTTTATATAGGGCTCTTCCATGCAAACATCCAGAATATTCCAGAATATTCGAGTAAATACGCGCGCCAACCGACCAAGCGCAGAAAGTTCGAGTGTAGAGCTTCTAGAAAGTTTAGTTCTTCAATTTGATACTAGATGGCGCTGCCGGTTGAAAGATTACTAATGTCATTTTCTGGAAAGCTCTCTCCTCGCTCTGTTATTCGACACTAGATGGAGCTAGTGCCAGATGTCAACTTAACTACGCAACAATATTCTTTTCAGATACCTTTACCCCATGAAGATACTTCACAAGTAGCATGAACATTTTCTTCACGAGTGTGCTCCC
This sequence comes from Parnassius smintheus behrii, assembly GCA_036936625.1. Taxonomy (NCBI): domain Eukaryota; kingdom Metazoa; phylum Arthropoda; class Insecta; order Lepidoptera; family Papilionidae; genus Parnassius; species Parnassius smintheus. The sequence goes on along the minus strand of JAUPFT010000014.1, from coordinate 32,677,643 downwards.
GTACATTCAATTTACAATTATAACTATTTCTCTAGATTAGTCTAGTAAGATAATTAGAGACCTCTGTCATATAACTACATTCCGGTATATAGATATGTCCTTAGGGATATAACTATGTCGTAGCTTTAACCATATTACTAAATATATTTGAAGGACAATGCAGTTTCACATAAAGAATATTGTATATACATAAAATTACTGGTAAGTGTGATTCTGTGAAAAAGATTAATCAACAACAACTCGAAACGTGGTAATCTCTCATAGGTTGTAACATCTTTTTCCTGAAATCGCATTAAACCAAATGGTATCCTATAACATGTAATCAAATGTTAAACATATATTTGCAAAATATATCGATATTCGATATAATTTCATGTTGAAAAATCTGAGTTGCTAAAAATACAAAACGGCAATTTAAATTCAAATAACTAAATATATATTTTTACAAGGTTAATGAAAAGCTTTTTAAAATTAGACTATAGAAAATAATATCAATAACGTACTTTGAAAATTTTCGCCAAACATGAAAGATGGCAAATAACCACTAGATCGTCCATAACCTAAAAGTTTTAATATGTTATTTATATACAAGCTTGCCAGGCAGACGTTGTTCTGCCCCTTTCGACGACCCTCTGTCATGTACTATTAAAAATCCTTTAATTAGCAAAAACAATTGTGGGTCACTCATGGGCAAAAACTATCCTATCTCTCAAGTTGGACCAAACTGCACACGGTACGTAAAATAAACTAAAATCGGTTAAGTAGTTTAGGAGTCCATCGCGAACAAACAACGTGATATGTTATATACATAATACATAAACACTCACGCCTGTCACCCAGAGGGGTAGGCAGAGACTACAGACTTCCATTTGGCACGATCCTGACACACCTCTCTTGCCTCCTTCACATCCATACACCTACGCATACATGCTCGTCGGTTAAGGGTACTCCTAATTTGGCCCGTTTTCAATAAATCGCAAATTTGGTCGATAAATTTTCGCCTAGGACGTCCCTTTCCGACTCTGCCATTCACTTCTGCACCATACATTTTCTTTGTCACTCTTTCCTCATTCATTCTTTCCACATGACCAAACCACCGAAGCATTCCTTTCTTAATCCTGGTCACAACATCATCTTGCAAACCACGCTCTTCTCTTATTACACAATTTCTTACCCTGTCATTCAGATTCAGCCCTAATATACTCCTCAACGACCGCATTTCTACTGCATTCATTCTACTCTCGTGCTTCTTCTGCCACACCCGACTTTCACTACCATACGTTAAAGTAGGGACCAACACAGCATTGTGAATTCCCATACGTGCCTTTTTCAACACAATTTGACTCTTCACAATGGAGTGTAGGGCCCCATTTACTCTATTTCCCGCATTCACTCGTCGTTCAATATCCTTATCATATCTCCCATCCCTGCTAAATACGCAGCCCAAATATACAAACTCGTCTACTTGCTCGATCAACTGCCCTTCTATTCTTATTTCACACATCGTTTTACTTTCTTCTCTTTCAAAAACCATAACCTTCGTCTTACTTGCGTTCACTTTCATACCCCTTTCTTTTAATGATCTGTTCATTAATGTAACCATCATTTGCAACTCGGCCGCCGACGACGCAAGGATAACTTAATCACCGGCGTACAAAAGGCATTTGACGGTTAACTCACCCATTCTTAATCCGCATTCTTCAACTTTCAAATTTTGCAAACAACTGTCCTGTCCTGTACTGTCCATAAATGGGTTTAACAGCCACGGGGAAGCCACACAGCCCTGTCTGACACCTTTATGGATGTCAAACCAGTCCGAGTAGACCCCGTTGATCCTAACACAAGCACTAGAGTCCCTATAAAGAGATTCCAATGCCTGTATCAAGCCTGCGCTCAACCCAAATGAGTTTAGTGTTTGCCATAGCACATCCCTGTCAACTCTGTCATAGGCCTTTTCCAAGTCCATGAACGCACAAAAAACCTTTTGGTTTTTGGCCAAAAACTTCCCCGCGATCATGCGCATGGAAAAGACTTGATCTGTACATCCCATTCCCTTTCTAAGTCCCGCTTGCACATCCCAAATTTTTCCATCAGTTTCTTTCATGACCCTTTCAATCAGTACTTTAGCATACAGTTTTCCCACAATGCTAAAAAGGCTGATGCCACGGTATTTTTTATAGTCCTGCTGCGACCCTTTTCCTTTATATACTGGGACTATCACGGCTTTGCACCAGTCTACCGGTACCCGCTTCAGTTCCCAGCATAAATTAAACAAGGTGTGCAGCAGGCCTGCCACCACTTCCTCTTCATCCCTTAGCAATTCGAGTGAAACTCTATCATATCCGGCAGCCTTACCTGTTTTCATGTATTTCATTGCTTTCATTATTTCATCTATATTTATCTCGCTACCTCTTTCCTCTTCTTTCGGAGTTTCTACTTCACTTAGTACACACGTTGTCTCCTCACTCATAAACACACTTTCAAAATATTCCTTCCATCTCTTTAAACTCAAAACTTCATCATTCAGAATATAGCCATTCTCGTCCCTTATAGCATTCATCATAGGCTGTTTTGAATGTCCCCTGGCAGTTCTTACAAGTTTCCAGAACATTTTAATATTTGCCTGGAAATTATCCGATATTCTTCTATAATTCTTATCCGTTCTTTCTTGCTTTTTTCTTTCAACTACTTCTTTTACTCTCTTATTAAGATGTCTAAAGACTGCATTTTTTCTTTCAATATCGTCATTTGTACCGCTAGAATTACCAGCCTTTGTTACTAGTAAATCTAGCCATGCTCTCTTCTTTGCTTCAACTTCCATACGTACCTCATCATCCCACCATAACGTATTATTTTTCCTTTCATTCTTTCTCTTACTAACACCACATACTTCGGTAGCTGCATCCACTAAACCTTTCTTTACATTTTGCCATACATTCTCCAAGTCTAACTCCTTCATACATAATTCATCCAAACCACTTATATTTTCTTTCAGTCTACATTTGAACTTGTTTTTCTCACCTTCATCTTGTAATCTTTCTGTTCAAATACGCCGTAACGCAATGGTAGACACAGATGACCGATGGCGCCAATGCCTGAATAGACCATTAATTCGGCATAAAACCAAATAATGATCCGTTCCTACGTTAGAACCCCGGTAAACCCTTGTATCTACCACTGCCTTCAATCTTTCATCCACAATTATGAAATCTATCATGCTTCTATCGTTACCTCTTTCCCAAGTATACATGTGAATCCTCTTGTGGCGAAAGCAAGTGTTCGTCACAAAAAGATTCTTTTCCATACATACGGTGAGGAGACTTTCACCATTCTCATTTATACTTTCATCACCAAACGTTTCCAATATCCTTTCATAACCAAGCCTCTTCACCCCAACCCTTCCATTAAAATCTCTTAGCATAAAATATTTTCATTTCCCTTACACTTCATTAACACCATTACCTTACCTTAGCATTTCCCAAAACTGCTCTCGGATATAAGTGGGCTTAGACATGTCTGGGGCGTAGACCGCTAACACAACTTCTTTAAGCCCACTTTCATTCGTATCCATAGCAGTCTTGGGCACATTCATACTCTTTTACACATTGGCCCATTCTTTCTGAAAGGATGATACCTACTCCCTGGCATGCCCACTCGATCTCGTCTACACCAGACCAGTATGCGGTATACATGCCATGTGTAGTGACATCCTTCCCCTTCCTTTTCGTCTCATTTACACATAACACATCTATTCCTCTATCATACATCATATCGCATACTTAATCCATTTTATCATCCATTGCCCCACATACATTCAACGTAGCCAGACGGGCCTCTGCAATTTATTTTTCGCCTCTCCGGGGGACAGAACGTGACGGGTGGCGAACCTCGTCGCCGGTTTTCCTCCCGGAGATTCTTCGCACCCCTGCCCCATTTAAGGGGCGCCGGGAACTCGGGGCCATTTCTTTTATATGGTTCCTCATGGTCGAATATGGGTAGTATATTTTACGCCGCTACCACGGCGTGGAGCCGAGTCTGTGCTATCGGCTTGTCGCTCATTTAGCACCACCCGGGGGATACGTGATATGTTATTTATATATATATATATATATATATATATATATATATATATATATATATATATATATATATATATATATATATATATATATATATATATATATATAAAAGTGCAGTTTGGTCAAACTTGAATGATAGGGTGGTTTTTTTGCCCATGAGTGACACACAGTTTTTAGCGAATATAAGGATTTTTAATAGGAGAGACAACGGGTCGTCGAACCTACTGTCAAAAAATTTACATGTTTACGTTCTATAAGTGACACCAAACCACCGGTTTCAAGGATAACGGTGTTTACACTAACACCCGTATAAGAGATGTCCACCTATGTACTGAATCATCACGATATTACTGGACCCATAAGGTCTAGAGACTTGCAATTTGGGGTTGCGGGCTTGTTAATTAAAAACAATTAACATTTTTAAACTATAGTTCTTGTATAAAACTTGCCCAGAATATTATTTTTGGCATGGATCAAGACCGGGTTTTATGAAATTCCAGCAGGGCAGTGAGGGGGCGTTAAAAAAATTAAAATTATAATATATAGGTTTGAAATTATTATTTTATTATTCTGTAAATACTATTTTATTTATTCAAGGAAGCAAGCACCGCTTTCTTAATAGACCAATATTAATTTTTGTTACTTTTGTATTCTTTGTGACGTATCGCAATTTGTTGATCTTAAACAACGTAGACAAACAGGTCAATTTCGTTTAGTTGCGAGCCGTAATTAATGCCTGGTAGGTGGCGGGTCACTCGCGCCACGTACCAGGCATTAATCAAAATGCAGTTGCGTTGTCACCCATGGAGGATTAAGACGGAATGCCACGTGTCCAGTAGAAACAGGTCTCCAGATCTCTAAACTTACCATACGCAGCACAGCAGTATTAAGCTGCTATTTGACGCTGGTATTCCGTAATAGCACGGTACTCTCCCGATTAAGCCAACCCATTCCTGTTACAACCATATAATAGCTGCTGCGTGGTTCTACCACGCATAAAATGTCTTCTGCCGAACTTATGCCTCCCCATTGTCGAGATAATATTAATCCAGCATTTTAAATGTTCTTTTCTAGCAATGTACCTTATAATCTTGGCCCATTAGTTGTAATGTAAAACAGCATTGAACATACCTACATTATTCCAAAAGCATTGTTCATACGGGAATAGTTAAGTCGAGTGCGGCAGAAAGTAGGCTAAAGGGCATGTGTTTAATTATACACATGGCTCGAGATACCGCATATTTACATTAAACTTGGCTTCGGCTAAAACATAAAGGCCAAAACAATACAATCATTTGGAGATTTAGAAGCAAAACCACTGCTTTGAGCTCTAGATGCCTCTCGCCTGTTTGATAAAGAGTTCATAACGCTTTGTGGTTAAAAATGATGGGTTTATTTTACTCTACGGGAGGTCTTTAAAATAATTTCTCGGGAATAATTATAAGAACTTTTAGTATGTTTGTTATAGATAGATAGAAAACTCTTTACTGCGCTCAAAGAAAAACATGGTACAAAAAGGCATTCTCTGCCAGTTAACCGTTGGTAGTTTGGTGGGAGCTATATATAGGTAGAGCCGCGAGAGAAAAAACTGACTATTTACTATTTATTTACAAATACTATTCAAAACGTATTATAAAATATGAATATATCAATTTGTACATATATACACTTATATATATATATATATATTATATATACCATATGTTTAGATTTATTTATTGAAGGAGTATCTCGGTAAAACAATATATACGGATTCTATCGCGTTTTTTAGTTTCCGACGTTTCGGGTGCTTTACAGTACCCCTTTTCACGGGCGGGGGGGGGGGGGGGACTAAGATGTATAACGTTTCAATGTCAAAGTAAGCCGGGCTGGCTACCTTCAGTTTTTGAATATTAATTTTTGAGCCAATTTAGAGCAAATTTATACAACATTGATGTAATTTAATAACACAATTACAAAAAAAATAACACACAAATTAATTGATTGTAACGATCAAAGGATCGTTAAGATGTGATAGCATGAATCAGTAATATATTATAATGCACACACGAATATCTTTTCTTTACGCTACTTACGCGTACTTTTTTACTCTATTACAGTTGCCGATGCTCCAATTTAATTAAATTGTTTAAAACAATTTATGGAAATAATTGAATAACTTCGATGTTTAATTTTTTAACGAAAGTTTCTTTTTTGGAATTTTATATAGGCGGCTATAAAAATAATTGAATTAAGTAAAATATTAAATTGGGATGATATTCTTTTATTTGGAGTTTGCTTTTATATAACATTAGTAGATGTTAATAAGTTCTCCGTCTTGCAAATGAAATAAAATATATTAATATTTTAGACTTATGAAAGTATAACTCATTTTGTCAAATGTCTTTTTATGTCGAATCAACTACTGTTTCGAAATGAGATTCTTCGACCGGAGAAGAAATGGTGAAAGAAACTCCGCAAGTCTCCTATTATTTGTTTCTTTTTAAAAATAATATTGCATAGCATATTTTTTTATAGTATAGGGTGAAAAACGAGCACACAGTCCACCTGATGGTAAGTAGTTACTGCGGCCCATAAACATCTACATCTATCCTCGATTACGAATCAAAATGCAGATGCGTTGTCACCCTTGAGGACTAAGATGGAATGCCTCGTTTCCAGTACTATTTCACGCTGGTATTCTGTGAGAGCGTGGTCCTTCCCCGGTCGAGCCGACCCATTCGTGCTACAACTATACTACTAATATAACTGCAGCATGACTCTACCACGCATGATATAATATATATATATATATATATATATATATATATATATATATATATATATATATATATATATATATATATATATATATATATATATACAAAATCGAAAACGATAACAGAACTATCGGTAACTGAAGTATGTTCTATGATGTACTAATGATAGGAAGATAAACATTTTGGGTGTTTATTAGTGTATAGCAAGCTCGTCAGACATCCCCCCATAAGCGGCACCTGCTGACAAGTATGACGCATGTGGCAGCCATCCTCTAGAGCTCTTCTTCAACGCATGTTGGCGGATTTTACATAACTTTGAAATTGTTTTCCTATAACTTAAAACTAAAATTAACTAGTTTATTGTTATTGGTGGGGACTAAACCCGGAGATGCTCGCGTAGAGTGAAATTTACATTAAGTGTTTATCCTCTGAATTACCATAAATCTTGTATAAATACAAGATAAGAACGGGAGCTTTATTGGCAGAAAACTTTGCTTGAAACGGGTATATTTATTCCACACAGATTTTATCTCAGCTGCGACAAGACTATCCAGCGGTGTAAAATGTGATCGGCGAAGTTTTACGCTTGCTTAGCTTGTATAGCTATTTTAATCAGAAGGTCTGAACTGGTTTACTTAATTTCTTATATTTACGCCAACACTATACATTGAATAAAACTACTTTTACGGATTTCATGTTTAATTATCTTATTTTTTTATTTAATTTTAATACACGACGTTTCGAGTCCTTTCCAGCACCAATGGTCACAAGGGGCCTGATGTGATTGACTTCCCGATGTCAGAGTTAACCAGAAGTACTTCGGTTTTTTATTTTATCTGTACGTAATGCACTTACTGTGTCTTGAAATCTTGTCGTGGTATGCTTGTGTTTAGTTTTAATTTTATTAATTAAAAAAATACCCAAGCAGGTGGTAGTACCCACCTTTCTTTTCTATTGAAATTGGAATGTGTTTTTTTATTTTAGTAGGTTCATGTATCATATTGACTGCAATCGATGTTATTTCGTTAGGATTTATGGTCTACCTAATCTGATGTAATGGTGGGGGCCATCTATAATATAATCACAAACTATAGACTTCCCAGAGCGCTGGTGTTTCACGTCAGCTATGTGTTCTTTTACGCGGGTTTTTATGGATCTTTTTTTTTCCCTATATATGCCTCTAACTCCAATTAATGATAAAATCAATAAATAGGAGCGTTCGGGTGAGATGTAACTTTTAATCATGAGTTTAGGCTTTTAAAAGATTATTTTGAAACTGACGAAATCTGATGAGACAAGAAATACAATTAATTGTCAATTTGTCACTTTTTTATATGGTATTCATTGTCATAATTAAATATAATTATTAGTACTTGTATGTAATCCGCGTGATGCGACGCATATATATATATATATATATATATATATATATATATATATATATATATATATATATATATATGTATATATATATCTCCCAACATTACATGGCGACCCTGCCAGGATTCGAACAGGAATCTTCTGATTACTAGTTATACTGTAAACAGCCTTATATTATACGCCTTACAATATTTTTAAAAACTATTTTTTAAACTGTATTTTCATGTCTAGTTAATTACCTAATAGTTATATATGAAAATTTTAAGTGTTATGCAGTTATGATAGGCGAACTAAAAATATTTTAAAACAAAAACTTAGAGAATCAATACAATTACGCAAGGAATTTGATGATTATTTAATAAATTAAAATAAAGTGATAGAAAGTAATTTTTTTAAATTACAGTGTTTACGATATGTTATTTTTATTTGATTATGATATAAGTATGTCAAAGTATCAGAATTTTAATATTTTAAAATAATGTGTACCTTTTTTATTTATTTTTAATACATCAGGTTATATTACATTTAAAAAATCCCCCAACGTTAAAAAATCATATATAATGTACCATCTACACAATACTTTTTTTAAGATGTACACTACTATACTAGTATATTGGACATATCTCCAGATCGAAATTATGTAACAGGATGTAATTATAAGGTTAATTATAATATTAGTGTACAAAATAATATATATGTACTATATATACTATATATACTATACCTCTTTCGCGTTTATGCTCGCCTAGCACCTCCTCATTTTAACTTCCTATTAAGCATAAATAAAGTAAACATCAGTAAAATTAGATTTAAGAAAACGTTCACATGAATACTTGCACAATTTTTAAAAATATAAATAGTACTCCTACTTCCAAGGCGTAGTCCCAAAATCATGGAAGACGGCTTTCGTCCACCCTATCCCTAAAAAAGGTGACCGCTCAGACCCGTCCAACTACAGGCCTACCGCCATCACCTCCTTGTTCTCCAAAACAATGGAGTTCATTGTAAACTGTCAGCTCGTGAGGTACCTTGAGGATTACCAGCTGATAAGTGATCGCCAATACGGTTTTAGCCGTGGTCGATCAGCTGGTGATCTTCTGGTCTACCTAACTCATAGATAGGCGGCAGCAGTTGAGTCCAAGGAGGAGGCATTGGCCGTTAGTTTAGACATTGCGAAGACCTTCGATCGGGTTTGGCACAGAGCTCTTCTTTCGAAGCCCCTCCGTACGGGCTTCCCGAGAAATGGTGCAATTGGATCACCAGCTTTCTGCAGATCGGAGCATCGAAATCGTTGTAGGCGGTGCAAGCTGCGGTTACAAGATTATTAATGCTGGTGTTCCACAAGGCTGCGTGCTATCGCCAACGCTGGTTCTTCTGCATATCAATGATATGTTGCAAACCCGTAACATACATTGCTATGCAGATGACAGCACTGGTGATGCTCTGTCCACTGGCTGTGCCAATATTTCTCGGGAAAATATCTCCGAGTACCGGGACAAACTTGTGTCTGAAGTCAAGTCTTTGCTGAACAGAGTCTCGGATTGGGGGCGACCAAATCCAGTCCAGTTTAACCCTCAGAAGACACAAGTTTGCGCGTTAACAGCTAAAAAGAACCTCTTTGTCTCTCTTGCCTCTCCTCAGTTTAAAGCCACTCCCCTTGTTACCTCAGCGAGTATCAGAATCCTCGACGTCGACATATCGAGTGACGTGCAGTTTCGTGGTCACTTGGAAGAGAAGGCCAAATTTGCCTCTAAAAAGCTCGGCGGGCTCAGCAGAGCGGGACAGTATTTCATGCCGGTACACCACCTGCAGCTTTACAAGGCACAGGGCCGGCCGCACATGAAATACTGTTGCCATCTCTGGGCTGGAGCTCCTCCGTACCAGCTGCTTCCACTTGACCGCATCTAGCGCAGAGTGGCTCGAATCGTCGATGACCGAGTGCTTACTGATCGGCTCGATTCACTGGCGCTGCGAAGAGATGTTGCATCCCTTTGCATTTTCTTTCGCATATATCATAGGGAGTGCTCTGAGGAATTGTTTGGATTAATCCCAGCCGCCAAATTTCGTGAACGCACTACGCGGCAAACGTTCCGATACTATCCACACTATCTGGATGCTTGGCGGTCCACTACTGCACGTTTCACAAGGAGTTTTCTTCCGCGTACGACCTCTTTATGGAATAGTTTACCACCGGCGATTTTTCCGGACTGATATGACCTGGGGACCTTGAAGAAAAGAGCTCACTCCTTTCTAAGTAAATTTTTTCTAAGTAGATACTACTTATAATTATTGATAGTGATAAAAACCTCACTCAGTTTCAGTAATCTATTTTACTTGTTAGGACTGTTATATTTGGTATATTCTTTGTGTACGTCTAACGGTATCTGTCATTGTCATGGGACAACGTTATTATTAAGTAAGCCAACGAGTGCGTTCGCGTATGGGATGTGAAATGCAAAAGAAAACAAACTCGCGCAAATATACGGAACGTGTTCATATTATATACACATTTTTGTTATTATGCTTTTGCCACTTTTTCCCACGGATTCCTATGGGTCAATCCTTTAACAAGACCACAAGTAATTTTTACGTTTACACTTATTTTCTCGTGTCACAGTTGAATACCCAAAATGTTCAGAATTTTCAAAGTAACGCTAAAAATATAAAAAAATATGATATATACTTAAAATCTCGCCGAAAATCGTTATGAAAATTGAAAATTTCAAATATAAATGTGTTTATGAAATTATTTATGAGCAGCTTTTCGAATGTAAAATGCCTAGATTTAGATTTCATAATTTAAGAAAACAATATTGTTTTTTAAATATGTATTGCAAAACGTTCATTTTACGTCTGAAATTATTAACACAAATCATTAACTATATGAAATAAGTTTTATAGCTCTTAAGCCACTTTTCATATATCTGCAATATTAATTATTAATATGTAATTTGAAAGGGTCACTGATTCCGCTGACCACTTAGAGAAGCCATTTATACCTTTTCGGAGATAAAGACGACCCTTATTTAATTTTGACGAACCCTGAAAACTTTAAGTAATGATAAAATAAATGAAATATCATCCTTTATATTATATTTGATATTTAAGTGATGTAAAACTTAATTTCTACGGGTAATTTCATGATCTTGTTTTTATTACTTTATAATAAAATTGAATACGAAATATTCTATAATTTTTATATTTTATAATTTATCCTTACACAATATTACTGTGAAAATTGGCAGATCTCTTTTTTTGTCTAGAAGCCCGTTGATCATATTACTGCAGCCAGAACATTTTGTGTTTTGTTTCGATTTGAGGAGTATCTTTTATTGTTTTTTTTGAACTTGGTTGCAGGTACCCACGAGCTGTAGAACCCATTTATTATCAGAGATGTTATTTGTTACTCGTTGCTTAAAACATTATCGTTATCATCATTACGTGGTATGAATTACTAATACCAGGAGAGCTATCACTTACAGGTCTTGAATTCACATCTAAAGTGCTACCATTAGAGGTAAGCTATTAAGATGAGCTAGGACTCAGAAGATACCACTGCGGGATTTAAACCATAAGAACTATCACTTAAAGGATAAAAATGGCTGACTTTTCAGAACTTCGAGCTATCACTTACAGGCTAGACACTTGAAGGAAGACATTAAGATGGGCTCACTTAAAGGTTAGTTAGGTTTTGAATTGACATATAAAGCGCTGCCACTATAAAGAAAAACATTGTGCTATACGGGGATTTAGAAACAATGAAATGAAATAAATAATGTTATAGTTCTTATTACGAAATAGACTAATATTATGAGTATAACATAATAAGAAAGTTGTTACAAAATTACATATGTAAAATACCAGAATCTCATGGAGGTTCGGCACAATGAATTCCAAAAATTGTCAACTTTAGAGAACTCCCGCATGAACACCTGATATCAAAGTAGCGAGATATATTCCAACATACGAAACATTTAAAAATTGGGCAGCAGATCCAAAAATTATATAGCCTGAGATTGCACTAAACTTTTCATTAGTTATCAGAATATTCTGATTAGGGAAAGAAATAAGTGCTATAAATGAACCCAACTTATGGTTTTGTTAAAGTTGTGTAAGCCTTTGAAGATCCCCAAAAAATTGGCAGAACAAGTAAGAAGTTTAGTTATGCACAGGATAATATCGTCCCAGAATTCAGTTATTAGAACTTTATTATTATATATACGAAATCAGCCTATGTATAATTTAGGGTGAGAGTCAATTTACTAGTCCTTAAAATTGTAATTCCCAAATAAATTGCATTCATAGATGCATTTTGAAATTTAAGGACAGTATAACATTACGTATTATCATGCACACACTTTAAAATTTACATAACATTACATTAAATTAGTTTCGAATTAAAACAGATGGAAGGAATACTTTGAAAGCGTATTTATGAGTGAAGAGTCGTCTGAATTAAATGAACTAGAAATTCCGAAAGAAGTGGAAAGGGGTATGGAGATAAGTGTACATGAAATAACGAAAGCAATGAAAAGCATGAAAGCAGGTAAGGCAGCTGGATATGATAGAGTATCACTCGAGATGCCAAGGGCTGGAGAGGGAGTGGTGGCAGGCCTGCTGCACACCTTCTTTAATTTATGTTGGGAATTAAAACGGGTACCGGATGACTGGTGTAAAGTAGTTATAGTACCAATATATAAAGGAAAAGGGTCACAGCAGGACTGCAAAAACTACCGCGGTATCAGCTTGCTTAGTATTGTGGGTAAACTGTATGCTAAGGTGTTAATTGATAGAGTTATGAAAGAAACTGATGGAAAAATTTGGGATGTGCAAGCGGGTTTTAGAAAGGGAATGGGGTGTACAGATCAAGTCTTTTCCATGCGCATGATTGCGGAGAAGTTTTTGGCCAAAAAACAAGAAAGTTTTTTGTGCATTCATGGACTTGGAAAAGGCTTATGACAGAGTGGACAGGAATGTGTTATGGCAAACACTGAACTCATATGGGTTGAGCGAAGGTTTGGTACAGGCATTAAGGTCTCTTTATAGGGACTCTAGTGCTTGTGTCTGGATCAATGGGGTCTACTCGGACTGGTTTGGCATCCAAAAAGGTGTCAGACAGGGCTGTGTAGCTTCCCCTTGGCTGTTCAACCTATTTATGGACCGGTGTTTGCAAACTTTGAAAGATGAAGAATGTGGGTTAAGAATGGGCGAGTTAATCGTCAAATGCCTTTTGTATGCCGATGATCAAGTCATATTTGCGTCATCGGCGGCTGAGTTGCAAATGATGGTTACATTAATGAACTGGGAATTAAAAGAAAGGGGTATGAAAGTGAACGCATGTAAGACGAAAGTGATGGTTTTTGAAAGAGAAGAAAGCAAAACGGTATGTGAAATAAGAATAGAAGGAGAGTTAATTGAGCAAGTGGATGAGTTTGTATATTTGGGATGTGTATTTAGCAGGGATGTTAGATATGATAGGGATATAGAACGACGAGTAAATGCAGGGAATAGAGTGAATGGGGCACTACTACACTAATGAGGCCCAAATCCCCCCCCCCCCATCAACATGGTAGCGGAATTCAATAATAGACTACCCCAGGAGGGTACCAGCACCCCTGGAGAATCCCTCGCTGAGCATCCACGACCATGTTTCTCCACTTCTGAGCGTGGGTGCTCAGGCTGCTCCACGTATTCTGGGGGGGGGGGGGGAAGGGGGTCCGCTCAAGACTAAAACTGCTCGGGGCAAACGGAGTTTTGGAGCTGACTCCGTAGGGGTGCCTATTGGTGACCATAATGAAAGGTGAATTCTTTTACTAATATATATTTATTATAGCGAAACGTGCCATACAGTTGGCGGGCAACTAGTGACTGCCTGCAAAATCTTATTCACTACATAATATAGTTACAATACAACTTTGCGAAGTTTACATGTGTGTGCGCGGCACACCTACAATACTTCCCCCTTTACAACAATTGAATACAAAAAAACTTAAAACTATACAATGAATATAAACTTAAAACTAACAACAAAAACTTGCTAATGCGCTTGTGCGCAGGGCTGTACGGAGATCCCCGCGAAAGGGGTGGCGGCCGCGGCGGGCGCGGGCACATGCTGCAGACTGGTGCTAGAAGCACCTATCATCTGACCCATATTCTGGCCCGATATCGGAATGCCTGCCATTAACACTTGATGACGAAGCCAGCTTTTGAACTTCTTATTAAACTTTACCCAAATAGTGTACAGGATTATCGCCCCCATAAAACTGGCTATCACATATAACCATGTTTGAAAATTATCCACTTTATTCTCTACAGTATTTTGAGCCTGAGAAACAATAACTGGTTTTTCTTGCAAATTACCCATAGTAACAATCGTAAAACTTATCGCGCTAATGCTTTCGCAAAGGAAGTATTTCGAATGAAATTATATTAAATACATTATAACTAAACTAACTACCTGGAACCTATATGAAAGTGCAGTATACGCAAAATACTGAACACGATGCTTCTACAATTACATTCAACTTAAATAATGTAACTTGAATATCCTGAATGAAAATATTATGCACTAGACAATGCAAATAATACTTTCACATCCATAGTAACTAAACCTGATTATCATTTAGACATGTAATTGTATAATATATATTTTATATTAACACTAGCTTATAAATCGTGAAGGTAACTTAACAATCCGACCACTTCGCGTTGTTTTCACGGTTATCGGGTTGCTCGGGCCGGGTAACAACGACGTCAGCGGTGTGGACGGTGGTAACGGGAACCGTACATGCGCAGGTGCAACATCCGCTGCGTTGTCAGCGTTACTTTGGCGTGGCGTTGCTTCGTTACCATCACATTCCTTTAATACATATGCAGGCTTTAATCTGTCGATAGAAATATGTACCTGTCTATCGGGTAATTGAATTAGGTAAACCTTTGAGCCCCTTTTTATCACGCGGTACGGACCGTCGTAGGGTGGTTTCAAAGGTTTACGTATTGAATCGTCCCTAACAAAGACATATTCACAGTTACGTAAGTCCTTGTGCACAAAAAGACTATGACAGTTACGTGAATCGTCGGATGTAGGCTTATAACTACTAATAGTATCTCTAATCTTATCCACTAAACAATAATCATTGACGTTACGGTTGTTCGAAAAGCTGTCATAAAAGTCTCCCGGTAGACGCAAGTTTCGTCCGAACGTTAACTCGGCGGCGCTAACCCCTGAGTCGCTGCGGGCGGCCGCGCGAAGCCCCAGTAATACTGTGGGTAGCTCTTCCACCCAGGACCCATGTGACAGGCGAGCTGAAAGTGCTGCTTTTAAAGAACGATGCCAACGTTCAACTGCGCCATTGCTTTGCGGATGATAAGGAGTAGTTCGAATTCTATTAACCCCCAACATTTTTAACAGCTGGTTAAAAAGACTACTCTCAAACTGGCGACCTTGGTCGCTAGTTAACTTTATCGGGCAACCGTAACGACAAATCCAACCTTCATATAAATGTTTGGCAACAGTTTCTGCCGTAATGTCTCGTAACGGAAAAGCTTCAGGCCACCTGGTCCTCCTATCAATTATCGTAAGTAAGTATCTATAACCATCTGGAGAGATCTCAAGAGGGCCAACGATATCGACGTGCAAATGCTCAAAACGCTCTACTTCCGGAAACTTAGTCAGATTCGATACCGTATGTCTGTTAACTTTAGAACGTTGACATTGTATGCACGTTTTTGCCCACAAAGAAACATCACGATTCATACTAGGCCAGAAATACTTTTTGGCTAACATCTTTCGCGTAGAACGAATTCCAGGATGGCTCAAATTATGTAAACTATCAAAAGCTAGGCGTCGAAACTTTTCCGGTAGGTACGGACGAGCTGTATCAGTAGACATCTCACAAAAAATAGACTTATTTAACATAGGTATAACTAGTTCCTTTAACAAAATATTATCGGTATTTAAACCAGACATAACATTCATGATATAACTGTCGCTACGCTGCTCATTTGCAATGTCATCGAAATTCAACGCAGTTGGCATAGTCACGGCTTCGATGCGCGATAAGGTGTCAGCTACGATGTTATTCGTACCGGTTATATGTTTTATATTTGTAGTGAACTCACTTATGAAAGCTAAATGTCTCGTTCTCCGAGGCGTTTCGCTTTCATCGCGTCCTACCTTTTGAAATGCAAAAGCTAAAGGTTTATGGTCCGTATACAGGGTTATTTCTTGCCCTTCAAATAATTTCCGAAAATGTTTTATAGCTAAGTATATAGCGAGCAACTCGCGATCGTATGTGCTATATCGCTGTTGGGTGGTGGTCAATTTTTTTGAGAAATAGCCCAATGGTTTCCAGCTATCTCCTTCCTTTTGTTGCAAGACTGCTCCCACGCATATATTGGATGCATCAGTCATTAAAGCGAGTTCGGAACCCACTCTAGGGTACGTCAATGTAGCGGCCTGTGTGAGACCTGCCTTACATTGCGTAAATGCTTCGTTCGCACTATCCGTCCAGACGATGGGAGTCTTATCATTTTTCTTTGAGCTTTTAAGATATTTATTTAATTCTGTTAGATATAAAGTTGCGTTAGGAAGATGAGCTCGATAAAAATTGACCATACCGAGAAAACGTCTTAGCTCTGCAACAGTTTTCGGCTTCGGAAATTCCACAATTGCCTGAACCTTATCTTGCAACGGCCTGACGCCGTCGGTACTAATCTCGTGTCCCAAAAATTCTAGTTTAGTTTGTCCGAAACGACATTTTGCCAAATTAATCGAAATTCCATATTTATTAAGCCTTTTAAAAATAATTTCTAAATGTTGCCTGTGTTGAACTTCGTTGTCACTAGCTATAAGTAAGTCGTCTAAATAACAAAAGACAAAATCAAGACCTTGTAAAATGGAGTTCATAAAGCGCTGGAAGGTTTGTGCTGCTCCGCGCAAACCGAAGGTCATTCGAGGAAACTCGAAAAGTCCGAATGGTGTTATGATAGCGGTTTTCTCCACGTCACCTGGTGCGACAGGTATAAAATGATAACTTCTATTGATGTCTAATTTTGAAAATATCTTTTTATCCGGAAGAATAAAAGTAAAATCGTTCAAGCGAGGAATCGGGTATCTGTCGGGCTTTGTTATCGCATTCAGCTGGCGATAGTCCCCACAAGGTCTTATATCTCCATTCTTTTTAGGAACTACATGGAGCGGACTAGCCCACGCGCTCTTTGAAGGACGACAGATGCCCAGTTCCTGCATGATGCGAAATTCTTCTTTAACCTTTTTATACCTGTCCGGTGGCAACGGGCGCGCTTTCGCGTGCATGGGCGGGCCAGAGGTCTCGATATAGTGGACGACATCGTGTTTCGCAGTTTCTCGGAATGACGCTGGTTTAGTGATGTCTGGATACTTTAACAATAAATCCTGATATGGATGATTTACATCAATAGTTTTAACACTAGGTTGAGATACATTGACAACAGATGCCGAAACATTCAATTCTGTAGTTTTATCTATTAATTTACGCGCGTTTAAATCAACTAATAATTTGTGGTACGCTAAAAAATCGGCGCCCAAAATTGGTTGTTTGACATCTGCTACAACGAATTCCCAACGATAAAGTCGGCGTAAGTTTAAGTTTAACACTATTGTCTTGGTACCGTAAGTTGCGATTTCATTGCCATTAGCTGCGTATAATTTATATGCACTACACTGATTTAGACGATCTTTTCTCGCGGCTGGTAAAACAGACACATTGGCACCGGTGTCAACTAAAAATCTAAGTCCGGAGTTACTGTCTGACACACACAAACGATTGAATGGAAAAACGGTACAGACCTGAAGACCCTCGGACTGTACCTCGCTGCTCAGTTTTCCGGCTGTGTTGTTTTCCACGCGCAAGGCTTCGTACACCTGTTGGCCTTTTCTCGGAACTTGTAATGGTAAAAGCATAAGTAGTTCTCCTTCCGGGGACGGCAGGAACTGCTACGGCGCCTGGACTGTGAACGACGCCGGTTGCGATCCGGGGCGCGGGACCGCGACCTCTGCTGATCGATCCGGTCCACGGTAGCCTTTATTTTAGCCACCTCAGCTCTCAACAGGGCCAAGTCATAGGCGGTAGTAGATGCTGGCGCTGGCACGGTGTAAGTAGCGGTGGCGGCATATGAAGGCCGCACAGCTTCCATGACGTTATCTGCAACTGCTGCTAGGTTGTCCAGGTCCTTGGAGTCGGACACAGTTAGCACGGCTCGGACTTGTGTCGGAAGACGACCCTGCCACAAGACGCGAAGGGTTTCATCAGGGACCTTGTCAGTAGCGAGCTCACGCATCCGCCGAAGCAGCTGAGATGGTTTTTGGTCGCCCAGCTCTAGCTCGCTCATAAGCTTCTCGATCTGCCTCGACATTGACTCCTCATAGATGTGGAGTAGCCGAGCTTTGAGTGCGTCGTACTTGTAGGTAGGAGGCGGGTTGAGTAATATGTCCGTCACTTGCGCGATAACCTCCTTACTTAGCTTAGACACGACCAGGTCAAACTTCGCCTCATCACTCAACCTCTGAGGTGCGAGGATAGCTTCCGTGCGTACGAACCATACGCGTGGCTGGTCCGTCCAAAAGTCTGCGAGGCGAGACTGTAGGGACACTGCATCTACCCCTGGCGCCATGATGGGCGGTTGCGCGGGTGGCTGGATGTCTTGAACGGGTGGCACGTTAACAGGCGGCACGTTCTGTGACGTAGGCGGAAACGGCGCACTCATGTTACTATATCTATTGTCCACTGATCACAACCACGCGAATATTGCCCACTACTGCATTAACATCACATAGACCACTTCAGTCATCTTGATCACGTCGGGGTCACCAGTTTTGGAGCTGACTCCGTAGGGGTGCCTATTGGTGACCATAATGAAAGGTGAATTCTTTTACTAATATATATTTATTATAGCGAAACGTGCCATACAGTTGGCGGGCAACTAGTGACTGCCTGCAAAATCTTATTCACTACATAATATAGTTACAATACAACGTTGCGAAGTTTACATGTGTGTGCGCGGCACACCTACAGGAGCAACAAGACCAAGGCGACCCCTGCCACGCTGTCCGTGAATTTCTGCTATATCAGGGGACTTCACTCCAACCTAAACGCCGTCCACTACCATCTAGAGACGGCGAGGCCGGCTCTGCTCTTTCTGACCGAGACACAGGTGTCCTCTCCGACTGATGTCTCGTATCTCTCCTACCCGGGGTACAAACTGGAACACTCCTTTGTGCCTCGGGCTGGAGTTTGCGTTTACGTCAGAGAGGACATCTGTTCTTGACGCCTCGGCAGACTTGAAGGTTCGGACCTGTTCATCCTTTGGCTACGCGTAGACAGCGACGACCATCCGCGCGTCTACGGGTGCCTCTATAGGTCCCACAGCGGTAATACCGAAACAGACCGACTCTTCGACCACGTCCAAATGGCTGCAGATTCGTTGCTACAGCAGATCCCCCCCGCAGAGATCGTGATCCTCGGCGACTTTAACGCCCATCACGCCGAATGGCTCGGTTCACGTTTAACCGATCATGCGGGGAGATCTGTTCATGATTTTGCCTTGGCATATGGTCTGACACAACTGGTTACTTCGCCTACGCGGATTCCAGATGTGGAGGATCATGCACCTTCCCTGTTGGACCTTCTGCTGAACTCTCACCCGGACGGATATCAGATTTCCGTCGACGCCCCTTTAGGCTCCTCGGACCATTGTCTTGTCCGGAGTGTGGTGCCACTCACGTTGAAATCGCGGTTGCATTCTGCAGGCTGCCGCCGTGTTTGGCACTATAGGTCAGTCGATTGGGATGGAATGCGGTCTTTCTTTGCATCCTACCCTTGGGGGCGGGTTTGCTTCTCGCCGGACGATCCCAACGTTGTTGCGGATTCTGTCGCTGATGTGGTACTTCAGGGTATGGAACTTTTTATTCCTTCCTCTGTGGTGCCCATTGGCGGCAAATCTCAGCCATGGTTTGGTCGCTCCTGTAAAATAGCATCATGCTATAAGCAGGAGTGCTACCAAGTCTGGGCTGACGCATCAGCGTCCAGGGATGTAAACACCAGCGCTCTAAAAAAGAAGTATAATTCCGCCTCTAGGTCCTTCAAAAGAGTCATTGCCAAGGCAAAGTCAGAGCACATAGGCAGAATTGGCGAGAAACTAGTTCGTCTTCCTTCTGGAACCCGTGCATTCTGGTCTCTCGCCAAGGCTGTCCAGGGGAATTTCTGTCAGCCATCTCTTCCATCTCTGCACAGGGAGGACGACTCACTGGCCCACACCGCAAAGGAGAAAGCCGATCTTCTAGGCTCTTTCTTTGCGTCTAACTCGACTCTCGATGATGGGGGGAGTACGCCGCCGACCATCCCGCGGTGTGAGTGCTCCATGCCGGAAGTGCAGTTCACCAGCGCTCGGTTCGCAAAGCACTCCTCTCCCTGGACATCCACAAGTCGAGTGGGCCTGACGGAATCCCCCCAATTGTGCTGAGGACGTGTGCTCCAGAGTTGGCACCGGTTTTAACGCGTCTTTTCCAGTACTCCTACTCCCTAGGCGTAGTCCCAAAATCATGGAAGACGGCTTTCGTCCACCCGATCCCTAAAAAAGGCGACCGCTCAGACCCGTCCAACTACCGGCCTATCGCCATCACCTCCTTGTTCTCCAAAACAATGGAGTCCATTGTAAACTGCCAGCTCATGAGGTACCTTGAGGATCACCAGCTGATTAGTGACCGCCAATACGGTTTTCGCCGTGGTAGGTCAGCTGGTGATCTTCTGGTCTACCTAACTCACAGATGGGCGGAGGCAGTAGAGTCCAAGGGGGAGGCATTGGCCGTTAGTTTGGACATTGTGAAGGCCTTCGATCGGGTTTGGCACAAAGCGCTTCTTTCGAAGCTCCCTTCCTATGGGCTTCCCGAGAAATTGTGCGATTGGATCACCAGTTTTCTTGCAGATCGGAGCATCAAGGTCGTTGTAGACGGTGCAAGCTCCGATTGCAAGCCTATTAATGCTGGTGTTCCACAGGGCTGCGTGCTATCGCCAACGCTGTTTCTTCTGCATATCAATGATATGTTGCAGACCCGTGACATTCATTGCTATTGTAACGATCCCCCCCCCCTGTATATAATAAAAATTTTATAATATTAAAAATATATCCTTTTAAATAACATTATATATATGAGACCAGGATTAATAAAATATGTTTTGATCTTCCTAAATGATCTTTCAAAAGGTTTATTAATAGGCCGTTTTTAATATTTTGGCGTGATCGACTTAGTTAGGACCCTTATTTACGTTGTGTTTGTTTAGTAACTTAGTTCTTTTAGGTGTCTTTTGGAAGAATGAATATTCACTAGGGCAATTGAAAGCTGTTGGTAGTGCCTTATAAGCTAAGTGAACCCCGTTTACGAAGACAGGGCTCGAAAAAGGTTAAGAACATAAAACGTCCCTATTCCACTTGCATCAGGTTTACATTATTAATTATCCCTTCCCGCTCGGAAAAGGCTCAAAATATATTTATACAAAATACCCGATACAAGGGCTTCGCTCTCCTACATTTATTTAAAAAAAATGTAGGGGAGGTACACGGCCCCACACACGCCGTGCACGGTGAGTGCCAACCATTTTGATGCACTCCCCCCGAAGGGAACGCTAATTCGGGAACTGGACCGTAGTCCACAGCAAAATAACTGGCGAACCAGAAAAAGAGGCTTGGCCCCTTGTTAGTGCGTAAGCACAAACATCGACCGAAGTCGCGCATGTCAATGCGTGTAAACGCCATACAGAATATGAACGAATCCAGCCATAGTGAATGTACGTCACACGGTTTAGGCAAATAGGCACACTGGCCTTAAATCCTCCGTGAGCGCCACCACCTGCCAGACCGCCGCTCCTGCAGACGTGATGTAAGTGTATGGCATCACCACCAATTGCATGAACAGCACGGCTACTAGCCGCAGAGCGTGTCATGAGTCTACCGCTCACCTCAAGGGAATGGGGTCCCGCGTTGTGCGGCTTTCGGCCGCAGCCTTGAGAGTCTCCTCAGATCCTCCCGCATGAGGTCGACACATATGCTCCACCAACCAATACAACGGCAGATATAGCCAAAAGGCAGTTATAAGATAAGAGTAATAATTCGCCATCAGAAAGGGTTTGTGTCACTGACGTTGAGTAAATGCATTTTCGATCATGTTTGTCTCACCCACCAACAAGTTGCCTTCAATCATTCAAAGGTGGGAAAGTTACAGAGATATAATATTATGTTGTTATATAAAACATCGTGGAGGGCAGACAGTCTGCAGCCCCGCAATGAAGGGACCCGACTTGGGCAAAGCTACTTAGGTGTGAGTCAAACCAAGACGCAGAGAGCGCTATTGAGAATAGCGTCCCACCAAACAACCATCGCTGAGACGCAATGCTGCAGAACGCAATAAGCATCAATACGACTATCGTCGGGTTTACACCATTCCAAGGTCCCCCATACATCCCAGCAGACATCACCACCCGCATACCTCCATCGACCAGAACCACAAGAGAGCGTCGAATCAGGCGCAGCACACCCGCAGATCCATCACAAGACGCAATACCGCAAGGAGCAGTAAGCATCAATGCAATTATCATACGGATGGCGCCCCCTCACAACACATCCACATGATCCCTATCGACTTTGGTAACAAAGTTGGTATTGTTGTTATATAAAAAATATCACTAACGTATCATAGTAGCACGCTACTAAGACGTCAATGAACAAAACTCCACGTATCATAGCGCTAATGCACTAAGACATGAAGCTGAGTATGCCTGTTACACTTAAAAGTGCTACCAAACACACTCATCATCCCCATCCGAAAGATAGACGACACATCGCTATGCGCAACGACGTCACCCACAAACGGTATGGGTGTGCGATGTCCACGGGAAAGCCGTATTGCTACAACAAACCCGCTTACCACCGACACTAAGATGTTAATTGTATACCTCCATCGACCAGAACATCAGGAATGCGTCGAATCAGGCGCAGCACACCCGCAGATCCATCACAAGACGCAATACCGCAAGTAGCAGTAAGCATCAATGCAACTATCATACGGCTGGCGCCCCCTCACAACACATCCACATGATCCCTATCGACTTTGGTAACAAAGTTGGTATTGTTGTTATATAAAAAATATCACTAACGTATCATAGTAGTACGCTACTAAAACGTCAATGAACAAAACTCCACGTATCATAGCGCTAATGCACTAAGACATGAAGTTGAGTATGCCTGTTACACTTAAAAGTGCTACCAAACACACTCATCATCCCAATCCGAAATATAGACGACGCATCGCTATGCGCTACGACGCCGCCCACAAACGGTATGGGTGTGCGATGTCCACGGGAAAGCCGTATTGCTACAACAAACCCGCTTACCACCGACACTAAGATGTTAATTGTATACCTCCATCGACCAGAACCACAAGAGAGCGTCGAATCAGGCGCAGCACACCCGCAGATCCATCACAAGACGCAATACCGCAAGTAGCAGTAAGCATCAATGCAACTATCATACGGGCGGCGCACCCTCACAACACACCCACATGACTCCTATCGACTTTGGCAACAAAGTTAGTATTGTTGTTATATAAAACTGCACCAACGTATCATAGTAGCACGCTACTAAGACGCCAATGAACAAAACTCCACGTATCATAGCGCTAATGCACTAAGACATGAAGCTGAGTATGCCTGTTACACTTAAAAGTGCTACCAAACACACTCATCATTCCCATCCGAAAGATAGACGACACATCGCTATGCGCAACGACGTCGCCCACAAACGGTATGGGTGTGCGATGTCCACGGGAAAGCCGTATTGCTACAACAAACCCGCTTACCACCGACACTAAGATGTTAATTGTATACCTCCATCGACCAGAACATCAGGAATGCGTCGAATCAGGCGCAGCACACCCGCAGATCCATCACAAGACGCAATACCGCAAGTAGCAGTAAGCATCAATGCAACTATCATACGGGCGGCGCACCCTCACAACACACCCACATGACTCCTATCGACTTTGGAAACAAAGTTAGTATTGTTGTTATATAAAAAATATCACTAACGTATCATAGTAGCACGCTACTAAGACGTCAATGAACAAAACTCCACGTATCATAGCGCTAATGCACTAAGACATGAAGTTGAGTATGCCTGTTACATTTAAAAGTGCTACCAAACACACTCATCATCCCAATCCGAAATATAGACGACGCATCGCTATGCGCTACTACGCCGCCCACAAACGGTATGGGTGTGCGATGTCCACGGGAAAGCCGTATTGCTACAACAAACCCGCTTACCACCGGCACTAAGATGATATGTCTAGGACACATCGGTTAGCGAGTCCAAGTTTACCTCGGACCAATTGCTCGTGAAGCAGCACACATGCCACCATAATATTCCTTTTCAAGTCCCTAATAAGGACTAGTCATTTTGCTACAGTACTAGGAGCAGTCAGTCACCCGACCACCCCATACAATGTTTATGCATCAAGGAGACCTCCTATAATATTGCTTTTGTATCATAGACCTTACTTTCATAAGTCATGTACATATAGGATTCGAACCCACGACCCTACTATTGTAATGCATATTAATCACAGAGACCTTCTATAGTATTGCTTTTGAATCATAGACCTTACTTTCATAAGTCATTCATATATAGGATTCGAACCCACGACCCTACTATTGTAATGCATATTAATCACAGAGACCTTCTATAGTATTGCTTTTGAATCATAGACCTTACTTTCATAAGTCATTCATATATAGGGTTCGAACCCACGACCCTACTATTGTAATGCATATTAATCACAGAGACCTTCTATAGTATTGCTTTTGATTCATAGACCTTACTTTCATAAGTCATTCATATATAGGGTTCGAACCCACGACCCTACTATTGTAATGCAAATTCATCATGGAGACCTTCTATAGTATTGCTTTTGTATCATTGAGTTTAATATCATAAGTCCCTAATATAGGACTAGTCATTATGCTACAGTACTTCAGGCAGTCGGGCTCCCGACCACCCCATATATATGTACAACTGCAGGTATGTATCTCCGGCACCTCATCCATACAAGACGTCTATACGTGAACACCTTCCATAACTTAGGAAAATTTTCTTTAATACATGAACTCCTTCCACAACTTAGAAAAATTTTCTTTTATACACGAACCCCTCCCATGACTTAAACAATTTTTAACAAATTTTCTAATTATCTTATAAACGTTATTTAACTTAATTTTATAATATTTTTTGACTTGTATTTCTATTATTTAACTTATTTTAAATATTTTTACAAGTTTTTATAATAAATTTACTTATTACGAGAAACAATAATTTTGCCTTTAATTTACTATGTTATTGGGATAATGTCTGAAATATATTAACTTTATGTTTATTAATTTGACTTAATTGCTTAATATATATCTTTTAAGACTATTTTTGACGCCCCTTTATATTGAATTTAATTATTAATAATAATATTGGGCCGTCACACTATGCAGATGACAGCACTGGTGATGCTCTTTACACCGGCCGAGCCAATATTTATCGGGAAAACGTCTCCGAGTGCCGGGACAAACTTGTGTCTGAAGTCGAGTCTCTGCTGGACAGAGTCTCGGATTGGGGGCGACTAAATCTAGTCCAGTTTAACCCCCAGAAGACACAAGTTTGCGCATTAACCGCTAAAAAGAACCCCTTTGTCGTATCTCCTCAGTTTCAAGGCACTCCCTTTCTTGCCTCAGCCAGTATCGGAATCCTCGGCGTCGAAATATCGAGTGACGTGCAGTTTCGTGGTCACTTGGAAGGGAAGGCCAAATTGGCCCCTAAAAAGCTTGGCGTGCTCAGCAGAGCGGGGCAGTATTTCATGCCGGCACACCGCCTGCAACTTTACAAGGCGCAGGTTCGGCCGCACATGGAATACTGTTCCCATCTCTGGGCTGGGGCTCCCCAGTACCAGCTCCTTCCACTTGACCACATCCAGCGCAGAGCGGCTCGAATCGTCGACGACCGAGTGCTTTCCGATCGGCTCGATTCTCTGGCACTGCGAAGAGATGTTGCATCCCTTTGCATTTTCTTTCGCATATACCATGGAGAGTGCTCTGAGGAATTGTTCGGATTAATCCCAGCCGCCAAATTTCGTGAACGCACTACGCGGCAAACGTCCCGATACCATCCACACCATCTGGATGCTTGGCGGTCCACCACTGTACGTTTCAAAAGAAGTTTTCTTCCGCGTACAACCTCTCTGTGGAATAATTTACCACCGGCGATTTTTCCGGACCGATACGACCTGGGGACCTTCAAGAAAAGAGCTTACTCCTTTTTAAAGGGCCGGCAACGCATCTGCAATTCCCCTGGTGTTGCAGTTGATCATGGGCGGCGGTAGTCACTTAACATCAGGTGAGCCACATGCTCGTTTGCCCCCTCTTCTATAAAAAAAAAACTACACTCTATTGTGAAGAACCAGAATGTGTCAAAACAGGCACGTATGGTAATTCATAATGCTGTGTTAGTCCCTACTTTAATGTATGGTAGTGAAAGCTGGGTGTGGCAGAATAAGCACGAAAGTAGAATAAATGCTGTAGAAATGCGGTCTTTAAGGACTATGATAGGGTTCAATCTGATTGACAGGGTGAGAAATTGCGTGATAAGAGATAAATGTGGTAGGCAAGATGATGTTGTGACCAGGATTAAGAAAGGAATGCTTCGGTGGTTTGGTCATGTGGAAAGAATGAATGAGGAAAGAGTGACAAAGCAAATTTATATGGCAGATGTGAACGGCCGAGTCGGGAAGGGACGCCCTAGGAAAAAGTTTATCGACCAAATTAGCGATATTTTGAAAATGGGCCACGTTAGAAGTACCCTTAACCGACGAGCATGTATGCGTACATATATGGATGTAAAGGAGGCGAAAGAGGTATGTCAGGATCGTGCCAAATGGAAGTCCGTAGTCTCTGCCTACCCCTCTGGGTGACAGGCGTGAGTGTTTATGTTATGTTATGTTATAACATTACATCCCCTATGAGGCATTCTGTGGAAGGTAGACTTATGTTCAGTAGTGAAGTTTTATAGGCTGCAATGGATGGATGGATAATATGATGTGAATTTAAGTAAAAACGCGATAAGAGAACTTATTCTCTTTGATATTGAATATTAAAAGGTTACAGATTTAAATAGGCTTAACATATAGAGGGTGTTAATGTAAGCACCGTTATCCTTGAAAGCAATGGTTTGGTTTCACTTATAGAAAAATAGCAACGTTTTTTTAGTAAAATCTCAATTTTTCCTTAATTCCTCAATTTTTGCCTGTCCTAAGCCGGGATGAAAGTATGAAGGAAAAGTTACATCACAGGTTATGTGTACCTATTTTGTTTTTATTGGAATATAGTGTAGGTAGCTAGCGCGGGCGGTGATCTTTACAGTGATTACGTCACTCGGGCGCATAGGGTATCTATGAATTTACGGAGGGTGTCGGACAGAAACTTTTTAAATTTTGTGAAAGAAAATAGCGGTTTTTTTTAAATTCATGAAATTCACGTTCTATAAGTGAAACCAAACCACTGGTTTCAAGGAAAACGGTGTTTACACTAACATCCTGTATACATTTTAGTGTAACTGTTTAGAAAAACCTGAAAGAACTGAATATAACCTATTATTTTAATTATATCCTCTTGGAATATACTTGGCACCATACGGTGCTAATGAAACCAATTTTGACATAACTGCAAAACAAAAATAATATTGTAACCATTAGATTTAAATTACAACAATTTCCTTTATATGGGTAATAAAATGACAGCAGTAAATTTCTTTTAAATCTTTCATGTTTTATTAAAAATATTGAAAAATTAACATCATTTAATGAAAGAACTCAGTAAAAGAAATTAAACACCGAATTATTATTATTGGTATATTAAAACTATTTAAAGAGAAAGTCATATTAACAAAAAAATTCTAGCCACATCCT
Source organism: Parnassius smintheus behrii (assembly GCA_036936625.1). Taxonomy (NCBI): domain Eukaryota; kingdom Metazoa; phylum Arthropoda; class Insecta; order Lepidoptera; family Papilionidae; genus Parnassius; species Parnassius smintheus. The sequence goes on along the minus strand of JAUPFT010000014.1, from coordinate 32,649,393 downwards.
GATTAATTAATTAAATTAAAACAAAGGCACATTGTTGCGTTCGAGCTATATTATGTAGATTACTAAAACCTAAGTAACAAAAAGGAAAGCAGTGTTTAGCATCATTAGGTTTTAAATATAATGATGAGGTGCAAATGCACCAATGGCCTACAGCGGTACATAAAATATATATTTGGTAAAATATAAAACTTATAAATTTCACAACTACAAACAGTTGTACCTTGAAAAATTAAAATAATTTACAAAATTATTATAGTAAACTATAATATTGTAATTAATTAATTGTATAAAATGTTTATGGAAAGACAAACTATAATTAATACGTTAAGGACATAGTGAAAAGGTTATCTTAAAAAAATTATTATTAGTTTTGTTCAGTTGATTTATGTAAAATCTCATACATACTAGGTTACTATTATATTCATATACAAAAAAATAACTATATATAATAATGTACTTACCTTAAGTGAAGTTCAACCGTAATTATACGAAGCTCCTTGACCGAGAAGATACTCCCAGCCTAACCCTTCTTGGTTTAGGATTACTCATCTAATAACTTGCTTTAAACATAATGACATTATATTTGACGGACGGGTACACATGGTGCTGTTCATATGTTCTGCTGTGTCTATTTCGCGTAGGAGTTTAAATATACGAGTATAGTGATGCTTACATGAAATGCGGCGCACTACAAGTTGTAAAGAACATCTTGGATAAGGAGTTTCGTGTTATTATGGTTGAACTTCACTTAAGGTAATTTCGTTTAACCATTTAATTATGTGTATTTAGAACTAAGCAAGAATAAAAATACGTAATAAATACGATAATATGTAAAAAGACATAATAAAATAATTCTATAGAAAGATTGACACTAATTTGTTTTGATATAAATGAAGGGGATAATATGTAGATCTATATTTAATTTTACCAATTTGAGATAGCTGTGTATCCAATCATTTTTGGGCTGTAATTGTCTACTATTATTAGCTGTAAACACTCGCAGAGACCGTACGCAGCAGGCTAAGAGTGAGTGTCTACAAGGAGCTCTCCTCTCTTCTCGCTGTCCCTCGTTTCGCCTCGCCACCTCTTGGTCGCGTTGGTTTTTGCACTCAAGTCAAAGGGTCTTGTTAACTCTCGCGATGTAAATAACAACGAACATGAACACTCTCGTTTATCTAGTTGCCTGCTAACTGTATTTACGTGAGGTAATGTTTTGCTATGTGGTCTAACGAGTGCGAGTTTTTTTGGCTAGTATATTTTTAAGTTATTACAAATCAGCAGCAACTTTCAAGTCCATCATGGCGGATACGGTGAACAGTGTTCGGTACTGTCGAGTCGTCAAATTTGTAGAGAATAAGGATGAATATAAAAAGTTATTTCTTTTAAACTGTATCGGTATGAACAAGTATATTATAAGTGTTAAACAATTTAATTAAAAGTTAGAATAAAAAAAATTTAAAATAATTGTAGTTACATTATGAGACAGGAGTAAACTTAGAACAAAATGTGTGATTCCTTATTATATAGTGGATTTTATTTCATTCATTAAATTTCCAGTCCAATAATGTCTCTGAAAATAAACAATATACATTTATTGAAGTATTATCAAACATTTTATTAGATAAAACTGAAGCGACAAACGAACGTATAGTCCAAATAATGGCAAGTGAACTGCGATAGATTATATGTGATATACTGTCTATAGATACGATATCACTTCTGAGGTCTGAGAAGGAACAGGGCGGGGATTAATCTACTCCTGATTCTTAAACTTTTACTATATTAGTAGCTTTAGATTAACACCTATTCTGCTCTCCTGTCCGGTGAGTAGTTTGGTAAATGGCTCTGGGGTAGAACGCAGGCCATGTTGATCCCCAGGGCAAATCTGAAAAATTCTTCCTTCACGTGATTGCCGCTAGTTATTTGGTCTGGTTCAAAAGGAAATGGATAGAAGAGAAATACTCAGATGACGCTTTTCTCCTTATTACCGGCTATGGTTATTTTAGCCTTACCACGAGATAGGTTTTCTTATCCTCACCACCAGATTGGGGCATTGCAGATCAACACAACGCCCCAACCTTGGACGAATCGTGAAGTGGAGGGGATTTCGTCCACATAACGGATTGGATTCTGGTAACGTGCCTGAATAAGGCAAGCTAGGAATGGAAAGTAGGCGAGGTTGGAAAATTGAAACTTTGGGCAAACTGCCCTGGCCTCATATGGGTTTCACATGTCTGACCAGCAGCAAAGCCGACTCTCCACAAGAGACGGCTGTGCTGTTGAGTGCACAAAATGAAGAGCCCCATACAGAGATTTGGAAGATCCTCCAACGCAAGGGGAACGGGTTCTCAGTAACCTTTTCTCTGGACAACCTTTCAGTGGAGGCTATCCGGGCAGCAGGCGGCAGTGTCGTCCTTGGTTTTAAAATTATAACTTTTAAGAACAGGGTTGGCTCTAACGTGGTAATGGAGCCTGAACCAAAACTCCAATCCCCTGAGCCCCCCACTACGTTGGGTGAGCCTTGAACGTCGTCAGTGAGAGTGACTGAGATCCAAGGCGCTGATCTTGCCTCGGGTCGATGGTCTCTGCTGGTGAGGAAAAGGAAATGGGAGCAGCAGAGGGAAAGGTGTGATGGACCTTGCGACGTTTGGTGTTTAAAATAAGGCAACAACCAGTCAAAAAAAAATTTATATATTGGTAAAAGAAAGGTCGTGGGCGTGGTTCCGATAATTTTTAAAAAAATGCCCGTCTGGCTTCACTGGCAGGGTCAGGTACTCCCCTATGTGGCCGCGAGGTGGTCGAGCAAGGCCGGGGGGTTGGACTGTTCACGGGGAGCGCCGTGGGCAGCTGGCTGTGGCGGTGGCGGCGTCGAGGGGAGGCCTAGGCCCTCTTAAAAAGGACGACCGCCACAGTTGTAGTCGTAAAATTGCACCCCTTACGGGGTGCAAGACGATACGGAGGTCTCGGTGACGAGACGAGAATTAACGAAAAAACTATACGGCCACAGTGCCGGAATTATTATATTATTTTAAACTTTTTCCAAAATGGGATTAAAATTTGCAAGCGCGTACGAGGACACAAAGCAGAGCTTGTGAACGCGGCTGCAGTGGTAGTGTGCGCCTCCCAGGGCGCTCGGGCGGAGAATCATCGGGAGCGCGACGCCGTGGAATAATACCGGCCGGGTAAAACTCTGACGCGAGAGTTGCAAAGCGCATAGAGTAACGAAGCGTCAGGGTGTTTGTTCGAAATACAATATTTTAATATTTGATTTATTATTTAATTCGTTCTTTTAGTTTACTGATTTGTTTTATTAATAGGATACCTAAGTTAATTATAGAATTATTTTTGTTAATAACTTTTATTTTATTTTTATTTAGTTTACTAAATGTTTATTTAATTTTAATAAACCGTTTAATTATAATTATGCATACATGTACGTGCAACGTTACAGTACCCCGCGCGCTACATAAGGATTTTATTACTCTTAATTAATAAAATCCGCTCTAAATTGTTATGTATTCGCATTATCCTTTTATACAACATCTCTCATACTTCACGCGATTATATCAGCGTCAACGAACATCAATAGGGTAGTTGACGCATCCTGTCATTTGGCAAGGTGTTCCAGCATCGGCTAGACTGGAAGACCCATACGAATACCTAGAGCTAAAGATGTAAAAGTGTGACCAGGGTAAAACGAGCACCATGTATATATATATAAATATAACGCTAGTGTATTCCTAAGTAACAAGCCGAACACATGCAACTTAATTAAGTGTACTTGTAGGTGTAACATGGAGATCTTGTGATATTGCAGTGATGGTTGCTAGCCCATCTCCCACAACACACTACTACCCTATCCCTTAGTCGACTTTTACGACACCCACAGGAAGAAATGGGGTGGTGCTATTCTAACCCGACACCACACGGGGAAGTACACACTTTAAAAAAAAGTGTATACATATATGACTAAGTATTGTGTCCTGTTAATTTCAAATCCTTGATGTGATTCTAACTCCGACTTTTGCAACGATAGGAATTTAACCGAGTGCGCCATTATAACACGCGTATAACCGCAAAGAGGTAAGTGTTGAGTCGTTACTGACTTAATGTACTCCGTTCCGTTACAATTATAATATCAGGTACTAAGAACGTTCTGGTTGACTAAAACGATTGGCGTATAAAAGAAGCAGTAAAAAGAATAGAGCAACTGCCACCAAAATAAAAGAAGCAGCGCAACAAAAAATTAAAATACGCAACTAATATGTACTCGAACAATTAAATAAAACAACAACAAGATAACAATAATATGCCTAAGAATTAAAATAAAAAAACAATTGATTGAATAATTTAAAATACTACCAACGCATGCGTGACTCACTGAACTAGAGTTCTGCAGCAACAATAGGGAATAGTTACAATTCATAAAATTTCAATAATAATAATATCACAGAAAAAAAAACCACGAGATAAAAAACCTACTGCAGAATAGAATAGTAATACCTCGGAACAATATTAATTTTACCCTATCACAGATTACACAGTGACCACTCTGCACGCTAACTACTCTGTACAATGATAGAACGTAAACAACATAGGGTAGTGCACGGCATAGAGTGATTACGAAAAGTTGTTCGAAACTAAACAAATTCTTAGTTAGGGATTAAAGTTTATGATCTCTCAAATAATAAAAGTAAATAATTAAATCAATTGAAATTCAATAAAATTCCTAAAACAAACACAATAATGAAATTCGTACACATTAGTTGCTGCAACCAAAAAACAAAAAAAAAACAAAAACGTTTCACAAACACAAAACGACACAAACACCAACTACTCCTACGCAGTGAAACCAGACCTTTTTTACCACGTTTATGGGCGCCAGTGCGACGTTTGGTGTTTAAAATAAGGCAACAACCAGTCAAAAAAAAAATTTATATATTGGTAAAAGAAAGGTCGTGGGCGTGGTTCCGATAATTTTTAAAAAAAATGCCCGTCTGGCTTCACTGGCAGGGTCAGGTACTCCCCTATGTGGCCGCGAGGTGGTCGAGCAAGGCCGGGGGGTTGGACTGTTCACGGGGAGCGCCGTGGGCAGCTGGCTGTGGCGGTGGCGGCGTCGAGGGGAGGCCTAGGCCCTCTTAAAAAGGACGACCGCCACAGTTGTAGTCGTAAAATTGCACCCCTTACGGGGTGCAAGACGATACGGAGGTCTCGGTGACGAGACGAGAATTAACGAAAAAACTATACGGCCACAGTGCCGGAATTATTATATTATTTTAAACTTTTTCCAAAATGGGATTAAAATTTGCAAGCGCGTACGAGGACACAAAGCAGAGCTTGTGAACGCGGCTGCAGTGGTAGTGTGTGCCTCCCAGGGCGCTCGGGCGGAGAATCATCGGGAGCGCGACGCCGTGGAATAATACCGGCCGGGTAAAACTCTGACGCGAGAGTTGCAAAGCGCATAGAGTAACGAAGCGTCAGGGTGTTTGTTCGAAATACAATATTTTAATATTTGATTTATTATTTAATTCGTTCTTTTAGTTTACTGATTTGTTTTATTAATAGGATACCTAAGTTAATTATAGAATTATTTTTGTTAATAACTTTTATTTTATTTTTATTTAGTTTACTAAATGTTTATTTAATTTTAATAAACCGTTTAATTATAATTATGCATACATGTACGTGCAACGTTACAACCTGACGTCTGCGGTGTCATCGACGTGGGGGTGACGCTTCGTCCTAGGCAAGCGAAAACGAACCCTACCCCCACGCCTATAAATGGCTCTCCCTAAGGGTGGGATGAGGGTTCTCCAGGCAAATCTTTACTATGTAGCAGCTGTTTCTGCCGTCGGAGGTTTGCTTCGCAACGGTCTAGTTCTGGGGATATTAGCTTCTGGTTGAATCTTAGTCAAAACTAAATGCATTAAACCCAGATCTTGTGTAATTTACGATTAAAATACTGAAATTTCAGTTTTATAAAATTGCTTCAGGTACGTACAGTGGTATGATTGGGAACATCTGCGAATGTGACCCGGTATGATCCTATAGCTATATCCACGTATCCATGGTGTAATTAGGCCAAAAATGTCGAATACGGGCAGACTAAATAGTTTACAATAGACTTCCTATTTAATAGCAACTTGAGCGGTGCGACTGCCGCCTGGAGCGACTCTTTTTTATAGGATAAGAGTGACAAACGAGCACACAGTACACCGGCCACATTTAACCTTGCTTAAGAATCAAACTGCAGATGCGTTTCACCCTTGAGGACTAAGATGGAATGCCATGACTCCAGTAAAACGGGTCTTCGGTTCTTTACACGCACCATACGAAACACAGCAGCATTAAGCTGCTAATTTACTCTGGTATTCCGTGAGAGCGTGGTCCTTCCCAGGTTGAGCCGACCCATTCGAGCTACAAATATAATAGCTGCAGTGTGGCTCTACCACGTAAAATCTAATGCACATCTATGCCTAACGGCCCTTGATCTTTATTTAGACAAGGAAGCGAGGGCTAGTATATATAAGATTAACGCCCAGAGCGGTCTGAGCTTGCTTTCCAATAGATCGAGATCCATGCTCGACTAAATTAAGGGAACACTGGTCTTATTCATGTTCTTAGATATCATGCGTTCACTTATACACTTTTAATAAAAATTATATTGTGGAACTACACTTCATAGAAAACTGGCTGAATGAACAGGTTATATGCGAGGTTGTTAGCCTAATATGGTATACCGATGGGTCAAAAATGGGACTAGTCGTAGACTTTGGAGTTTATGGGGAATGCCCTAAATTCAAAGTTAGTAAGAATTTGGGTAGATCCACCTCTTATTCCAGGCAAAAGTTTTCGCCATACTTCGTTCTGCGGATATCAACCTGCAAACCACTACGTCAATCATATTATCTATGTAAAATCTGGTAGTCAAACAGCACTTCTAGCGCTAAGTTCAAACTTAGTGAACCCAAAGCTGGTTGAAGACTGTGTGAACAGTCCTAATGCCTTGGGATGTAATAACAAGGTCGTTTTAAGACGGGTTCCGGGTCATGCAGCCGACAAGCTTGCACAGGAGGGCTCAAAATATACACAATTTGGACCCGAGCCATTTTGTGGAATCTCAAAAAGCCTAGCCCGATTGAGCCTTAAAACTATTATCTTAATAAATCACTTAATATCTGGTCCGATACACCAGGCTTAAAATATTCTAAGATTTTAATTCAAGCTTATGATAATAAACTTGCTTCGGAAGTCCTGGGATTAGGTAAAAATAAACTGTGTATTCTAGCAAGAGCCCTGACTGGAAACTGTTGTCTTAAGAAGCGTATGTTCATCCTGAGACTAAGAAATTCAAGAATGTGCCAGTTTGTTTCTTAACGGAAGAAACGCTTCTGCATATCCTAATTGATTGTGGACTCTTAATGCGTGGAGGTAACACACATCTGAGAAACTATGTACTTCACCCAGATGAGGTAAAAACGTGCACAGCTAAGCAACTCCTTCCATTCATTGCAGAAATAAGGCTTAGAAGTGAACTATAGTCATAGCAGCGTTCACAATATATTTTTTAGGTCTTTCTAGATCTGCATAGCTGGTCTTTTTAAACCGGCATATCTTCTCGCAAAAAAAAGGTGGAATACCTCACAATCTATAACTATACTGAATGAGTCAGACCTTAACACAACAGACCACCCTGCTATCGGATCTACTCCGATGTAAATCTGGTAAATTATTGATTTCATATATTTTATATTTTCGTCAAATGAATGCTTCGTTGATCAGTGACCGCCAATATGATTTTCGTGGTGGTCGATCAGCTGGTTATCTTCTAGTATACTTTACTTATAGATGGGTGGAGGCAGTAGAGTCTAAGGGGGAGGCATTGGCCTTTAGTTCGGACATAGCGAAGGCCTTTGATCGGGTCGGCCAAACGCATCTTTCAAAGCTCCCTTCCTATGGGTTCCCCGAGAAATTATGCGATTGGATTATTAGTTTTCTTGCTAATCGGGGCATTATAGTCGTGGTAGATGGTGCATGCTCTGATTATAAGCTTATTAACGCTGGTGTTCGACAAGGCTGCGTGCTATCACCAACGCTGTTTTTTCGGCATACTGTAATGCCTATTAAGAAGATATAAATTATTATCCCCATTATATAAAAATTATATATTTGTGACCAGGATAAAATAAATATGTTTTGATCTCTCAAAAAAAATTTTCTAAAGGTTTAATAATAGGCCGTTTGTAATATTTTGGCGTGATTGTCTTAGTTAGGACCCTTATTTACGTTGTGTTTGTTTAGTAACTTAGTCCTTTTAGATGTCTTTTGGAAGAATGAATGTTCACTAGAGCAATCGAAGCTGTTGGTAGTGCCTTATAAGCTAAGTGAACCATGTCCACGAAGAGAGTGCTCGAGAAAGGTTAAGAATATAAAACGTCCCTATTCCACTTGTATCAGATTTATATTATTAATTTATTATTAATTATCCCTTCCCGATTGGAAAAGACTCACAATATATTTACACATTAAATACCCGATATAAGGGTTTCGCTCTCCCACATTTATTTTAAAAATGTGGTGACTCCACACACGCCGTGCGCGGTGAGCGCCAAGCATTTTGATGCACTACCCCGAAGGGAACGCTAAATCGGGAAATGGACCGTAGTCTACAGCAAAATAACGGGCGAAACAGTAAAAGAGGACTTAGCCCCTTTTTAATGCGTAAGTACAAACAGCAACCAAAGTCGCGCATGTCAATGCGTGCAAACGCCATACAGAATACGAACGAATCCAGCCACGGTGAATAAACGTTAAACGGTTTAGGCTAATAGGCACACTGGCCGTAAACTCTCCGTGAGTACCACCACCTGCCGGACCGCCGCTCCTGCAGACGTGATATAAGTGCATGGCATCACCACCAATTGCATGATCAGCACGGATACTAGCCGCAGAGCGCGACATGAGTCTACCACTCACCTCAAGGGAATGGGGTCCCACGTTGTGCGGTTTTCAGCCGCAGCCTTGAGAGTCTCCTCAGATCCTCCTTCCAGCTACCACCCGCATGAGGTCGACACATATGCTCCACCAACCAATACAACGGCAGATATAGCCAAAAGGCAGTTATAAGATAAGAGTAATAATTCGCCATCAGAAAGGGTTTGTGTCACTGACGTTGAGTAAATGCATTTTCGATCATGTTTGTCTCACCCACCAACAAGTTGCCTTCAATCATTCAAAGGTGGGAAAGTTACAGAGATATAATATTATGTTGTTATATAAAATATCATGGAAGTCAGACAGTCTGCAGCCCCGTAACGAAGGTAACCGACTTGGGCAAAGCTACTTAGGTGTGGGTCAAACCAAGACGCAGAGTGCGCCATTGAGATTAGCGTCCTATCAAACAACTATCGCAAAGACGCAATGCTGCGGAACGCAACAAGCATCAACACGATTATCGTCGGGTTAGCACCATCCCACGGTCCCTCTTACAACCCAGCAGACATCACCACCTGCGTACTTTCATCGATCAGAACCAAAAAATGCAATATCGCAAGTAGCAGTAAGCATCAATGCAACTCTCATACGGAAGGCGCTCCTTCAAAACACACCCACGTGATCCCTATCGACTTTGGTAACAAAATCTGTATTGTTGTTAACTAAAAACTGCACCAATGAGCTGCATGCTCTTTTGCCCCCTCTTCTATAAAAAAAATAAAAACTTTAAAACTTACAACATTCGGTGGGAGGTACACATATTCCATTATCATTTTTCACATAATCCTTGTCACATAAACACTCAGGTTTGTAGCAATTGGATGAGATTGAAGGACATGGCGGAGGATTCGTATGATCCTTACAGGTTTTAGTGCACACTTCCAAAGAACACTTGTAATATTTTTCATTAGGCGGACATACTGTAAAAGCGTGCGTTTAAAAATTTTAACATGTTTTAAATTTTAAATGTTAAATTCGTTTATTATTACAAATATAGGTTTATGAATGATTAAATCGTTTCTTCTGATCTCAATTTCGATGTTTATATTTAAGTATGAGGTTCACTATTTTTATAATTCATAATTTAAAAAGCTCTACTGCTGTCTCACAAACCTACTGCATGATATAATATCAAAATATAAATATTTTTTAAGAAATACTTGTGATTTGTTTGTCTGTATTATTAACTTCCTATTTGGCTGCTTCTTATAAGTAAGAGATATAATTTTCTATTTAAAAGAAACTGTAGGATTGAGTTTTATAAAAACAATTATTTATAAAATATACCATTATTCGTTGAATGAAGTTCGTTTAATTTAGAGACATTTTTATTATTTGTTTCCGCGATGTACAAGAACAAAAAGTTGTAGACATAAAGTCATTCTTTCGAAGACTGTCACAAATGGATTCTAAAACCTTAAAAGGAGATTTCTTAAAACTTTGGCTACCAAACATTGATTCCATTCCAATAACTATGATTAGTATCATGTACGTGTTTGTTTTTTATTATTTTTGCAATAAACAAAACTTTTTTAAAACGTTAGTCCTACTAGTATTTATTCTGCAACTTGACATACCCAAATTAAACAAGGACAAACATCTAGACGCGGATTTTTTTTTTGTAGGCGATACAAATACTTACTCCGAGCGGAATTCGAACCTCAGAACCCTAACTCAAAACTAAACTACTGCAATATGGAGCAGAGATATAAGTTAAGAAAAATTGTAATTAAGAACAATTAAATTATAATTAAGAACCAAAAAGTGGGCAAATAGGATAAGATAATTTAAACGATACTTACTTAAAGGTTGATTTTCCTTAATAGACAAAGCAGTAATTAGTTCCGCTGCGATCAGAAGAATGTATGACAAATACAGGAAAGCCATCGTATGATCACTGTTAAACTTTGAGAATGATACTTCTATTCTCTATTCGCTCGCTGAGTATTTATAGGACCGATAATAGCTGAAACCGGTTACTGTATTATGATTGAACATTGACTACTTACGCTGTTTTTATCACGTTACAGTGTTGTTAAATATTCCATACGTTTTTTCCTAGTTGGTTTAAGGAAATCGTGATGTCGAATTATTTTTAAGTTAGTTATATTTTATTGATAGTACTTCATATACTATGTAATCCTGCATAAAATTACCTATTTTTAATGTTAGAGCGAAAAATGAGCTAGTACTCACCTCTCTATAAAGGGAAAAATGACCTGTACCACCTACATTCATTGTCTTACTATTTGACGTACATAAACACTTGTTTTTGAATATTATTAAAGTATAAAAGTTAAAGTAAAAAAGGATATTATTATAAAAATATAATTTCTTATCTTTATTTATAATAAGTTTTCGGTGTTGAGAACTTAAACTAATCGCTGACACTACGATTTTAAGGTAAGTACGTTATTTTATAATATACAATTTAATGACCTGAATAATAAGAATGTAATTATTAATTCTTTGGGATAGTTTTAGTTGAAATATTATTCATTAATAATTTATGAATTATTAATGTAATACTTTAAAATTTTACAATCAATTCATCATATTCTTTTAGTTTAAAAACAAATTCGATGCAGATTTAGAAAGGTCTAGTATGTTAAAATTTTAAAACTTTCGAGCAATGCCACTGTATTGTATTGCTGTGTAGATGTTATGTGAGCATCTGAATCTCTCACTACAGGCAGTCTCTAAATGGGGTAATGTCAATCTTGCGAAATTGAACGCCTCCGAAACACAAGTGTGACTCTTTACCGCATAAAGGAGCGTGCTCACCTTGGCACTTCTTTCCGAAATGTATCACTGGAATACACCAAGCGCCTTCAGTGCTAGTTGTTGTAGGTTGAGATATTCTCAAATCTTAACTTCGGGCGGTTCATTTAGTCAGTTAGTTCAGCTAGGAAGCTAGGAGTTCTTGTTCAGTTGCGGTGATACTTCAAGCGCAAGTCCGGTCCTGGCATGGAGTATTGCTGCCATATATGGGCTGGTGTTACAAAATGCCAACTAGCAGCTTTGGACTCAATGGAAAGACGTGCTAAGAGGCTTATCAGTGAAGCGCGAAAGTTGGTTAAAACCAATTTTACGTTACGTTAACCAATAGACGTTCAGCCAGTCTCCGCCTTTTCATTTTTGAATTACTACGCTATTCGAACCAAACAGTTTGCTTCGTTGTTAATCATACTTACAGCAAAGGAGTGGAATAAGTTGTCAGCATCTGCCTTTCCACCCGATTACAGTGTGGGTGCCTTCAAGGTGGGCTTGTAGTTAAGCGCTGGCTTAGAATAATGTTACGAGCTTGAGGTTCGTGACTATGAAAACTGCCGAATGAATTACTAAAATTTACACTTTTATTACCTAACACCAATTAAAACTTAAAACATTAATTGTAATGTTAGGAAGGATGTCAATGAAAGAGAGACGTGTTTATCTACTCAATACTTTAATTATACTACTCCCATTCTAAACTTAACATAGATATATATTGACGTGGGGCTGCACTACACTACACCTCCCACCGACAAAAAAATAAAAAAAATTAGGCTATAGATCTATTTTTTTTCAATCCTGAAAACAAATTCCTAAAATTATTCTAAACAAATTAATATCTTTATTAAAACAATAATCTAAGACATATCTAGGACGTAAAAATGCATAGTCACAGTAGTATAATTGGCATAATCAGGCGTAATTATGTATAACATAAAATTATGTATTGATTTTGACGAAAATTTACAATATTATTTATTCGTATCCATAATAATTTTGTTATTATGCCTACCATTTATGTAATACAACAGTAATAAGATATATAATATTCTCTTAATCTTCATGTTCTTTTACATTTCAATATTTTATTATTTTTCTTTCATATCTTTACTTCATTCTTAGTTAACCATTATTTATTTTCCATACCTAGCACTTTAGCTATTCATTCATACCTAGCACTTTAGCTATTTATTATATATTTGTGTCATTTCTTTCACGTCACTTTCACGGCTCTCGTACATACATGATCAAGAATATGAGCAATATTCCTATTTCATATACAATTCATAATAAGTTATCATTTCCCACATTAAAATTACATTAAAACTTATTTCGCATTTAATCGTGTCCGAATAACCTTAAAAAAAAAATTAAACGGTGATTAGGTTTTCCAAAGTACGTATACGGAAATGTTTGCGATTACATCGAACTATGACCACACGTTGTGATTCACACCTAATTTTAAGAAAACAACAATATATTATGACATGAATATACGTATTAATTTAACGTTGTTAGAAATATTATGATGTTCATTATAGCGTATACAAATAAAAATTCAAAATATCACTATAACAGTTATGTAACAAAACATTAATTTATTTAAACATTGAGAAGAGCAATTTTAATATCTATAGTCAATGTCAAAGTTTTAACAATGCATTAAAATTATATCGTGTGTAATGATATAATATCATTTTCAAAAGGTATAAGACTTTTATATAGGTATGTTAATAAAAATTCATTATTTAAGTAGATAAACTTATTAAGTAGATAAATTTTTTAAGTAGATAAACTACAATCAGATAGTATATATTATAGTCTCTAACTCCCGTCAAAAGAATCTTTTCTTTGTATTGTTTATCATTCGCTTATTAGCGCGTGACCGTTAGTTGGCAAAATATGTAATATTAAACGATAGTCGTTTAATATTACATGTTTTGTCACACGGCGGTTCTAGTGCAACATAATCATAATAATTAATCATAACAACAGGGATCAAATACAAGTTACAATCTCAGCCGCGTAAGCGGTTTGTGACACTTTTGTTTTAATTTCTAAGTATAATCATGGGAACGTTTTTTCGATTACGTTGTATAATGGTACCTAGTTTTAACCATGCATTCAAATGATATTGTAAATAAAATGAATTTAACTATCCCAATAGTATAATATAGTCTGTACCTCTAAATATAGATTGTTACATTCAATTTAAAATTCATTTAGTAAAAGTATTATCTTTTTTACATAGGTACATTAACTAAAAATCATTAATTAAGTTATTTATAATTTCGAAAACTCATTTTTCATGACATGAAATTTATATAAAAAAAAGAAAACACTACTAGGTACACAGCTCAAATTTGTTTTACAAATATTTATTAACATTAAAAATATACAATTTTATTTCAACCAGATAACATAATTTTAGGTTCCGTTGTCTTTTATAAAGAAAAACGTAAAAAGAATACCATTACATTAATAAATTTATAATAATAGTGTATCGATATGCTCTGTACTTTATGAGCAAAATATAAACCAAATATAGTTTAAAATGTACAAATTTTATATAAAAAACATATGATAGAAAATCCAACCAGAATTATTGGAAATGTGAATTAATGTGTCTAAATATGAAAAAAAAAATCGTAAATTCTAAAACAAAAAAAACAAATGTGGTTAAACAATTACGCGCACAATACATACACACACACAACACATTTTCGCGTAATTGTGTAAATCGATCCCTATAGTTATTAAATGCGTAACTCGTTAGTCGCATTTTAGGATTTGTTAGTCGCATTTTAGGTAGCATTAAAGCAAAATAACTACCTATCTCACTATTAGATTATCATACATTTATCACACTTTTTAATTTGCTCGGGGATCCCCTTATTATCCCGTATTGTCATCAATTAATAGGCCTTTTATCATAATTCTTGTACGTACTTTCTTTTTTTCTTAATATTTTTGACATTTAGCTAGCTCTCTTTCTCTCCATTCGATTATATATATTTATTTATTTATTAGATACTGGGAATCGGAGTATTAATTCATTTCGTTTTTATTTTATTTCGTGATATTTATCACGCGGGTACTTTATAAATATGGGCCCCCCATTTATTTGGGTATTATATTACATTTTCGTAACATTCATTTCATTTTATTGGTACATAAACTTTTTATCGTAATTATATCAAGGTAAAAGTTTACCTTGGGTTGTGCGCACAACCTTGAGGTCTACGTTTAAGTCATTTTCAAAGGACTCCAACAATTGTCACTGAGGAAAACTAAGTTCGCACCATGATCCAACGAAGGATGTGACCTCAATGTACCATTATTAAGGGTAACAAATTTAAGACTTCTCTGGTCCCTAACAGTACTATATGTGTAAACTCGTGTACATCACTTGTACTGAAGGTATTGTTCCCTAGTACCCGTTACTTCCGATTTTATCATCCAATCATGGAAACATACCCTGCTCGAGGACTATATGTTATACCAGTGATGGACGTTCCCGTATCTCTCCATTACCTATTTATTAAGGTCATCTTTTTTTATTCTTTTTATAAATCTTTGTCTGTCTCGGTTACTTTTATATTCTCTCAATCTCATTCCATTTCCTTTCAATTAAGCATATCGGTTTATTAACATAACCAGAGTTTGGGCCCTAAACATTGGCTAAGATAATATCCGATAGCCTAATTCCTTCATTCCAACAACTAGCAAAATTTTGATATTAAAATTGGATAGTTTCTAATAATTTATCTAAAAATCACATAAATCATTCCACATATACAACATATATTACAACATTTAAAATCCATACTATTATATTCCTTTCTTTGCCGTAGCCTGTCTTCAACTTTCACACATCCATATCAAAATCTCAACATTCTTCAAGAACATTAACACAGCCACAATTATTCGTTGGTTGATCTAGCCGATTACTAATAGTCAAGCTAATATTTTACTGTTCTTTTCAAATATAAACACCATCCCAACATATTTGAACACAACCTTAGTGTCATCACGTCTATCAATACTACCATTCTCATACATCATATATCATATCATTTCCTTTCTATAATTTAACTTAACCCTTTTTTTCTATCCTTTCTTTTACTCTTTTATGCAAACAGTTTTTACTTTTAAGGCACAAACAATTGTTTTTTCCATATCACATAAGCCATATGTTTTGATATCATTAATCCTATTTCGTTTTTTTTTGTTATATAAGTTGTTTAATATTTGTCCATAAGTCATTAGAGCCCTTACCTAAATTCAATAATAAATTTATCTCAAAAAAAAAAGTATCGAACTACTATACAGTTTTGTATTACAAAATAATAGTTTATTTTATCAAGTCTTTTTTATCAATTGAATACTGGATTTTAATCGCAGATAAAGTAAATGAAAAAGTATAAAGTCAATATTTTGAAGGCAAGTCAGGAGACAACAGTAGTGTATATTAATGCATCATTCTGTATCAACTACGTGTAATATTCCGATGCCTTATATGCAAAAGATCACGTCAGCATTGTTTAGAATTTGATGCGCAATGTTAATACAAAGAAAACATGATATTACATTTCGATGAATTCTTAAACAATATCTGTATAAAATGTTGCAATTTTTATTATTAATAAAACATATCAGTTAATATTCTTTTGAGTTATTAAGTTAAGCTGCGTTTAAAATTAATATTATTCATCGATCAATTTATATTCTACAAAATTTATTCATAATTTGTCTTTTATCTGATATCAATAAAATAAAGTTCCTCTTTTTCATTCGTTATGTTAAATATTTTAGAACCAAATAGATAATTAACGTAATAACGCTAAAATAATAAGGATATGAATATACAAATAGCACTTGCTTTCTATTGAGAGTGTTCCATCTATTAAATGAACAAAATGAGTTAAAAAATGAAAAATGGTAAAAATACATGACTGGTGACTAAAGTTATTATATTTTTAATTTTATGAAATTAGAATTTTATAAGATATAAATACTTAAAATCACTCACCTTAAAATATAATCATATAATTTGCATTTTATACAGTAATTATTTTGTAGATACATCAAGCATATTTTTTACATTACAGTCTCTATAATTTTTTTTTGTTTCTTGAAAATAAAATACTTCCTGTTTTCTAGTACGTAATATGGAGTACACGAAAAATTCAGTCCTCCTAAAAACTGGCCACTCGATTAAATTCATGATAATTTAAAATAAAAATATCTTCTTTTTGTTTCGCTTGTTTGTTACGAGTTTTTGAAAATTGTCTATATATCTTGATAGTGTAAAATGTCCCATGTGAACACCATTGCGTACTTCAATTTAGATCTTCTCAACCAATATTCTTCTTATCTGGAGTGAAAAAGTTATTTCTCTCATCTTCTTTTCTCCTTTTTGATGCCTCTTTGCCTTTTGGTTTTATACTTCTTATGTTTTAATTTTATTTTATAAATATTTATTCACAATGATATTACTTTTTGATGGCTGGCTCTACACGACTTTTTAATTAATTTTCTCAATCCGGGAATGTGTCATAACTTTTAGTTTAACAATTTTTTACGTATTTGTTATAACTTTATTATCGGTGGCCAGCCGGTGCACGCGGCGAGCGGAGTCGCGCGCGCACCGACTGGCAGGGTCGCCATGTAATGTTAGGAAGGATGTCAATGAAAGAGAGACGTGTTTATCTACTCAATACTTTAATTATACTGCTCCCATTCTAAACTTAACATAGATATATATTGACGTGGGGCTGCACTACACTACATTAATAATTAATCACACTGATTCACTTTATTTCGCTTCGAAGCTTCGCTTGTTTCGCCGAATTCAATACTGCCCCGATCGTGGCACGCAGCGGGTTTAAATACACTTTTTTCATCGAAACATCTAGAATATTCAAGTAAGTACGCGCGCCAACCGACCAGGTGCCGAAAGTTTGAGTGTTTGGGCTTCTAGATAGTTTAGTTCTTCAATTCAGTACTAGATGGCGCTGTTGGTTGAAAGATTAGTCATGTCATTTTCTGGAAAGCTCTCCTCGCTCTGTTACCCGACACTGGATGGCGCTAGTGCCAGACGTCAACTAAGGCGCGCAACACTGCCCCCTCCTAAGACATGCTCGTCCCGAGCATTATCGGCCCCAAAATAACACGCCAGGCGATCCACATGGACGATCTTAGGAGTCCCTCTTGCGCCTTTCTGTATCCGGTAGGTTACATCGTTAATCCTGTTTACAATCCGGTACGGGCCGTCCCATTTAGCTTGAAGCTTAGGAGATTTCCCTTTGCTGCGGACTGGATTGTGCAACCACACAAGTGAACCTTCGTCGAACCCTTTGTTGTTCATTTTTCGGTCATACCGGGTTTTCATCTTTTCGGACATTTGCTGGCCCGATTGTCTGACGTGCTCATAAATGTCATTCATTTTGTTCCGCAAGTCATTTGCATAATCGTTTATACTGCGTGGGGCATCAGGTGGTATCCCGGTGATCAGGTCTGCAGGCAGCCGTAATTATCTTCCAAAGTTTGCGAAAACTGGTGTCACTGATATATTTTCGTGAACAACGCTTCGATATGACAACAAAAACGTTTGTATGTGCTTGTCCCAATCTCGTTGCCGATTGTGTACAACTTTTGCTAGTGCCTCTCCAATGCCTGATTAAATCGTTCTACTATTCCATCAGATTGCGGGTGATAAGAAGTCGTTCGCAGTGCACCTCTACTACGAGTCTGAGGTCTCTTTACAGCCGCACAACTTGTACATTTGCGACATTAGTCCTCGACATCGTTTCGACAGTGGACCCGTAAAACCGTTCTCGGATCTTCAGTAGAGTTCGTTTAATCGCATCGTTCATCATCATCGCTGAGACGTCGCTCCACTTGGGCTTGGGAAAACTGGCCTTCATCCAATCCAGAATCGGCTTGATGTCCGGATCTTCCTGCTGTGCATGTAGTAAGCTCTCCTTCCACTCGTTGCTGAGGTAGTCTGTCCTGAGCATCCTCACGGATACCACTTCCTTACTCTCTTGCCTATTACAATGGTTGCAATCTTCAGGACAAGGTCTTCTTGACAATGCATCTGCGTTGCCATGAGATTTCCCGCTGCGATGTTCGATGCGAGAGCTGCGAAAGTCGTATTCTTGCAGTAGTTCAATCCACCTCGCAACTTGTCCTTCTAGATTTTTAAACTGTAATAGCCATTTTTGTACAGCATGGCCAGTTCGTAAGTGAAATTTCCGCCCCAGAAAATATTTGCTAAAATGCTGCAATGACTTTACCACAGCTAGCAATTCGCATCTTGTGACACAATAGCTCCTTTCCGGTTTTGACAATAACTTACTGAAGTACGCTATCACAACCTCTTGATCCACGTTCCGTTGAGACAACACACCACCGAGTCCTGTATCGTTTGCGTCTGTGTCAACTATAAATTCTTTGCTTGCATCGGGGTATCCCAAAATAGGTGTTTTGCACAGACGGTCCTTGAGCTCCTGGAATGCGATATTGCAACTTTCATCTCAGCAGAAATGTCGCTTCTCCTCGGTTAGCTTATGCAGAGGTTTGGCTTTATCTGTAAAGTTCTTCACAAATCGCCGGTAATAGGAGCACAAACCAAAAAAAAATGCTCTAACCTGCGTCTTGTCTTTTAAAACCGCCAATCCTTGACAGCGGCGATTTTCTCTAGATCTGTGCGTATACCTTCTTCCGATACTACATACCCCAAAAAGTTACCTTGCCGTTTGAATAGTGAACATTTCTTCAAACTCAACTTGAGGTTGGCACTCTGAATCTTCATGAGCACGCGTCCCATGTTTTGAAAGTGTTCCTCAAACGTATGGCCTACGATGATGATGTCATCCAAGTAGACCAGACAGGCATCACCAATTAGCCCGGTAAGTACAAGTTCCATCAGCCTTTCAAACGTTGGTGGAGCATTGCACAACCCAAACGGCATTACTTTAAATTGCCACAGACCCTTTCCCGTCGAGAACGCAGTTTTCTCCTTATTTTAAGGGTCAATTTCAACTTGCCAGTAGCCATTTTTTTAGATCCAGCGTGCTAAACCACTTTACTCCTGTAAGCATGTCCAGCGTGTGATCAATTCTTGACAATGGATAGATGTCCTGCTTCGTAACGTCTTTCAGACGGCGGTAGTCAACACAACCGCATGCTGCCGTCCTTATTCTTTACCAGCACCACGGGTGAACACCATGGACTAGAGGAAGGTTCAATAACACCATCCTTCACCATTCCTTCAATCATGGTTTCCACTTCCTTTTCACGTGCTACCGGCAATCTTCTTGGCCGCTGACGGATAGGCAATTCTTCTTCTGTGTTTATTTTGTGTTGAACAAATACCAACCAGCGTGCCTTTTTATATAGTCTGTTCCCGGTCACAAAGGTTCAGCACACGTACTCCTAAGATGTCAGTGGTTCTGACCAAGGTTTGAGCTACCTTCCATGGAAGGTCATTGTTTACCCTTTCCACAAGTACACAACGGTGAGCTTGCCCATCTTTCCAAGGAAGTCTAACCGGCACAATCGTTTCCGATCTCGGC
This sequence comes from Parnassius smintheus behrii, assembly GCA_036936625.1. Classification (NCBI taxonomy): domain Eukaryota; kingdom Metazoa; phylum Arthropoda; class Insecta; order Lepidoptera; family Papilionidae; genus Parnassius; species Parnassius smintheus. The sequence goes on along the minus strand of JAUPFT010000014.1, from coordinate 32,629,042 downwards.
GGAAGAATAATCTTCTTAATGTACAGCATGTAATCTTCTTAATGCTGTACACGTTCCCTGGTAACGCACCTTCCATAAAAAGACCCTCCTGGCCACATTTCAAAACACCTTGCTTAACGTTGATCTCACAACAGTTATTCTAGTACAGTAAGTCTAGGCCCAGGATGCAGTCGTCCATTATATCAGCCACGATGACATTATGCAGGTAGATCACTTTGCCTAGCTTCAACTCCATCTCCTTCTATCCACGGACGGTTATACACTGATCGGTGGCTGTTACCAAATTAATGCGTTCTCGGTTGTATGCGGAGTCCCCAAGGAACTGACTTATAAGTTGGGAACAACCGTACAAGAGGCACCAGTGTCTATGGTCAGTTTACACGGCATTCCGTTGACCTCGCCCTTGATAATTAGACTGTTCCCACCATGGGTTTGTGAGATCGAAATCCTTGGGGCTCTTTTAACATCAGCTAGCACCCGCCCCGCAATTCTGGATTTTACTCGTTTCCCTGCTGCTGCTGGGCGGTGCTGTTGGCCGCACTACCCTCCTGAGATCGTTCACCTTTCCTTTCTAGGGTTCGCTTAGCCACACTATACACCATTACCCACAGCCATAGCACCTAGGGATGTATCCTCTGATGCGGTCGCGAAATGTAGCTGCTGCGACCTCCTTGACGCGATGGAAACGATGATCCTACCGCACGGCTTTCACCTCCAGTGCATGGGCCAAGCGTCCTTAAGCGTTTCGTGGTGCTCGAGCCTCACAGCAGCTCTGACCGCCAGGTCGCGGATGCCGTCGATGAATGACTGCTTCAGGTTCCCTTCAATGAGCGCGGGTACAGACCGGTATGCTTTTCGCACCAGTTTCTCCACCTCTAGAGCCCACTGCTGCAGGTTTTCGTTGATGCGCTGCACGCGATCCTCAAGCTGCGCTCAAAAGACGTGTTCCATGTGAGCGTCACCATATCTCGCCTCCAATGCCTCAAGGAGTTGCTCAAAAGTCACTTCCTCACCGACAGCTTTCAGAACTGTTAAGGCCTGGTTATGCAGGCCTAGTGTGAGAGCAGTCATGGCCTGACCTTTATTCTAGCCGTTCGCCTTCATAACAGCCTCGAACTGGATTTTGTAGGCTGGCCAGGAAGAAGTCCCGTTGAACGGTGGCACTTTGAACCCACGTAGCGAAGGTGTAGTGGCTACTACGGGAGCTTTAGTTCCATCCCCCTGTTTGAGGTCGTCCAGCATTTTCTTCACGTCAGCCATCACGTAATGAACCCGAGTGTTCACTTGGTCGATTTAGGTTTTGGCTTCCTTGATTCGGGTGTCAGCTTCCGACAGGCGGCTATTATGTTGACCAACCCTATCCTTCACCTCCCTTATTTCTTTCCCGAAGTTAGCGTGAATGTCCTTCACGAGGAGCATCTGCTCTTCCTGTCTGCGGGCCTGTTCCTCCTGCTGCTCTTTCAACCAACGGGCCTGTTCCTCTTGTCCGAGCGCAGCTGCTCTTCCAAACGACGGACCTGTTTCTCCTTTCGCCAAGCCTGTTCCTCCTTTCGGTGGGCCTGTTCCTGCAGCATCACCATCAGAGCACCTAAGTCAGGTGCTGCAGGTGTAGGAGCTGCTGACGGGCCAGCCTCCGTCGCTGGCACTTGGCCCTCTGACGTCTGCGGCGTTGCACCACCAAATCGTCTCTAGTCCGTCTCCTGCTGGCGTTGACTTCGGGTACGGACACTCTCCATCTCGTCCTTGGGTAAAATCGGCATGATTATATCCCACTTCTGACACCAATTGAGACGAGCTTGAGGTTTGTGACAGTAAAAACTGCCGATTGAATTACCAAAATTTACACTTTTATTACCTAATACCAATTAAAACTTAAAACACTAATAATTAACCACACTGGTTCACTTTATTTCGCTCCGAAGCTTTGCTTGTCTCATCGAATTCAATACTGCCCCGATCGTGGCTACCCATTGCATGGGTTTAAATACACTTTTTTCATCGAAACATCCAGAATATTCAAGTAAATACGCGCGACAACCGACCAGGCGCCGAAAGTTTGAGTGTTTGGGCTTCTAGAAAGCTTAGTTCTTCAATTTGATACTAGATGGCGCTGTTGGTTGAAAGATTAGTCATGTCATTTTCTGGAAAGCACTCCTCGCTCTGTTATCCGACACTGGATGGCGCTAGTGCCAGACGTCAACTTAGGCGCGCAACAATATTAACAAAAAAACGCAAATACGCATGATCTTCTGCTATATTTTCAGTTATCTGAATCTAGCGCTTAGTATGTAAATCCCATAATTAAATGACGTGGCCACGATGGCATTATCAACGCCCTCATTATTATTATTACATCCCCTCACAAGACAAACTGCTGGACATAAGATTTGCTAAGGATTGGCACAAAACGAAATCCTGAAACGCCTTCATCTATAGACGTTTCGCCTGTCTTAACAGTTTGTCACTCCATCTAGTGGTGGATCGCTCCATATTTATTTTTACGGTAAAAGGCTATCACTGGAGAACCTTTCTTTCTCATCCGTTGCTGTTTCGTCTTTGATTCTGTTTCAGCTAGGTCAGTTAATCTAATTCTATTGCGAATATTTCATTACATATTATAATGAAGCAGATAAACAGAAATTATAATATTCATATTAGCTCGTTGAGATATTTAAAGAAGGTCAGCTGAACTTCCTCACACAACTACGTTGCATAAATTTTTAAGCTTAGCATGGCAAGCGCTTATTCCTCAAGATAACCATAGCCTTTATTTCTTTGAAAGTTAAAAATGTACAAATAAAGTACAGAGAAATGTAAATTGCTTAAAGCATATTACTGAAAACGTTGTGAGTGCTCAAATATAATTAAGAGAATTAAATCAAGAGAATTACTTCTATCTCATTACACTTTCATAATGTTTTATTTTCTATTATCATGCCTTAATACTTCTAAGGGATCTTAAACCATTTATAATAAAAGGAATACTTTATAGTGGTGTTTTTAAGTAATGAATAAAATATTACTGGGCGATGTAATGGAATCATGATGTAACAATTTATACACTTCTCCTGTTTTTCTCCTTCCCCTTTGAACTTTAAAAGTCTTCTGTTGTAAATATGCCTCTCCCATTGTAGACAGGAATATCTTAAGCGACATGCTTGGCAGGCGAATTGGGAAACCTCGTAGACTCTAGGTGTGTTTGTTGTGATGGTATGATATCGGAAGCAGGAGATGATTGTAGTATTTCTCATACTGCTATTACTCTAATATGTAGTAAAGCCACCCTGCGCTTTGTAGTATGACTTGATTGTCTTGATCGGGAAAAGACTACGCTCTCATAGATTATCAGCGTGGAATAGCCGCAAGCATTGCTTTATACTACTATGTTTTGTATAGTGAGTGTAGAGTGCCGGAGAACGTTTTACCGCAAACATTTTAATCCTCAAGGGTAACAACTCATCTGTATTTTGATTTTTAATTGAGTATAAATGTATGTATATAGGCCATCCACTTACCATCGGTTAGACTGTGTGCTTGTTTCTCACTTTTATTCCATAAAAAAACAAAGGAAGCTACATATGTGTTGTCACCTCTGTGGGTTTCTATACTCTTCAGACAAGAACACAGCAGTGCAAGCACTGCTATTTACGGCTGCTATTGCAGCAGAAATATGTAAGAGGATCATACTTACCCAGGCGGACTCCTAGGCGTAAAGGATTCTACCACCTAGTAAAACTATTCATAGTGTTTGATTACTAAAATTATTAATTTAACCGAGAGTTCGCTACATAATACGCTAGAAAAATCTAATAACCTCCAATAGGTAGCGGTGTTACAATACTTGCATTGAAATGTAATAGATAGGTTCACCGGCTTATCATAATTTGCTGTCTTGAATAGCGACCAAAGAAGAATTAGACAAGAATTACTTTAAATGCTGTCTAACAACTTTAGAATTAGATTGAATTTACAACGACAATAAAATCTACGTTAACGTTGCCTCTTTTTTATAGAATAAGGGTGATAAGGCAGGCAGACGGGCATGCCTCTTATTGCAGGTCTTGCAATACTTGCCTCCAAGAGCTTAGACTGACAATGAAACGATGAGATTCAAAAACCAATAGTTTAATAACCAAAAGTAGAAAAATAATAAGCCTCCTCATCGCTTAAATATTTATCTCTGTAATCTATTTTATTCATTTCCTTCGTTAAGAAAAAGTATTACGAATTAGGGTATTAAAAGTAGGACTATTCAATTTGATTAAAACGTATTATAAGAAAAAAATAGAGTAGTAAGTTTGATACGAGAAAATCCATTGAAAATTCGGTTATGTGATTTTAGCATACAGTAGTAAAGTTTATCTGAATTTGCTTACTTGAATTACGTTTGGGTCCTCAAAATGTTCTACTCGAATAATCTTAAATAATTTCTGGGGAATTCAACAAAATTCGTTTTAAAATAATATAAGCGTTATAATTAATATACTTATTTATTCTTTACTGAAACTAACACAGTATATAGAAGCAAAAGGCGGACTCAATTCAAAAAGCACTTTCTACCAGTTAAGCTAAAAATTTGTATTTAATTCATAGAAATAATAGTTGATAATGGTAAAGACTGATCCAGTATCCAGGAACGGATTAAGAAGTATCAAAGGTCAAAAGCGTTTTCTTTGTAGTCTTTCACATGTTTTCTGCTAAACAAAAGCCTATCTAATTTATTTTAGAAATTCGCCTGATTTTTAATATATGAAACACCTGTTTCGCGGTTTTTACCGTAGCATATACCAAGTAGTCACCCCAAGCCTTCAAGGGATTTTTACGGCCGAAAAAAACTGCCTTTAAGAGCCCACACTACCTCAGCTCAAATTATAATTTCGCCCCCACTTCCGCTTTGATTGTACTACTCAAGTTAAATTTCTAGTACAAGTTGACTCTTCATTATACGGAAAGCCTATGCAATGCGAGATCAACTTTACTGGAAATGATCTCCCCGTAATGTCGCCAAATATAGGTTCGTCACGCAACAGATACCGTAGCAGACTGATTAAACTAATTGAAAAGGATAGCGCTATGACCTACCGTGTGCAAAATAAGAGACAGAAAGAGAGTGTGCAATAACGCAAGCACCAAATCTTATAATTGCTAATTACGAGAAGATCGCGCAGAAAAATATAAAATAAATTATCACGATTTGAGATAATATTATAATCTATCTACTACGTTAAAAATCATCATTCAATTCTATAAGGTTTCAGAGATTTAACTCAAAATAAGTGCAAAAGTAGGTTTTTCCGTTATTTTTTTTTTATCAATATTTGATATCGAATCGTGTTTTTGCTTCAACAGATTTGAAGATTATAAGTTCAAATTTGATATGAACAAATAGCAAACTCTTAGGTGTTACAGATACCGAGATTCAGATCGGTTAATATTACTTAAACATCATTGTACGGACTCTTAAAGAGCTTAGCTTCCCTGTAAAAAAGAACTATATAAATTCCCTACCACATTACCTGTCGAGAAATAACTTTTCTCATTTAAAACAACTTTCTTTTTCTTCCTATTGTCTTGAAATAATACTAGTTTTAACGGAATTTATCGCGTATAATTAACTTTTTTACCCGACGCTTCAAGAGCTTTACAGCACCCATGGTCACGGGAAGGACTGAGATGTTCAACGTCCAGCTGTCATAGTTAACCGCGGTTACCATAGATTAAAATTTTAACTTTTGTTCCGATCTACACAGTATGAGCTTATGGTATCATGGAGTCTTGCAGTTGTATGCTTGGGTTGGGATTTAATTTTATTTATTATAGGATCCCAAGCAGATGGTAGCACCCAGCCATCTTCTCTATTGAAATTAGGATGTTTTTTGATTTCAATAGCCTCGCGAATCATCCTTGGAAGGAATCGGTGTTCTTTAGCGAGGATTTGTGGTCTATCAAATCTGATGTAGTGACGGGGGCGATCTTGTACATGTTCACAGATTGCAGACTTCCCGGAGCGTCGATTCTTCACGTCAGCTATATGTTCTTTGACGCGGGTTTTAATTGATCTTTTAGTTTGTCCTATGTAGGAGAGACCACATTCTCAATCAAGCTTGTACACTCCTGCATCTTGCAGAGGGACGTTACACTTGACTGATGGTAAAAACTGACCAATCTTCTTCGGCGGCTTGAAGTATGTTTTGATGGAAGCGCGCTTCAAGATGTAGCCAATCTTGTCAGTGACTCCTCTAACATATGGCAGTACAGCAGGTACACGCTCGACTGTGGCCGGCTTCACTCGTTCTCTGTGACGTAGGCGTGGGACCCGAAGCTTGTTGTCATGCAAAACTTGCTTGACATGTTGGAGCTCGGCAGCCAGGTGTTTACTGTCACAGATCCCTCGTGCTCTCTGAAACAAAGATTTACCCACGGTAGCTAACTGTGAAGGATGGTGGTGAGAATCACCGTTTAAATATCTATCTGTATGGGTCTTTTTTCTATACACAGTATGGCTCAAGGTGTTATCAGGATTCCGAGTTACTAACACATCTAGAAAAGCTAAGGAATTGTTTGCCTCTAACTCCATTGTGAACTGAATTTTAGAATTTATAGAGTTAAGATGGTCTGAAAATGCAGTTACTTTATCTAAAGGTAGAATTGTGAAAGTGTCGTCTACGTACCGCTTGTAGAATCTTGGATTTATGGGAGAAGTAAGCAGGGCTTTCTCCTCAAAGTCTTCCATGAATATGTCGGCGACAATGGGAGATACAGGTGAGCCCATCGCCACACCATCTACTTGCTTGTAGAACTCCTCCTTCCACAATAGGTAGCCAGATGTAAGGCAGTGTCTGAGTAATACTGCATATTCTGCGGGCATGTTGTTTTCTTCCAGCCTTCTAGTTACAATTGAGATGCAGTCTTCAACAGGTAAGCATGTAAACAATGACTGCACATCAAAACTGACCATAGTTTCATTGTCTGCCAGACGTAGGTCTTTAATCTCGCTGACAAAATGGTAGGAATCCTTTATGTGTGCTCTTGTATGTCCCTTGAGCGGTGAGAGTATTTTCGCTAAGTGTTGAGCCAATCTGTAAGTTGGTGAATCGATTTGGCTCACTATGGGGCGTAATGGAGCATTGGGCTTGTGTATTTTTGGTAACCCATACAACTTTGGTGATTTGGCGCAAGTAGGTATTATCCATTTTACGTCCAGATTTAATTTTTCGGAGTGTTTCTTTATGAGTTCACTAGTTGTTTTTAGTGTGCTATTTGTTGGGTCGTTTTTAACCTTTTTATAAGTACTTACATCCGACAAAAGTTCTTGTATTTTAGAATTATAATCTGACGTATCCATGACCACCGTGGCGTTTCCCTTATCTGCGCGGAGAATCGTAAGTTCTGGTTTATTGCGTAGGTTCTTTAACGCTATAAATTCGTCTCTGGGAAGATTCGGTTTAGGCACTGAACATCGACGTAACATAGACGAAATGTCTTGACGTATCGCCTCCAAATCTTCTTTCCGCATATTGTTTTTAAATAAACAGTCCTCAACACTACAGATAATTTCTTCGTACGGTAATCTGCTAGGAGTTATAGCGTAGTTTAGTCCTTTGGATAAAACCTTTATTGTTGCATCATCCAGTGTTTGTTTTGACAGATTATAGAACGCGATTAATCTATTATCTGTGTTTGTCAATGGTTGCTTTTGGTTCTGGCATTGATTCGGATGTTTGACATTTGATTTGGCCGTTAATTTTTGATATTTTTCTATATGTTTGTTTTTGCATTCGTTATATTTACTAATTTCGCGTTTATTTAATGTTTCCATGCAAAAATTATAATCAAACGTCGTTAAAACTTTCTTTAATTCACTGGATGATGTGTCTATGGATTTATTTATGTCATATAGATCGGAGCGTTTTTGTTGGATTACCGCCCGTAACAACATTTTACTTGCCTGATTTAAGATCTTAGCGCTTCCTCGAATGTCCTTTTTAGTGGATATTTTGACACACGTAGGAATGAGATTATGGTCTCGACATCTCTTCAAGAAATTTAAGGCTGTTAGATATCTTGCGCGCTTAGTCTTTAGATCTTCTAATCGGCGTATTTTATTTGCAATTACCAGTCCGTACTGGTTTACATAATGATTTCTTATATTTACGCGAACACTACACATTGAAATAATACTAGTTTTAACGGAATTTATCGCGTATATTTAACTTTTTTACCCGACGTTTCGAGAGCTTTACAGCACCCATGGTCACGGGAAGAACTGAGATGTTCAACGTCCAGCTGTCATAGTTAACCGCGGTTACCATAGATTAAAATTTTAGCTTTTGTTCCGATCTACACAGTATGAGCTTATGGTATCATGGAGTCTTGCAGTTGTATGCTTGGGTTGGGATTTAATTTTATTTATTATAGGATCCCAAGCAGATGGTAGCACCCAGCCATCTTCTCTATTGAAATTAGGATGTTTTTTGATTTCAATAGCCTCGCGAATCATCCTTGGAAGGAATCGGTGTTCTTTAGCGAGGATTTGTGGTCTATCAAATCTGATGTAGTGACGGGGGCGATCTTGTACATGTTCACAGACTGCAGACTTCCCGGAGCGTCGATTCTTCACATCAGCTATATGTTCTTTGTCGCGGGTTTTAATTGATCTTTTAGTTTGTCCTATGTAGGAGAGACCACATTCACAATCAAGCTTGTACACTCCTGCATCTTGCAGAGGGACGTTACACTTGACTGATGGTAAAAACTGACCAATCTTCTTCGGCGGCTTGAAGTATGTTTTGATGGAAGCGCGCTTCAAGATGTAGCCAATCTTGTCAGTGACTCCTCTAACATATGGCAGTACAGCAGGTACACGCTCGACTGTGGCCGGCTTCAATCGTTCTCTGTGACGTAGGCGTGGGACACGAAGCTTGTTGTCATGCAAAACTTGCTTGACATGTTGGAGCTCGGCAGCCAGGTGTTTACTGTCACAGATCCCTCGTGCTCTCTGAAACAAAGATTTACCCACGGTAGCTAACTGTGAAGGATGGTGGTGAGAATCACCGTTTAAATATCTATCTGTATGGGTCTTTTTTCTATACACAGTATGGCTCAAGGTGTTATCAGGATTCCGAATTAATAACACATCTAGAAAAGCTAAGGAATTGTTTGCCTCTAACTCCATTGTGAACTGAATTTTAGAATTTATAGAGTTAAGATGGTCTAAAAATGCAGTTACTTTATCTAAAGGTAGAATTGTGAAAGTGTCGTCTACGTACCGCTTGTAGAATCTTGGATTTATGGGAGAAGTAAGCAGGGCTTTCTCCTCAAAGTCTTCCATGAATATGTCGGCGACAATGGGAGATACAGGTGAGCCCATCGCCACACCATCTACTTGCTTGTAGAACTCCTCCTTCCACAATAGGTAGCCAGATGTAAGGCAGTGTCTGAGTAATACTGCATATTCTGCGGGCATGTTGTTTTCTTCCAGCCTTCTAGTTACAATTGAGATGCAGTCTTCAACAGGTAAGCATGTAAACAATGACTGCACATCAAAACTGACCATAGTTTCATTGTCTGCCAGACGTAGGTCTTTAATCTCGCTGACAAAATGGTAGGAATCCTTTATGTGTGCTCTTGTATGTCCCCTGAGCGGTGAGAGTATTTTCGCTAAGTGTTGAGCCAATCTGTAAGTTGGTGAATCGATTTGGCTCACTATGGGGCGTAATGGAGCATTGGGCTTGTGTATTTTTGGTAACCCATACAACTTTGGTGATTTGTCCTTTGTGTTTGATTGATCCTATAATAAATAAAATTAAATCCCAACCCAAGCATACAACTGCAAGACTCCATGATACCATAAGCTCATACTGTGTAGATCGCAACAAAAGTTAAAATTTTAATCTATGGTAACCGCGGTTAACTATGACAGCTGGACGTTGAACATCTCAGTCCTTCCCGTGACCATGGGTGCTGTAAAGCTCTCGAAACGTCGGGTAAAAAAGTTGAATATACGCGATAAATTCCGTTAAAACTAGTATTATTTCAATGTGTAGTGTTCGCGTAAATATAAGAAATCATTCCTATTGTCTTTTTAAAGCATATTTTTGCTAATTGTAATCTATATTTGAATAATAAACAACCATTATCTACGTTGTACAGTCATTGTTCTCTTGGTTTATTTTCTAAATTAGGAAAATGTCCAACAGTGTGTAACGTCCAATGAGCAATATGTCTAATCAGCGAAATGTCCATGTATGAAAACAGACATCTACCAAAAGTTCCTAATACAAGCCTTATGAGCAAATGGTCAAATTTGTCAGTTAGGATACTAAAACAAAAAATAAAATAACATGTGGGAACAATATGTAAAACATATAATACAAACACACACGACCTTATAATATCTACTTAGAGTCTACTTTGTCAATCTACTCGTTTTCATATCATTTGTAAGTTACAATGATTTTCACGAATGTTACTTGATTAGTTTATTTTTTTACATAAACAAATTTTCATTATTCCTTTAATTCTTCGTATAGGTACATATAATATTTCCAGCCTTCTAGTTACAATTGAGATGCAGTCTTCAACAGGTAAGCATTTCAAAACTGACCACAGTTTCATTGTCTGTTACATGTATGTCTTCAATCTCGCTTTAAAAATGGTAGGAATTCTTTATTTGTGCTCTTTCCCTAAGTGGTGAGATTGTTTTCGCCAGTGAACTAGTGAAGCCGGCCACAGTCGAGCTTGTGACGCTGTACTGTCATACGTCAGAGATGTCACTGACGAGATCGGCTACATCTTGAAGCATGTTTCCGTAAAAATTTAGGGTAGGTGTACAAGATGCAGGAGTATACAAGCTTAATTGTGAATAAAGTCTCTCTTACAAAGGACAAACTAAAAGACCAATAAAAACCCGATCGATAGACACATAACTGATGAGAAGAATCGACGCTCTGAGAAGTGCCGTGATACCGTGAACAAGTACAGGATCGCCCCCGTCATTACATCAGATTTGATAGACTACAAATCCTCGTTAAAGAACACCGCTTCTTACCAAGGACGATTGGCGAGGGTATTAAATCAAAAAAATATCCTAATTTTAATAGAGAAGACGGCTGGGTGCTACCATCTGCTTGGGATATTATAATTGATAAAATTAAATCCTAACCCAAGCATACAATCGCAAGACTTCATTATGCTATCAGTTCAATCTGTGTATATCAGGCAATCTCTGTATATTGGACAAAATTAATAATTTTAATCTGAAAGTAACCGTGGTTAACTATTACAATTGGACGTGGAACACTTTAATCCTCTCCGTGATCACGGATTCTGTAAAGTGCTCGAAACTCCTCGTTACTTTTAATAGAAGATGTTAATAATTTAAAAGAAAAAAATACTGGACATGCACTTTGCGCGCATTTAAATTTAGTACCCGGTTGACCGAGCTTTGTTCGGTATTTTTCGCTCGGGTTTTTTTTAATTCGTGTGTTTTGGAAATTATATTTAGATACAAATTACATACTGATGAAATATGAATAATATTTTTTGATCTTAGCGACATAGTAGAAAAAACTGAACTGGTTATTTGAATAAAAAAATCATGTTCGCAATTAGTTTAATTTAAATTTTCATGTTTTTAAAAATACTAAAAAAAGGGCTCGAAAAAATAGATTTTCTCAGAAAAGAAAGGAACTTGAAAAAAAAAATTAAAAAACGTTGGTCGGTCGGTCTGGGCTCGAACCGGGGTTTTACGATTCTGTGACCGACCATTATACCAATTAAGCTATTTATAATCATTGACAATCTGTCAAAATTTACCTTCTTATTCTAACGATATTGTAGCAGTTTTTCATTGCCTAAAAACACGGACAAAAAGACATTTTCTAAAAATAAATCCTAGCTAGATCGATTTACTATCCCCGAAACTCCCTGGACACTAAATTTTATGAAAATCGTTGGAGCCGTTTCCGAGATCCCGATTATATATTTATATATATATATACAAGAATTGCTCGTTTAATAGTATAGGATAGGATACATACGACATGAAAAGCTAAATTTCGGTTTGCAGTCAATAATTAGTTTTAATACAAAGCAAGCTTTTCAACTGCACACTAATGTAAATATATCTCATATAAATATTAACCAAACTAAATAAATAACACAAAAAATAAACGCTTTTTTGTCTTGACTTACACCGCACAGACTATTGAAAAAGGAACATTTGAAATCACACAATGATATGTAATAATAATAATAATAATAATAATATGAAGAAAATCTTTAATCTGTACCCTGTACCTACCTACTTGACTAAAGATTACTATTAATTTGATATTAATTTTCTGCACTCCTTTATAATAAAAACATCAATTATCTAAGGTCACGCTCCTCCACGCATGCAATATGCCTAAAAGGGCTGCAACGTTTGCCTTTCACGTATTAATAAAAAGATATTTGTGTTATACCTAGTAAAGTAAAGTTACACCCTATATACGTGCCACTGCTGGGCACAGGCCTTCCCTCTTTTCTGAGAGGGTTTTAGTACAAGGAAGTGTCCACCGTGCTGCCCCAATGCGTGTTGGCGAACTTCGCATGTCTTCGAAATATTTTTTTCTTATATCTCAGACATGCAGGTTTCCTCACACTGTTTACCTTCACCCCCGAGCACGTGGTAAATCAAATTAAAAAATTGCAATTATCAATTTCATTTGTGCCCGGGGGGGGGGGGGGGGGTGATCGAACCCGGGTTATTCGCGTTCTGTTATATGTACAGCAATCGTTAATCATCTGAGCTACCACGGCTTTTGTGTTATAATGTTATTATAATATTTGTGATTTTACTAATGTTGTTATAACGTTATAACATTTTTTTTTGTAAAATGAAACAAATCTTTTGTTGTAACAACATGTTATAAGCAATAGATCGTCACAATTTGTTTCAAAAATGGTTTTTGGATTGCTAATACTCGTGAAAAGGATCGTGACGGTAAAAGCCCGGACAATCTCTGTAGCAATATTCAGTTTAATATAAATCAAGCTTTTTACCTTCTACCTACTAGTTATAATTTGGGCGGCATTACAGTCCCTTCAGCGGTGCCAAATTAACTGTCGGTGTATCGAAGCATTGAAATGTTTCTACATTATGGCTACGATGGTCATCCGAGTACAGAACCGGTGTACAAAATCTATCCAACTGCAGAATGATGTAAGACAGGGTGGTTATATCAGCGAAACTCTTCACCGCTGCATTGGAAGACAACAAGAGTAGTTAACGAGTATGTTAACCTGTGACAAATAGTCCGTCCAGGTAAGTCCAACTTCGACAGCGACGGCAATCGACGGATTTAACCCTGCTGCTGGGCAGCGTTCGGGAAATTATGACACATCTTCTCGTCAGCTTTATATCAAAACTTGAAAACGGGACTGTACAATAAGCGCGTGTTGCCAGTGATGACTTATGGAACTGAGACGTGGTCCTTCACTGCTGGCAGTATGAGGACGCTCAAGGTCGCTCAGCGAGGAACCGACAACTGATGGGGAAAAAAGGTTCTCGAGTGGCAGCCCCGTACCGGTGGGCAAAGTGTAGGACGACCTTCCACTAAATGGAGTGACGACCTGGTAAAACATGCAGGAAGTCTATGGATGCAGGTGGCTCAGGATGGTGCTTTATGGCAATCCTTAGGGGAGGTGTATAATCTGCAGTGATTTCGTGAAGGGTTGTATTGATGATGAAGATGTTAAGCTAGATAACAGAATTGTTGTTAGATATTATTCCAAAGAGTAATTATGCTCAGAGTGGCAATAAACACGAGGAGGTGAAACCGTGCCGTTTTTAGGATAGTCCTATACTTTGGCGTTTTCATTCTCTAGCCAAATGGAGTTGTCATATTCCGTACCTTTGTAGTTATCGTCTATTTCGCTAAATCCCATCAAAACTCCACTATTGACTACACTGAGAGGCTAAACAATTACCACTGGACGAATACTAAAGGAAAAAAATTAATGGCAAAACAAATTATTTTTTATTATACAATAAATAGGATATCTAGAGGTCCCATTTGTATGAAAAGGAGCACATATTATGCCTCATTATTATGCTTTTATATATTTATGAAAGGCGAAATTTAAAGATAAAAAGAAGGGCAATATATTATCTACATGTAAGAGAGTTGCAGAATCCCTGTAACAAGAAGATTAGTTTTTACTGTAGGATGCTGTACAAGTATTGCATAATTTATCCCTCTAAAATAATACAACACAACACAACACAGGACAAAAGTCCACATGCAATATATGTAATAATAACACTTATGGGGAATACGAAATAAATATTTATCGTAGTGCCTCCAATACGATGTCTAATATTTATTTTTTTAATTAGAAATTAGGTTATGTAAACGACGAAATATTGATTTCGTAGTACTTTATTACAAAATTAAAAGTAAAATCAAGACATCTCAGTTTATGTTCATTTTTATAAGTAGCCATTGTTATATTTTGTAACAATTTATTTCTCTATTAACATACAATAGGCTTATAAGTATGAGTTTTGTTTTGTTTATGTCAATAAAATTATTAAAGTGGCTAATACTTAATACAGGTGTAATTAGCGGTAATAATAGTATTAATATTTAAGAAAATCTTAATAAACACGCATTGTTTGTAAGCTGTGATGATCTAGAAAGAATTATCCTGACGCTCCAGATCAGGATGCTAGGATAAAGTTATTTAATGATTGTATTGTCATCGGTATGTGATACGAGATCAAATTTTCAAGTCAAACTGCAATCGATCTGCAAGATGGTGAAAATTTCATTAAAATTTTCCGTTTCATAGATAAGATCTGTATGTCTATCTGTATGTTTGTGGTTAGGTACACGTGAAGCTAATAAGAGTGTGTTGAAAATATTAACACATAATGTTGCTTACGTCAAACGTTATCTTTAATGTACTATAAAATACGGTTATCTTTCTAGGGTTAAATGCAGTGACCTATTACTATTATAATGAGACGTTCGTGAGAATGCGTTCTAGCAAGCACTATAATATTTTTTCTGGGACCCAAGCATAAAAAAAATGAGCTGAAGTTAAATTTATCGAGACCTCGCATTTCGAAATGCGTTCCACAAGCGTACATAAATAAATCCTGAAAATATTTGGTCACTTCAAAACTCTAAATAGCTTAAGGTTTTTGTACGTACATACTATAACTTAATTTTATCGTAACTAGACCGTGGAGGCTACTGCGCCAACACAACGAGTACATAGTCCACCTGATGGTAAATGGATGCTGTAGCCCATGAAAATCTACATCTATCTTCGATAAAGGATCAAAATGCAGCAGCGTAAATCTGCTGTATTACGCTGGTATGCTGTGAGAGCGTGATCCTTCCCAGGTAGAGACGACCCATTTGTGTTACAACCGTTATAACATAGCTGCAGCATGACTCTACAACGTGTACTCATAATCAATGTGCAATTAAATTTAACCAAACAAGTTTTTAATTTTTAACTTTTTCTATAAACAATAAAATTTATTTCTTTTAGAATTATATTAGTCATACCTGTAATATGAGCTCAAATGTACAGGAAGGATGGTTAACTAAAATTGAAACTAAAGCTATATCAGCTGCTGTTAATGCCGTTTGAATGGTATATAAGGAACTTCTTTAAGATAATTTTATTGCTAATGCTATTCCAACAGAAAAGTAGCAACAGATAAACTGATTGCTTAAACACGGCACATGTTAAGTTTATCTTTGGTTGCGGTGCAGTTTCTTTTGGCATTAATTGTGAAAGCGACTAAGCTAAGCTGAACTAGATGACTAGTTTTATTTTTTTATTGTAAATATTGTTAATAATAAGACTGCAGTATCTTAAAAAGATACAGATCTAATTTAATTTCGCTCACAATAATTTTTTTAAAGATATAGAACATTACATTAAGAAACCGCAATGTGTGACTCAATTGACTCAAGGTATGGGGTCAAATAATAATTTGATCAAATGAAATTTTGATCTATAAATATTACGAGGTGAATAAAATTGTAAATTGTAAAAACTTAATTTAAATTAAGTTTTTCTTGAAAATTATTGTTAAAAATCGAAAGGGCAAAAACAGGCAGATGAAACTTTTACACAGAATGTCTGACAACGGTCTAAAGAAAACAAAGACAAGTTGCGGAAATTGGAAAAATAGCTGCGGATGTTAAAAGCTTAGGTCGTCTATCCTCCAACAATTTCCTTTACAAAGATTTATTTCTACCATCGAATAAATCTCAAAGAGAGATATTGTTGCACATTTAGATCGTAGAAAAATTTATTATTTCAGCTTGACAATGAAGAAGAAAAAGCCATGGCAGCTCAGCGGGTTAGCGCTCGCTGTAAATTTCACAGTACGCGAGCAGCCCGGGTTTGATCTCCATCGGCACCAATGAAATTGTTAATTGCAATTTGAAGTACTGACTTACCACGTGCTCTGCGGTGAAGGAAAACATCGTGAGAAAACTTGCATGTCTGAGAAAAATCGGTAAGATTATTTAAACTTTAAATTCACTTACTATCGATTTTTAAGTACTTGATTGTTCAGTAGGTCAAAGAAGTTATAATATAAATACGGGTTGCAGTTTATATTTTCTGGTTCTTTAACGATCACGTGTTTTGATTTTAAAACGCTTCTTTTTAAAATTGTAAACGCAACTTATGATTTTCACACCTAAATCCTAGTGCCTCACATATCGCAAAGAAATTCTTGCGAGAAAACTTCGTTTTCAGCGAATATAACTACGTTCTAGCGATTTTCTGCCATGATAAACAAACGCTAAGAATAAAGTCAACGACACGGCCGCTCTGTATTTTAACACATCGAATAATTATTTGCTACATTTTACCCGGTTGTTTCGGGTACCTCAGAAATGATTACGCATAGAATAATTAAATGAATAATCAATCGGAAATAGCAACATACTCTACTGTTCAATAAATCTATTGAACAGTGAATTTAATTTCCGCGGACTACGGGACGAATTTGTGATTCCTTCTTATCTCCCTGTTTAAATTTTATCATTAAGTTAGCCGCAGTAATCAGAGTATCTTACTCATTGAATCGCTTATAATGTGGCTTGTAACCCGTCCTAAACAAATAAAAGAGGCCGGGACCACTGGGGCCCGTAATATTAGTCTTCAACCACCTTCTTTTGAGAGGGCGGTCGTGTTACTAAGTTAAACGTCTTATCAGGGGTCACGCCCACCGCGTTGCTTTCCGAACCCAAGAAAGTGTGGCATAGGTAAGGGGACCAGTAACTGGTTGATCACTGTTCGGGCGCGCGATGAAGAACGCGACGTTTCTGTTCAGTCTGTATCGGAGATAAATGTTATGGCTACTCCCCTCCGGTTCGTCGGTGGCCCGTGTTGCTCTGTATATGAACGAAATCGAGCGCGTACAATGCGGGTCTGCTAAATGATATAATTTTGTGACATTGTTTTAGTTTTGATATGTAATAAGTAGCTCCGTCTTTTAGGCATTCAATTCAAGAAATTTGACCAATTTTACAGCTTTAATTTGCTTATTTAATTTAGTCAATGTTTTATTGCGTTCCAACACCCATTGTGTATTCATATAATCATTTATTTTCGGTAATTAAGTAATAATATAGTGTAATAATAATATAGTAAATAGTGGAAAACTGGTACTTGAAGTCCTTCAGAAGCTCTTTAATTACGTCCTACGTGGTGGTACTACTCTGGAGGCATAGAGCAGAAGTGCGGTAGTATTATTCTTCAAGAAAGTTGACAACGCTCTCTTGAAGAACTACAGACCGATTTCCCTTCTGAGCCACTTTCACTCGGTGTTTTCGAGAGTCATTATGAATCACCTAGCACGCAGACTCGATGACTTTCACCCTCCCGAACAAGTCGGTTTCCAAAAAGATTTTAGTATCATAGACCACATATATAACCCTCAGCAAATTGTAGAAAAGAGCGACGAGTACAATTTGTCACCATATCTTGCGTATGCGGATTATAAGAAAATCTTTAATTTCGTCGAAATAATGTAAGGGCGGTAATGTAGTCCCTTCAGCAGTGCCAAGTAAACTGTCGGTATATCAAAGTGCTGAAGTGTTTGCACAATGGACCTACGATGGCTAGCCGAGTACAGAATCAGAGTACGATACCTATCCAACTGCATAGGGGTGTAAGATAAGGGGAAGTTATACCCCCGAAAATTATCACAGCTGCATTGGAAGACGTATCCAAGCTCTTAACTGGAAATATTACAGTGTTAACATCAATGGCGAGTACATAACTCACCTTCAATTTGCCGACGATATGTTCCTTATAGCAGAATCGCTGGACAACTAAAACACTGTGCTCAATGTATTGTAAAGTGCCTCTAAACAAATAAGTCTTAGGATGAACATGGACAAAACAAAGATCTTGTGTAACGCCCATGTTACAATTATACCGGTAGTTCACGAGAGCACTGAGCTCAAAGTTGTTGACGAGTATGTTTATCTGGGACAAACAATCCGACTAGTTAAATCCAACTATTACCAAGAGGTCAATTGACGGATTCAACTCGGCTGAGCAGGGTTCGGGAAATCACAACACATTTTCTGTCAAGAATACTTCAAAACTATAAGATTATACAACCAGTGCTTGCTGCCAGTGACGACCTATGAGTTTGAGACTTAGAAACTTCCCTGCTGGCCGTAGGAGGAAGCTTAAGGTCGCTCACCGAGCTATGGAGAGGGCTATGCTCGGGTTTTCTCTGCGTAATAAGCAGGGTATCCGCGGTAAAACCAGAGTGTCCGACATAGCCTAACTGATTGGTAAGTTAAAGTGGCAATGGACCGGCCATATAGCTTGAAGAACCGACTAACGATGAGGAAAAAAGGTTCTCAACTGGAAAACTCGTACGGGTAGGCGAAGTATAGGGTGACTCTCTACTAGATGGAGTGGCGACCTAGTAAGACATGCAGGAAGTCGATGAATGCAGGTGGCTCAGGACCGTGCTTCGTAGCGTTCCTTGGGGGAGGTGTTTATTCAGCATTGGACTTGTGAAGTACTGTAATAATAATGATACAATATATTTATATAAGTGCACATTTTGACTAATTGTTGTTTCCCTTAACTTTCCTTCAATAGGAAATATCAACATGAAATAAGCAATGCCCATGTTTATATGTTTTCTTACTATTTTTCTATCAAAATATTGGTAGGAATCGACTTTCTTTTGCGAGAATTTGTGGTCTATGAAATATGATGTAATTGTTGGAGCCATCTAGGATATGATCACAAGGGAAGGGAAGTCTGCAGTTTGTGATCATATCCTAGATGGTTCCAACCATTACATTGGATTTGATAAACCACAAATCTTCGCGAAAAAACATGGATTCCTACCAAGGATGCTACGTGAGGCTATTAAAATTAAAAAAAACATCCTAATTTTAACAGAGAACCTGGGTACTACTTCCAGCTTGGGGCCCTAAAATTTATAAAATTAAAACTATACCCAAGTATACCACTGCAAGACTTCAAAACCCAGTTAGTTCTTTCTGCGTAGATCGGACCAAAGACAATAATTAAAAATCTGAAGGAACTTCGGGTTAACTCTGACATCGGGACGTCAGTCACCTCAGTCTTAGACCCCAACCATTACGTCAGATTTGATAGACGAAAACTCCTCGCGAAAGAACATCGATTCCTACCAAGGATGATTCGAGAGTCTATTGAAATTAAAAAAAAACTTCCTAATTTCAATAGAGAAGGAGGCCGGGTACTACCACCCGCTTGGGACCCTATAATTAATAAAATTAAAACTAAGCCCACGCATACCACTGCAAGACTTTAAAACACAGTTAGTTCATTTTTGCATAGATTGGACCAAAAACAATAATTAAAAAGCTGAAGGTACCTCGGATGAACTTTGACATCGGGACGTCATTCACCTCAGTCCCCATGACCATGGCTGCTGAAAAGCACACGAAACGTTTGGTAATTAAAAATAAAATAAATAAAACGCGATAAAATACGTAAAAGTAGTTTTAATCAACTTACAATTTTACATAAATTGAGTCAATATACTTGTCTCGCTTTTCCTAATTTAATTTACAAAAAAAGGAAAAATAGATAAACCTATTGAAAGATGTTGCATGTATTTCATGCGTGAAAATAGATATGTCAAGTAGTCATCTTTAGTCTCTCTATACTATGCAAAATACGAGAGTAAGTACACTCGTATGTTCTGATTTACTAGAAAAATTACATCCCAATTGTAGTAGTATTATGAGTGACGTAACTTTACAAGAGGTTACGTCTTCCATTTATAGTGATTTCTTTCCCAATTTTAGCAATAATCGATCGATAAATATACTCGTTTTTATTTAGTTATTTATATGGTGAGTGCAGAGAACCGGTGACCCTTTTTACTGGAAATGAGGCATTCCATCTTAGTTCTCAGGGGTGATTACGCATCTGCATTTTGATTCTTAATAAAGGATAAATGTAGATGTCCAAGTACCACAGCATCCACTAACCATCAGGTGACCTATGTGCTCATTTGGCACCCTTATTCAATGAAATAAAATAAAATCTGTCGTTGCAATGCCCACGGTGTACGTTCCGTGACACAAACCTAGTTCCGTCTATTATTTCCTGTGAAACCCATAATATGTCTAAGTATAGTTTGGCGGAAATATACCGGCTGAATTTAATTGGATTCCATAATAAACTTTTCATGATATATTTTAAATTATACAACGATAGTACTAAATTTCGCATTATTCGACTACGTTTTTGTTGTAAGATATCGGTAGGAATTTCCATAAAATTTCGTTGATATAAATAAGTATTAGCGGCCGGATTAATAAAATCCCTAATTTTACTAAGTCATAGACTAAATGAATTTATCAACAACGTTTTTTATTTCGCTAATTACACATCGATGGAGGTGTCTATGGAATAAAAAAACGAAATACAAGAGCCTGAAATGAAGAAAATCTGGGCTTACCCTAAAAATATTTATTGTGTCTATTAGTTTGACTTTATTCTATGTATATGATAATAATTAAATGGTAATACCAAACACGATCTCTCTTTTTATTGGTCTTTTAAATCTCACATCGGAGAGTATGCATAACTTGAAAGCCTTAAGTTGAAAAAGCATAAAATTAAATATAAAAATATCATACATGTCTTGGTGAGTTTAATATGCGAATTTAAGACAAAAATAAATAGATTTTTTTCTGTTCTGTCTCTAATTTTTTTTACATGTTTGGCATTATTTGTATGCAAAACTGCACGTACTGAAACAAGTAAACTCATGTGTTTCAAAAATGTTAAGTTCTCTTCACCTATTCCATTCCTATTCCGCATCGCACCAAGTTAGATTTGTAGAGAATACCTTAGGCATTAATTCCGCCTGTATTCCATGTGTGTATATAAAGTTTTAAATACATAAATAAATAAATGCTTAAAATGGCCCAAAACTTCTAGTCATCGATTGTGCATTTTATAGTTATATACAAGTGGTGTAAAAATAAACAAGCTTTGACTACAGTATTAACACTGTTCAACAATTCACCTAAAAATATTAAAATAAGCCTTTACGGAACTGAAGTTGAAGCAATTTATTTCGTGTACCGGTCAAAAGGGAGAAAAACTTTTTTAATAAAATGTTCAAGCACGTTTTTTTACGCGAAACAAAATTTGCTGAAAAATTCATTTGAGTTAGAATGACTCAGTATTTTTGTGAATTGTTTAAAAATTGTGAAATAAATTTTGAAACCGTGTCGACGAATTCATTCTTATCAAAACCAGATAGGTTTATATTTATTACATCAACTTCAAAGTGATAGAAATTTTAAAATACAATAAATCAAAATAAAATAACGCATTATTTAATGAGTATAACAAACCATAATATGAAATTTCTTACTACAAAGTAGAGAAGAATACTACAGCTATTTTATTGAAATACTTAACTTTATGTTGTTCAAACGAACCAACACCACAATGGAACCAAAAAAACAAATTGAGTAAATTATGAGCTCGTGTCTCATATTGTATATTAGCATCAGATTGATTTCTAACTCTATTATCTGCTGAAAAATTAAGTCTTCCGGCGGATATCCCTTCCACGTTAACAGTTATGTAAAGTTCACCATTCCGATGTAACTACTTCACAAAACTTTCTATATGTGACTAAAAGCTTGTGCGGCTACACATAGTTCACAAACATCACTAAACGTGTAAGGTTGTGACAAATCAGTGCGGTAATAGCATATTGTCACTATTCGGGGCGTAGGTTAGGAGTAACAGAGTACTGTAGGCGTAGGTGATGATAGAAAAATTAACCCATTTTGCTATGCCATAATTCAACATTTTTTCTTCCTTTTAATTCCCAATTTCTCTAGCTAATAATTGGTGCCTCAGAGTAATCACTTCCATAGATGATGGAAAAATGATGATTCCTAAAATAGGAACAAAATTGTTAAAGTTGAAGGACAAAAAAAGATAGCTATGTATATTATTCTCACCTTCTTTTCTTCACAAGGTGGTTGCCGTTTTTTATTCCATAGACACCTCTATCGATGTGCAATTAGCGAAATAAAAAACATTGTTGATAAATTCATTTACATAGTCTATGACTTAGTAAAATTAAGGGTTTTAATTAATTCGGCTCGTAATACTTATTTATATCAACGAAATTTTATGGAAATTCCTACTGATATCTTACAACAAAAACGTAGTCGAATAATGCGAAATTTAGTACTATCGTTGTGTAATTTAAAATATCATTTACTTACTTACTTACTTATCGTCACGCACAATCCCTAACGGGGTAGCCAGAGAGAACAGATCGCCAAGTGTCACGGTCCTTACATACTTCTTTCGCTTCTTTCAGGTTCATTAACTTCTTCATACATGCACGTCTAGGTATCCGAGTACTCTTGACCCTCCCCTCTTCGAGCAATTTGCTCACATGGTCTTCGAAAGTTAGTCTCGGTCTACCTCGACACCTTTTAATATTTACTTTCGCTCTATATATTTTCTTCACCACTCGGTCTTCACTCATTCGTTCAACGTGCCCAAACCATTGGAGTACGCCCCTATCAATTTTTGTGATAAGGTCATCTTTCAATCCTGCCATATTGCGAATCTCTTCGTTTCGCTTTCGGTCGGCTATGGTAACGCCACACATTTTACGAAGAGATCGCATCTCCACTGCATTCAACTTGCTTTTATGCTTCTTCTGGCATACCCAGGTTCCGCTGCCATATAACAAAGTCGGTACCAACACTGCGTTATGTATTGCAAGGCGTGCACTCTTCACCACGCCTTGCCTTTTGACTAATGCATTCAGGGCACCATTGACTTTGTTTCCGGCAGCGACACGCCTATCCACATCTAAATCACATCTTCCATCCCGGCTGAAAGAACTCCCCAAGTATACAATTTTATTTACCTGTTCTAGACATTCCTGATTTACCCATATTTCACATTTCGTTCTCTCTTCGTCCTTTTCAAATACCATGAAAAGTTTATTATGAAATCCAATTAAATTCAGCCGGCATATTTCCGCCAAACTATGCTTAGACATATTATGGGTTTCACAGGAAATAATAGACGGAACTAGGTTTGTGTCACGGAACGTACACCGTGGGCACTGCAACGACAGATTTTATTTTATTTCATTGAATAAGGGTGCCAAATGAGCACATAGGTCACCTGATGGTTAGTGGATGCTGTAGACTTAGACATCTACATTTATCCTTGATTAAGAATCAAAATGCAGATGCGTAATCACCCCTGGGAACTAAGATGGAATGCCTCATTTCCAGTGAAAAGGGTCACCGGTTCTCTGCACTCACCATATGAAACACAGCAGTCTAAGTTGCTATTTAGCGCTGGTATTCTGTAAGAGCGTGGTCCTACCCTGATCAAGCCGACCCATTCTTGTTACAACTATTATAGCTACAGCGGTGCTCTACCACCTAAGGTAGTGTAGTGATATAATCCAAAGCTGAACGGGAAACGAATACTTGGTATGTAATATAAAATCATCGTCAGTTAATTTAGAAAACAATTCACTAAATAATATAAGTAATAAAAATAAATAACTAAATAAAAATGAGTATATTTATCGATCGATTATTGCTAAAATTGGGAAGGAAATCACTATAAATGGAAGACGTAATGTCTTGTAAAGTAACGTCACTCATAATACTACTACAATTGGGATGTAATTTTTCTAGTAAATCAGAACATACGAGTGTACTTACTCTCGTATTTTGCATAGTATAGAGAGACTAAAGATGACTACTTGACATATCTATTTTCACGCATGAAATACATGCAACATCTTTCAATAGGTTTATCTATTTTTTTTTTGTAAATTAAATTAGAAAAAGCGACACAAGTAAAAAAGTAAACAAAGTATATTGACTCAATTTATGTAAAATTGTAAGTTGATTAAAATTACTTTTACGGATTTTATCGCGTTTTATTTATTTTATTTTTAAAACCCAACGTTTCGGGTGCTTTCCAGCAGCCATAGTCATGGGGAACTGAGGTGAATGACGTCCCGATGTCAAAGTTCATCAGGGGTACCTTCAGCTTTTTAATTATCGTTTTTGGTCCAATCTATGCAAAATGAACTAACTGTGTTTTAAAGTCTTGCTGTGATATGCTTGGGTTTAGTTTTAATTTTATTAATTATAGGGCCCCACCCAGCCTCCTTCACTAACGAAGTTAGGAAGTTTTTTTTTAATTTCAATAGACTCGTATCATCCTTGGTAGGAATCGATGTTCTTTCGCGAGGATTTTTGATCTATCAAATCTGATGTAATGGTTGGGGTCATCTAGGATATGATCACAAGGGAAGGGAAGTCTGCATTTGCAATTTGCATTTTTTATTACAATTAACGTTTTAATAACGGAAATGATAATAAATGTTTACAGAGCTTGCTTATTTAGAACTATTTCTTATCTGTTGTATGGGCACCAATCTTAAAGTAATACGTATATATGGATAGAACCTACAATTTTATAATGATTTCTTATATTCATGCGAACACTACACGTTGTTTAAAACTACTTTTATGAATTTTATCGCGTTTTATTTATTTTGTCTTTAATACCGGAAGTTTCGGGTGATTTCCAACACCCATGGTCAAGGGGGACTGAGGTGACTGACGTCCCGATGTCAAAGTTAACCCGAAGTTCCTTCAGATTTTTAATTATTGTCTTTGGTCCGATCTACGCAGAAAGAACTAACTGCGTTTTGAAGTTTTGCAGTGGTATACTTGGGTATAGTTTTAATTTTATAAATTATAGGGCCTCAAGCAGGTAGTAGTACCCAGCTTCTCTATTAAATTAGGATGTTTTTTAATTTTAATAGCCTCACGTAGCATCCTTGGTAGGAATCCATGTTCTTTCGCGAGGATTTGTGGTATATCAAATCTGATATAATGGTTGGGGCCATCTAGGATATGATCACAAACTGCAGACTTCCCTTACCTTGTGATCGTATCCTGGATGGACCCAACAATTACATCATATTTCATAGACCACAAATTCTCGCGAAAGAAAGTCGATTCCTACCAATATTTTGATATGAAAATAGTAAGAAAACATATAAACATGGGCATTGCTTATTTCAATATGATATTTCCTATTGAAGGAAAGTTAAAGGAAACAACAATCAGTCAAAATGTGCACTTATATAAATATATTGTATCATTATTATTACAGTACTTCACAAGTCCAATGCTGAATAAACGCCTCCCCCAAGGAACGCTACGAAGCACGGTCCTGAGCCACCTGCATTCATCGACTTCCTGCATGTCTTACTAGGTCGTCACTCCATCTAGTAGAGAGTCATCCTTAGGAGTAAGTTTTCGTTTAGGGTAATGTATAGATGCTGAACCTGGATGCAACCAACTTGCTGTGCACTTGCAATTGTCCAACAGAATCCATTTTTTATCTCAGGTAACAATTCTCTACAAAATTCCTTTGTTTATGGACGCGTATTTCGCAATGGCTATCATTGAGTTCATGGGATAACTATTTGTAAAGCTTTTTTACCGTGCCAATTCGACCAAAAATGAACCAATATTGTTTTCTGTTAACATCGAAAGCTGCTGCTAATTCAGCGATAGATTTAGTATCATCAGCTTCCACAATCACAGGCGGTGCGTTCGTTTTCGAAGTATTCGCTCCGTAAACGTTGTTGATGTTACGTGGCGCTTGTGCTGCGTTGCTGCCGTTACGGTACTCATATTCCATTTTTACTCGAATTTTCAACGTATCCATGATGACGAAAAAGACATATGCGATGAAAACATAACGATAATTAATAAACAAATGACTAATTATAAAAAAAGTCCCTATTTTTACAATGAAAGTAATTTAAAATTAGAATTCATAACCAAACATAAATTATTTTGATTTGATATGGCTAGTACTGCAGAATGGCAATTTCTTAAGTAAAGACATATTATTATATTCGAAATAATCCAAAATACCTAGGTGCTCATTTCTCGCGTGCCGCCTTGTTGACCTGTCATTCAAAATCAGTAACAGAGTCATGAGATTTGCTACCCTTTTCTATCTTGATAAATTACCGTCATTGCACACTATAGTTGTCTATTACTATCATAAGTATATGGTATAAAATTATAGTGACTCTTCGCTGTATTGGTAAATATAAACTTAGCTATTTTTGTATTTGAAGATAATAAGATTTGAGTTTGCCAATCTTTTAGAACATGTATAAGAAGTCACGAGTTTATAAACTTTTAAAAACACTGGTTTAAAGGAACATCATGAAAGTTGAAAAGATGCTGATGTATTTTAATTAACTTGATTTTAAGACACACATTTATTGTTTGACTCTCAAATGTATCAGCAGCCTAATATAATAATATTATATTGGAATTATATATATTTCTGTTTCCACAAATTACAAAGTATATAAACATCGGTACAAATAGAAAATGTAAAATCCACAGGTTGCGGGTGTAAATTGTAGGAAATCTGGAATATAAAATAAGCCGAATTCTACATTTTAGAGCACTAGCTATTCGCTTTGAAAACATATATCAGTTGCAATATGACAAGTATTTCGTTATGTTGGTGTAATAGAAGAGCTTTAAATTTATATTTTGGATGTGACAAGATTGATATGATATCATCGTAATTAGGAGTAATTAGTACATCAGTGTACGGTATTAATTGTGTAACTAACAACGTGGTTTGATTGCATACCGTTACATGTTTGCTAAGAAACGACCCTGAGAATTTGTGTAATATCGACATATTAAAACATATTAAACATATTAAAGCCTAATCACATTTAATACTACCTGTTTAATTAAGTGTATAGATCTTCAAGTGATTATGAGAATTTTTTTCTTATAAGTGAAAGATTAGGGTAATAAAACATTTTTTTAAGTTAAACAAATACCACAAAAAAACAAAAACGTCTCAAAGACGATGCCTAGATTTTTTTTGCTATTGGTTAATTTTACATTGTAATCTTTTCTGTCTTCTATATAGTAATCATCATCACCATAACAGCTCTTCATAAGTCCACTGCTGAACTGATTTCTCCAAGAAAACCCACAAAATTATCCCAAACCACCTGCATCCTATAAATTCCCGCATTTCGTAGCAGTTCTTACGTAGTATTGTCACATGTGGTCGATATTGTGAGCTATAGATATTAAATCTGTCCTCCTTGCCCCATTTTTCGTAAAAAGTGTCTCTGGTTTCTTATATTTACGCGAACACTACTCATTGAAATAATACTAGTTTTTACGGATTTTATCGCGTATATTTAACTTTTTAAATATCGGACGTTTCGAACTCTTCACAGCATTCATGGTCACGGTCGGGACCCGTCCCGCCCCAGACCATGAGTGCTGTAAAGCGTAACCAGGGCTCCAAAGTCTTTGGCAGAGATCTGCCTGCCAGAAAGGGCCAACTGTCAAAGCTGAAGGCTGAGTGTGGCACCATCGTTTCCGGGATACCTGGAATTTTGAGTGAGATTGAGAGGTTCTATGGGCAACTGTACACATAATTGTTTGGAGCCACACGCAAGTGTGAGTAACGATCCAAGAATAAGCCGTCTGATCGAGATTAGAATGGCTGTCCAGCACCTTAAAAGCAACAACACCCTAGGCGAGGGTGGTATTACAACGGAGCTTCTGACAGCGGGTGGAACACCGGTACTTAAAGTCCTTCAGAAGCTCCTCGATTTCGTCCTCCATGGTGGCACTACTCCGGAGGTGTTGAGCAGAAGTGCGGTGGTCTTGTTGTTTTTCAAGAAAGGCAAAAACGCTCTCTTGAAGAACTACAGACCGTTCCCATCTGAACCGTGTCTATGTGCTGTTTCCAGAGTCATTACGCCTCTCATGCAGACTCGACGACTACCAGCTTCTCGAACAAGCCGGTTTCCGAAAAGAATTCACTACCATAGACCATATGCATACACTTCAGCAAATTGTACATAAGACCGAAAAGTACAATCTGCCACATTGCTTGGCGTACGTGGACTATGAGAAAGCCTGTGATTTCGTCGAAAATTTGGGCGGTGCTACAGTCCTTTCTGCGGAGTCATGTTGACTGTTGGTATATCGAAGTGCTGAAGTGTTTGTACAGTAGGTGTCAAGTTGATTGTCGGTATATCTAAGTGCTGAAGTGTTTGTACAGTGGCTATCCGAGTACAAAACCAGAGTTCGAAACCTATCCAACCGCAGAGAGGTGTAAGACAGGGTGACTTCATATCCACGAAACTCTTCACCTCTGCATCGGAAGACGTTTTTAAGCTACTGGACTGGAAAGGATACGGTAGTAACATCAATGGCGAGTACATCACTTACCTTCGATTTGCCGACGATATAATACTTATGGTAGAATTGTTGGAGAACCTAAACACTATGCTCAAGGACCTCAATAGTGTCTCCCAATGGATAGGTCTTAAAAAAAACATGGACAAAAAAATCATGTTAAATGTCTATGCCACACGTATGCCGGTAGTTGTTGGGAGCACTAAGCTCGAAGTTGTTGACGAGTACGTTTACTTGGGACAAATAGTCTGACCAGGTAAGTCCAAATTCGAACGAGAGGTCAATGGATGGATTCAACTCGGCTGGGTAGCGTTCGGGAAACTATGACACATCTTCTCATCAGATGACTTACAGATTTGAGACGTGAACCATTACTGCTGGCCGTATGAGGACGTGCAAGGCAAAGATTTAAATAGTTAGGTGCGCCCTTATCATAGTATGACTACTCCGAAATGTGTTTATTCTCAAATGAGTGAGCTCACTCATTCGCAATCAAAAACACAAAAGAAAAGTAATTTTTTTTTGTGTTTTTGAGCCAGGGTATCCTCTTTTAGTTTTGAACTCTTTTACTAATCGTTAATTTTATGGATAACGTTTTACTTTACCTCATAACACATTTCTTTCATTAATTTCTGCTATGAAATGTCTTGATATTTTAACCATCTCGTATAATTTCTTAGTCTGTAGACTCGTATTGTATTCTTTGTTTCTTTGGGGTGATTACTCTTTGCAATTACACATAAATATTTTTATGATCTGATAACGATGAGTCAATTATTGCCATATAAAAACTGTTTTCATTAAGGATAGTAGATCTATTATTGTACACGTTATTGCGGTTTTTTGTGTGTAATATTTTAGATCTATTATGTAAATCAATTTGTATCCGGATTCAGTAAGTGTTGTTTTGTAGTGGCGGGCCGAATTGTCAGAATTGTTTCGTTTCTTTGTTCTTCAAGTTGTTCTTCATAGTTTAATAGAAATTTGTTGATGTTTGCATGTCCAGACTACTCGAACATTGAGGGCATATTTAGATTTTGAGCTATTAGCTTTTTGTGTTCTTGGTAGAGACTATTTTTGGAAACCCTTCTATGTATTTAATTGTTATATCCTGTTCCCCACTGGCTATTCTTCGGGATAACTCATTCTTTTGGTATTTTATATATTTTTGTTGTGCAGGTTTTTGGTCAAAGAAGATCTTTATGCCACTCTCGATTTTGTTATTATTGTGTAGAAAAGTTTGACTGTTAGTTGAAATTCAAAGCAGCCTTTAATATTTCGATTTTTTTTTTCAGGAGTAAACTTCCATAGTCTAAAGAGTCTACTAGGCTTAGGATAGTCCTCCACAATTGTATTGATAATTTTGGTTACTTTGTTAGCATCATGAGAACGCCTTTCCTCGCTATTAGTCACATTTTCCTCCGATATACCCACTATAATGATATTTCTTTCTCTGGATGTACGATCTTGTATTTCTTGCATTATATTCTCCTCAAGGCAACTGAGTATAAGTGGCAGTTTTACCTTTAATGGCATGTCCATTTCAGACTCATTAGCAATTGTTTTGTTCTTTACCAATGTGATTTCCGTCTTCAGTGTCTGGATTTTATTATCTGTATTGTTCATTTTGTGACTAGATCTGACAGTTGGGATTTTATTGACTTTTGCTCGTTGTTCAGGCTTACAATAGCTTCTTTGATATCGTTTAACTGGGTTTTCATATCCACTATATTTACACGCATGAGAGTCATTGTTGTTTCTTGCGGCTCTGTGAATTTTTGTAGCATTGTCGTAAGGTCTTTACGTAACTCTTAAAATTTAGACGAACAATTGCAGTTGCAAATATATTCTGGCTGTTTGCGTTTTCTATAATTATTTTGTTGTTCCATCGTAAACTCGTTATTAGGTGGCGATAAATTAGTGTACAATTTACTTTTTCCATGTGGTAAGCATCTGACATTCATGGCTTGTACCATATACCAAGAACGACGTCACAACAAATCGCTACTGCAATGATGTCCTTATATGGGTGATCGCATCGTCCCGGTATCAAGACCGAGACGAAAAATATAATATTGTCTTTGTTATCCGAGGTGGTGAGAGCGCCTTTATGGTTTTGATCTGTATCAACTAGTCGTAAGCGCAAATTACACGCTTGTTGAATATTTTGCTTTTTTTATTCTTACAGAGACAACCAAATGCACGTCTGCTCAGTATGATACCGCACTCAACTCTACGACATAGATATAGATATCCGCAGTCAATAGATATCCGCAATATACGCGGTAAAACCAGAGTGATTGACATAGCCCAACGGATTAGTAAGCTGAAGTGGCAATAAGCCGTCCATTTAGCTTGAAGAATCGACAACCGTTGGGGAAAAAAGGTTTTTAAGTGGCAGTCTCGTACCGGTAGGCGTAGTTTAGGGTGCCCCCACTAGATGGACTGCCAACCTGGCGAAACATACAGGAAGTCGATGGATGCAGGTGGCTCACGACCGTGCTCTGTAAAATTCCTTGGAGGAGGCCTACATATGTTCAGCAGTGGACTTGTGAAGGGCTGTAATGATGACGATGATGATGTTGGCGCTTCCTCAGTCGTGCTGACACATATTATATACCTGCGGTATGGCTCTACCACGCATAAAGGCAGGGCTATAAGAAAAATGTATGATTTAAAACCTAAAAACGCTAATAGAAAAATTAAAAGAAATTAATTTATCATTCAAAAACTTAATTAAACAAAGTTTGTATAAAAAGGGTTATTATGATATTAAGGAATTTATGGACAATAACCTCTGGGAATAAGGTGATCGCTACCAAGTTATTTCTAATTTGTTTTGTGTTGTTGTTCGTGTGACATATATGATTTTAAACTGTTGTTTTTTTTTTTCAAAAAAGAGAAGTCTTGAGCTGGATTTCTGGTTCTGGTTGCCTGGTTCTTGCCAGGACGGACACAGTGGTAATTAAACATATAGGTGACTTTCTCTGTCTTTGTTTAACGCCTCCATATGGCAGAGTTACTTTGACTTTTGGATAATTTTAAGTAGATATAATACAATTTATTCCCTTCGTAGGTTCCCCAATGATAAGGATTAATCAATGTTAGTAGTTTTGGGCAAATCGAGGATACAAGTGCTCTCCATTCGATCATGTCCGTCGAAAGGCGTAGGGTCTGACATAGTTGAATTTGCTAGGCTTCATTGTATTATGAATCCATCTATATAATGAGAAGGACAGCCATGGGGTTTTTTTTTAACTTATCTTCTCATCATTGTTTGTTTTTCCAGACAGTCTGGAGTGATTGATGACTTTTTAGCTAGCTAAAAATTAAAACATACAAAAAAGAAAGTAGCTGTTAAATAAGCCAGATTTATTTAAAAGTTACTTTCTCTTTTGTACGTTAAAATTTTTTTGCTGAAAAACCATACTCGTTATACGAAAACAAAGCATTTATTTTGAATGTTACTTTCAAACAGGCAGCAATAAGGGGAGGGCCGTGATATATTACGTTGGTCAGGTAGCGCATATGGTTTTGACAGCAATGTGATAGCGTTAAAGTGATATTAATTATTGTATTTTGTAATTAAATCTAGCAGGCGTAAATTAACTTACCACAACTAGATTTTTTAAGCTTTGGTACCTGTATTAAAAAAAATTAACACTATAAAGCCACCCTGCATTTTATAATAGCTGGAACACGAATGATTTGGACGGAAAAGAATCAAGCTCTCACGGCCATAATGGTATGGCCATTGTAAAATAGCATGCTAGTAAAAATCTTTCGTATGGTGCGTGTGCGTGACGAAACTGAAGTCCGGTTTCACTCCTTACTAGACATTTTATCTTAGTCTTCAATTATGACAACATACCTGATATTTATTTTTAATGGACGATAGAATGTAGACGTTTATACCTCACAGCCTGTGAGCCTGAGAGATACGTTGTCATCTCTGAGGACTAAGATAAAATACCGGCTCACAGCATCCATTTACCTTCTATAAACAATATACTTCATTTTAACCCTTACTTCTATAATAATAGTTCTATAAAAGTTATCAATATTATTAATATGTATGTTAACCATTCAACTAATTTTAAAAGCGCCACTCTTGATTAACAAATAATGCCAAGTCATTTTTTTTCAGTATTGAAAGATGACAAGAATTTGAAAATGATTTAAATAATAATGCTTTAGAACCGTGACAGCTCAGGGAAGATGTGCTTGTCTCAATATTTCTTTATACGCGAGCAAGCAGAGATTGATCCCCACCGGGGCTAATGAGATTGGTAATTTTAATTTTGAGTACTGATTAGCCACGAATTGGAGGGTTATGGAATCTGCACATCTTAGTAATATGGATGAACATGGAAGTCCGCATGAAAAGTCATTTATGGCTAGCGTGACAAATTTTTTCCAACCTTATCTTGGAATGGGGATAATAAAGTGTCCAGCAATAGGGCAATTGTGCTACCTTACGATAGCAGTATGTAAATAATATATTTTCCAATAAATAAGAGATTTGTCGGATAAATTTAACTAATATCAATAAATAAAGTTAAGAATATGAAAAAAAGAATTAGACTCTATAAAATACTTTAACATTTATCCTGCGAAAATTTGTTTTCCATTTTCCCGTTAAACTGAGTTTAGGTAGAAGGATTGTAAATCACCAGATTCATTTTGGTGTCACCGATGTGCTTAATCGTGTGAAAAATTAAATGATGGGTGGTATCAGGGTAATATTTCATTTTATTTTTTAAAATATTTCTGCATTAAAAAGTATATATAAAAACATATCGTGTGTTTTAATATTTATACTTTTTTTGCTTTAGTTTAGAACCATACCTTGTTTTCTACGTAGATATATATACATCTTGCTGTATCTTCCGAAAGAACTTTCCCGTATGTATCTGTCTATGCTCTTTTTAAAGAAGACTAACTATACGTGGTAGACTTAATATTGCAGTTGTATTATGGTTGTAGCATGGGTCGGCTCGACTAGGGAAGGATCACGCGCTTACAGAATACTAGCGTAAAATAATAACTTAAAGCTGGTGTTTCTTATGGTGAGTGTAGAGAACCGGAGACCCCTCTTATTGGAAACTAGCTGTTACCCCCAACTTCATCCGCGTGAAATTTTTGACGATAAGATTTCATGGGTTTTCGTTTTTATTTCGTGGAACTCTAATTTTAAATAAATAAATAAATAAACACTCACGCCTGTCACCCAGAGGGGTAGGCAGAGACTACAGACTTCCATTTGGCACGATCCTGACACACCTCTCTCGCCTCCTTCACATCCATACACCTACGCATACATGCTCGTCGGTTAAGGGTACTCCTAATTTGGCCCGTTTTTAATAAATCGCCAATTGGGTCGATAAATTTTCGCCTAGGACGTCCCTTTCCGACTCTGCCATTTACTTCTGCAACATAAATTTTCTTTGTCAGTTTTTCCTCATCCATTCTTTCTACATGACCAAACCACCGAAGCATTCCTTTCTAAATCCTGGTCACAACATCATCTTGCAAACCACACTCTTCTCTTATTACACAATTTCTTACCCTGTCAAGAACTCTAATTCTTTTTCCAAAACAAGAGTCCCCCTGTTACTCCTTATAACATCAGTTATATTATGCTAGTGAAATTCTCGTAAAAATCGGTCCCATCTTTTCTGAGATTACTCGGAATAAACAGACAGACAAACAAAAATTTTAGTAATTGTGTTTTTGTTATACGTAGCGTATAAACTTTTATACGCATTTAGTAAATAGCTGTTATCTTGACACTAAAAACAGACATTTCATTGTTATTTATTTGTACAGACGAGGCATTTGAGCTTAGTACTCCGGGGTGACAACGCGTCTGTATTTTGCACTGACCTCCATATATACAAGTGTACATATAGAGATCAGTGGTATTTTGATTCTTACATTAGGGTGGACGTAGATATCTATAGGTAAATGCATCCACTTACCATCAGGTGGACTATGTGCTGTCACTCTTATTAAATCGCTAGTATATTTTAGCAATAATGATATATTTAATAAGCCAATTAAAGAAAAGAATTAAATCAGACAATAAACCAGCATTCTCGCGACATCTTATATTTACTGTTTCGTCTATTATGTTAGGGGTGAATAGACGAAATGAAAAGTTATTCAAAAATTTTTTACGTCTGTACATTTGTATAGCAGGTAGATTTAGGAATATTATTAGTAGGGAATTTTCAACGAAATTATTATTATGCATCTTATCGCGTTTAAAATATTAAATTATGAGACCATTGCAAGCACGCCGTCTATATTTTTTTTTTTATAGAATAGGGTGACAAACGAGCACACAGTCCACCTGATGGTAAGTGGTTGCTGCGGCCCATAGACATCTACATCTATCTTCCATTGCAAATCAAAATGCAGATGCGTTGTCACCCATGAGGACTGAGATGGAATGCCTCATTTCCAGTAAAAAGGGTCTCCGGTTCTCTACACTCACCATACGAAATACAGCAGCATTAAGCTACTATTTCACGCTGGTATTCTGTGAGAGCGTGGTCCTTCCCCGGTCGAGCCGACCCATTCATGCTACAACTATACTACTAATATAACTGCAGCATGGCTCTACCACGTAAAAAAGAATACATAAGAAGAATTTAAATTTAATCGAAATAAGTTAAGGTACTTATTAGTTTTAGACTAGTTTAGTTAATATTCTAACTCACTCCTTTTTTATTACTCCTTGTCATCATCATCATCATAACACTTTATTATAGTCCACTGTTGAACGTTTGTCATAGTTGCCCCGATAGGCAGGCTGGTTGCCACTGCAGTTAATTTGTTGTTATTTATTTATTAGAAAGACGCTATGGACCATTACTTGGTATGTTTTCCTCTATTGCCTCCTACAACACCAACTAGGGGTGGTGAACATTCCTCCATCGCCACCACACGGTTAATGATTTTATTAGTTATCAATGTCAATAAAATAAAATAAAATGTGAATATTCGTTTAGGTTAGCTGCGAAGTTCTATAAGGTTAAATGTGTATAACTTTTATAATAAAAAAATCTTTAAGCTTTGACTATTTCTTCTTTTAAAGATGACTGAATATTTCGCTTCGTGTTTAGTTTTATCCATAACTGGTTTGACCCTGGGCCACTTGCATCCACAGACTCCTTAAATGCCTTATTATGTCGTCACTCCTTTTATTGGGGGCCGTTCTGCACTGCACTCACGAAGAAAACAGTGAATCTAGAATCTTCCTAATTTCTCATCGATTTTCAGTCCAAATATTTAGTTTATTTATAATGACATAAAATAATAAAGGGTTGTTTTCAATATTTGGTATGCAATTACAATTGTTCACAAATTTTAATCTGATGTGATAATTAATTAGCTTTGAAGTTATTTTTAAAAGAAACGCAAAGGAACAACAAAAGTTATTTAATAAAACCAAATTAAGATACATCGTTAGTGTCTTGCACTCAGTAATATCAATATTGTTATTACAATCTTCAACTTCCAAGACATGGTTTTGAAGGCCAATGAACCTGCGGAATTGAAGACATTAATATCCGTATCGCGTCGTAGTGCATTCATATAATTCTTCGACAAAATGAATTAATATCCCTACTACACCTCTTAATATTTTACTAAACATTAATTAACCCTAAGTGTTAGTATTTATCTTCTTTTAATATGTTAAAATTAAATGTACTTACGACTTGTAAATAAATTTCCTTAAACTTACCACTATCTCCATATTCAGGCATTGTAATACTATGCATTTCAGTATCCCTCAAAAATATATAATCTCCTTTAAATCCCGTGGCATCCAGTCGATCGTTAGACTTGAAAGTAATTCTAAGAAAACTTTTATCCGACGTTATATAAAATTCTTTTAACTGTCCACAATATCTTGGACTTTGCGAATCTAATATCTGATTGTAAAATTGCACGTAGTCACTTGCAGAAACAACTTCACATCTACGAAAAAAATTTACCATATTTTTATATCAAATTATATTTTTTTACAAAAGACTGGGCAAATGACCTAGATACAATGGCCATATAATATCATGTGGGCTGTAAGTTTGTTTGTCACTTGAGTTTAATATAAAAAACCCGTTATAGCTCAGGGGCTAAGCGCCTGTTGTACCAATCACCAATGAAGCTGTTAATTGTAATTTTAATGTTGATTTAACACGAGCCTTGCGGTGAGAGACAGCTGCATTTCTGAGGATTGACAGTTATTAAAAAAAATGAAACCGGCAACATGCACCGGGCTAGCGTATCGAACATATTTTCTATTTTTACCGAAATCTTCTCACAGTTGAGAAGAGGCTGCGCTCAGTTGTGGTTCGTAAATATACCGTCACTTTACTTTCCTATTGTTTTAATATTTTTATTTTTAATCAGTGATCAAACTTAATGCATTTTAATTATGAGACAAAGAAGGAGCGTAAATGTCTCAAAAAGATAAGAAAATAAAACAGGCAAAGTGCGTATCGGGTCACGCACTAGTGTAGGGTTCCGTAGTTGCACGTCACAATACGTGAACTTGGAAGGGACTACTTGATAATGTTACGAGCTTGGGGTTCGTGACAATAAAAATTGCCGATAAAATTACCTAAATTAACACTTTAATTTACTTTACACAAATTAAAGTTAAGACACTAATAATTAAACACACTAATTCACTTAATTCCGCTCCGAAGCTTCGCTTGTGTCGCCGAGTTCAACTCTGTCTCAATCGTATCTTGCGCCACCTATTTATTTAAATTAGCAAAATATCCGGAATGTTCAAGTAAACACGCGCAAGGTACCGAGAGTTCGAGTATAGATTTTGTAGAAACTTAGTTCTTCGGGTGGCGCTGTCGGTCGAAAGATTTGTGATGTCATAAACTGCAACGCTCCCCTCGCTCTCGTTCCTGACACTAGATGGCGCTAGTTGTGTCGTCGACTGGAGCGCGTAACACTGCCCCCTCCTAAGACATGCTCGTCCTGAGCATTATCGGTCCCATAATAACGCGCTAGGCGATCCACATGGACGATCGTAGGAGTCCCTCTTGCGCCTTTCTGTAACGGCTCCGCAATGTCAAGGGCTGTCCTATCCCATGGTGCACCAACATTGTACAATTTCGGTGCCCCTCTACTACGTGTCTGAGGTCCCCGCACGGCCGCACAACTTGTACATGTACGACACCAATCCTCGACATCGTCACGATAATGGACCCAGTAAAACTGTTCTCGGACCTTCAGTAGAGTTCGTTTAACTCCCAGATGGACTCTTGAACGACCATTATGGCACAGCTGTAGAACATCCGGCACTTTAGCTTTAGGGACAACCATTTGCAAACGACAGCTGTCTCTTCGACCATTGTCCCATTTAAGGCACAGGACTCTATCCTGAAGCAGCAAGCTGTCCCACTGGGCCCAATAGCTTCTCGTGGTTAAACTCATCGCTGAGACGTCCCTCCACTTAGGCTTGGTAGCACGGGCCTTCATCCATCCCAGAATTGGCTTGATGTCCGGATCTTCCTGCTGTGCATGCCGTAGGCTGTCCTTCCACCCGTTGCTGAGGTGGTCTGTCCCGAGCATCCTCACGGATACCACTTCCTTACTCTCTTGCCTACTACAATGGTTGCAATCTTCAGGACAAGGTCTTCTTGACAATGCATCTGTGTTGCCGTGAGATTTCCCGCTGCAGTGTCTGATAGTAAAGTCGTATTCCTGCTGCTGCTGGGCGGTGCTGTTAGCCGCACTTCCTTTCTGAGACCGTTCACCTTCCCTTCCTAGGGTGTGCTTAGGGCAGTTGGACCGAAGATGGCCCCTTTCCCCACAGCCATAGCACCTAGGGCTGTATCCTTTATTGTGGTCGCGAACCGTAACTGCTGCAACCTCCCTAGCGTGAGGTGAACGATGATCCTGTCGCCGCCAGGCAGTGCCGTTAGCTGCACTACCCTCCTGATATCGTTTACTTTCCCTTTCTGCGGTTCGCTTAGGGCAGCTGGATCGAAGGTGGCCCTTTTCCCCACAGCCATAGCACCTTGGGCTGTATCCTTTGTTGCGGTCGCGAACTGTAGCTGCTGCAACCTCCCTGACGCGATGGGAACGATGATCCTGCAGCACGGCTTCCACCTCCAGTGCATGGGCTAAGGCTTCCTTAAGCGAGTCATGGTGCCCGAGTCTCACAGCAGCTCTGACTTCAAGGTCGCGGATGCCGTCGATGAATGTCTGAACCAGGTTCCCTTCAATGAGCGCAGGTACAGACCGGTATGCTTTTCGCACCAGCTTCTCCACTTCTAGAGCCCACTGCTGCAGGTTTTCGTTGATGCGCTGCACACGATCTTTAAGCTGCGCACGAAAGACGTGTTCCAGGTGAGCGTCGCCATATCTCGCCTCCAATGCCTCAAGGAGTTGCTCATAAGTCACTTCCTCACCGAGAGCTTCCAGAACTGTTAAGGCCTGGTCACGCAGGCCTAGTGTGAGAGCAGTCATGGCCTGATTTTTATTCCAGCCGTTCGCCTTCATAACAGCCTCGAACTGGATTTTGTAGGCTGACCAGGAAGAAGTCCCGTCGAACGGTGGCACTTTGAACCCACGTAGCGAAGGTGTAGTAGCTACTACGGGAGCTGTAGTTCCATCACCCAGTTTGAGGTCGTCCAGCGTTTTCTTCACGTCAGCCACCACGTAATCAACCCGATTGTTCACTTGGTCGATTTTGGTTTTAGCTTCCTTGATTTGGGTTTCAGCTTCCGACAGGCGGTTGTCATGTTGAGCAACCCTATCCTTCACCTCCTTTATCTCTTTCCTAAAGGTAGCATAAAGGTCCTTAATGAGGAGCATCTGCTCTTCCGACCGACGGGCCTGTTCCTCCTGTCGGCGGCTCTGTTCGTCCTGTCCGCCCCGCAGCTGCTCTTCCAACCGACGGACCTGTTCCTCCTATCGGCGGCTCTGTTCATCATGTCCACCCCGCAGCTGCTCTTCCAACCGACGGACCTGTTCCTTCTGTCGGCGAGCCTGCTCCTCCTGTCGACGAGCCTGCTCCTGCAGCATCACCATCAGAGCACCTAAGTCGGGTGCTGCAGATGTAGGAGCTACCGACGGGCCTGCAGCCGGTGGCTGGCCCTCCGACGTCTGCGGCGTTGCACCACCAAATCTTCGTTGGTCCGTCTCCTGCTGGCGTTGACTTCGGGTACGGACACCCTCCGTTTCCTTCTTAGGTAAAATCGGCATGATTTTATCCCACTTCTGACACCAATTGTTACGAGCTTGGGGTTTGTGACAATAAAAATTGCCGATAAAATTACCTAAATTAACACTTTAATTTACTTTACACAAATTAAAGTTAAAACACTAATAATTAAACACACTAATTCACTTAATTCCGCTCCGAAGCTTCGCTTGTGTCGCCGAGTTCAACTCTGTCTCGATCGCATCTTGCGCCACCTATTTATTTAAATTAGCAAAATATCCGGAATGTTCAAGTAAACACGCGCAAGGTACCGAGAGTTCGAGTATAGATTTTGTAGAAACTTAGTTCTTCGGGTGGCGCTGTCGGTCGAAAGATTTGTGATGTCATAAACTGCAACGCTCCTCTCGCTCTCGTTCCTGACACTAGATGGCGCTAGTTGTGTCGTCGACTGGAGCGCGTAACAATAATATGAGCATATTATGTGGTTTCTCGATTGGTCGTGTTTGAAAATAATACAATATACATCAAATCATTCACATGTCAAATCCGTACAAAAATGACATTTTACAAGTTGTTCGTTTGCAGTGTTGGGGGGGGGGGGAATAACTGCAATCGGATCAACAATATTCCTTACTCTGATTACAAGCCTATTAACGCTGATGTTCCACAAAGCTGCGTGCTATCACCAACGCTGTTTCTTCTGCATATTATCAATGATATCTTGCAAACTGATAACATTAATTGCACTGCAGACGACAGCACTGGTGATGGCTTATACACTGGCCGTCCCAATATTTCTCAGCAAATTAACGTCGCCAAGTACTGGGAAAAACTTGTGTCTGAAATCGAGACTTTGCTGAACAAAGTCTCGCATTGGGAGCGACTATATCTAGTCCAGTTCAATCCCCAGAAGACACAAGTTTGCGCGCTTACTGCTAAAAAGAACATCTTTATTGTATCTCCTCCGTTTCAAAGCACTCCCCTTGCTGCCTCAGCTAGCATCGGAACCTTCAGCGTTTACATATCGAATAGCGTGCAGTTTTGTGATCACTAGGAAGGACAGTCAAATTGTCCTCTAAAAAGCTTAGCGTGCTTAGCAGAGTGAGAAAGTATTTAATGCCGACACATCGCTCGCAACTTTTCAAAACACAAGTTTGGCCTCACATGTAATACTGTTCTCATCTCTGGGTCAGAGCATTCCAGTTCCAACTCATTCCACTTGACCGCATCCAGCGCAGAGCGTTTTGAATCGTCGACGACCACGTTCTTTCGGCTCGATTCACTGGCGCTACGTAGGGATGCTGCATCCCTTTGCATTTTATACCGCATCTACTACGGGCATCCTCACCATCTGGATGCTTGGCGGTCCACCGCTGTTAGTTTTACGAGGAGATTTCTTCCTCGTATAACTTCTCTGTGGAATTATTTACAACCTGCGATTTTTCGGACCGATACGACTTAGGGACCTTCAAGAAAAGAGCTTACACCTCTCTAAAAGGATGGCAACACACCTGCAATTGGTCTCTTGTTGCGGTTGTTAATGGGCGGCGGTAGTCACATACCATCAGGTGAGCCGTATGCTCATTGGCCCCCTCTTCTATAAAAGGACCATAATAAAAATACCACTTTAAAGGTAAATATTTAGCAAACGCACTCTTGAATCGAAAAAATATTGTACCGTACCCTCAATACGAGTAGTTTTGAAAGACATATCTAACGACACCCCATATGATACAATGTAACCCTGTATCTGAGGTACCTAAAATAAAAATATTTTTCAAGATATTATTTCACAACTTTGTATGCGTGATTAGTATCTATAACTGACAATTACAGCTTTTTAGCACCAAGGGT
This sequence comes from Parnassius smintheus behrii, assembly GCA_036936625.1. Lineage (NCBI taxonomy): Eukaryota > Metazoa > Arthropoda > Insecta > Lepidoptera > Papilionidae > Parnassius > Parnassius smintheus. The sequence goes on along the minus strand of JAUPFT010000014.1, from coordinate 32,587,132 downwards.
CTCTGAGTAAAACCGCAGATGGACGGACGGACGGTCTTGGTGAAACTTAGCGAAACTTTTGATGTGGTAGAGTCACCCTGCAGCTATATTAGTTGTAGCACGAATGGGTCGGCTTAATCAGGATAGGACAACGCTTTCACAGAATACCAGCTTAAAATGGCATCCAAAGACTGGTGTGTTTCGTACGTTGAGTGTAGAGAAGACTCTTTTTTACTAGAAACGAGACATTCTGCATTTTGATTTTTAATCGAGGATAAATGTAGATTTCTATGGTTCACAGCTTTCACTTACCATCAAGTGGACTGTGTGCCCATTTGTCACCCTTATTGTATTTAGAAACCATAAAGGTTCTTTGTTGGTGTTTTGTTTAACCACAGAACCCTAAAAACCATTGAATTTCATTAAAAGTAGTGGCTGCAGAGGTGCATAAAAACAATAGCGAAATACATCATGTATTAATAAATTAAGTAATTTCTTGTAGGAATTTCCTTTTTGTCAAATAAAATAAAATACTTACGGTATTACTCCCTCCACATCAAAATGTGTGAAATGTAGTCGCACCTTCTCATCTTGATTGCCGTAGAAAAAGTAATTACATTCTGTATCACGTGGATAAACACCAGGATAGTTAGGTGACATCACAACACCTCTTTCACTCTCGCTACTGTTGTATACAAAAGCACAAGGAAATTCCTTCAGTTGTTTTCCTGAGGTGACTGCATAGTCTTTATGAAAAAAAAAACATTTAATGGTGAAAAGTTATACAATGTAAGTTCTATATTAAATTTAAAAACAAATGTGGTGACAGCGAAAGGAATCCATCACCCTTTGATTATATACCTGTCTAGATAGAGTGTTGCGCTACAATCGCAACAAAAACAACGGGTCCTATTTTGAGCGCTTGTGTGCTTGTTACGCACACAAATATACGTAACTACATTTGTTTAACAAGCGCGCTGAATCACTCGGGGACGAGCTGAGTGATACCAGCTCTTGAATATTTCCCATTAGATTGAGTACTCATTTGACATTTTAATTTTTTTTTATATATACCTATTTTGATTTGCCTAGTTATAAAATAATAACGTTTCGTATGACAATTGTACTTTTAATTAATTTTATTAATTTGATATAAATTATTTGTATATTGACTTGCTTACCTATAAAAATAATGATTTGATATATTATGTTAAATAATTTTCACATGTCAGATATGATAAATATGTGGACTATGTACAACTATTTGCCATCATTACTGTACCATGATTATTGATATTTATATAGTTAGTTTTGGTATTTATGTAGTTTTAGTTATTGTTTTACAAATATATAAATGAAAATGATAAATATACATACATATCAATAAAATAAAATACATTAGTAAATAAAATACAACCAGATGGGAAACCTCGCCAGGGGAGACCAAACCGAGGAGGCTTTGATTATATACTTGTTTTATCAGATGAAATTTAAACAAAATAGGTTTACTAAAGTTATTATTATGTTGATTACTTTTATTTATTTTATTTAAAAATATAAAAATATTTGAAATAACTAACAAAAATACTATTTAGTGCATGACGTCAAGGGTTTCATTTATTTTGTGTAGGTAAGTTATCATTTACTGATCAAATAACTAAAGTAATTTTTAAAATAATAATGTTCTCCTGATCGATAGATGATGTAATAACATTTGTATTTCGTCTCCCATAATTTCCTCAAAACTCCCTAGTAATAAACTGACAACAACGGCTGATCAGACTAACCTACATAGTAACGAATTAAAAAATAGTGTTTTCATACAACAATAGTGGTTAAATAACAAAACTTATTGATGAAAAGTGATCTTGGTGTTATTATACGGTTTTCGCACATAATTGCGACACGATTTAACAACACTAACCGGCATAATTAATTATTTTTGTGAGCACGTTATCCCTAAGTGATTCAAATGACACTGACGTAGCAGAGAAGCGACAGCAAGTCAATTTTAGTAGACTTTATTAGGGCCGTTCTGTGCGGTCAATGTGGCATCTAGACAGGTATATAATCAAAGCCATCATGCCAATTATTTATATTGTAGTCGTAAAAGGCGACTACAAGAAATTCCAGAAAGTTCTCAGCGCATCCGATAGATGTCATAAACATTCGCTTACGTCGGACATAAAATACTTATACTAACGACGAGGAGAAGCGCAAAAGGCGAGATATCTAGTGCTTGGACTGATAATTCGCCTGCCAAGGCTGGCGATTGTGATGGATTCATCTGCTACGCAAAAAAATCCACCATTCCAGTGGAGTGGACTTTAACAAGGTGATAAAGAAGAATGTTATATATTTTTACAATCTTAGGCCAGGTCTTAAAAATGGGTGATTTTCCATTATGTAATTTATTTTGATTTTGAAAACTTGTAATATTTAGATTTAAGACTGTAAGTAAAAGAAATTTTAGAAATATCTTAATTTTTACCTTCAAGAAAAGCATAAGATATTTTAAATCCCCTGCTAGTCCTCGAGGAGTAAATTCCTCGGAACACCATGGACAATTTAGGTCCATTTGACATTATTGGTTTTGGTAAATCATTTCCACACAACGATACCATTTTTTCTAATCGTCCGTCTACATACAAAAATATATCTATTGAATCCGTGTTTTCACAGCTGTAATAGAAAAGTAAATTATAACAAAAGTAATATACGTACTTGTATCATTATGTAATATTTGTGTTGTCTAACGTATGTGTAAATAATAAACTTAAGTTGAGCTGGTTAAACTTAAGTTTGACCGAAACGTATCGCCTAAAAATGTTGAAACAAATGTGAAAATTTTAATTCGGTATTTGTACTTAGTTATTGATATAACACAATAGAACATTTTTGTAAGTATGAAGTTAAATTCCCAAAATAAAATCTCACATCCACTCTTACTTATTATTCTACACGCACCGCCATGTTACTCGCCACCTAGAACTATCTCTATTGAACAGATCCTAAATTACAGGGATATTTTTCTAACTCTGATAGGAAGCTGAGTTTGTCTCCGTCACGCTGCTTCAGTGGGCATTGGAAAGTTTATGAATCGATTTTTAAGCACTAAGTGGATATTCTCAGTCCCGGCCTCATTTAAAATTTATGACAGCGCAAACATAGGCGTTCGAATTTCTTGTCTTCTTCAGAATTAACATTAATATGGTTTATTTCGTCAAATAAATAATAAGACCTTTATATCTAATGCTGGACGTAGACGTTTTAAGAATGCGAAAATGACGTATATTTTGAAGGATTACTTACGTCTTTGAACAAGCGAGTAATAAAATATAATTATTGTGTAAATTAAATTTTCTTTGGGCAGGTTGGCAACAATACCTTTGTTTTTTTATATAGAAATAGGTGACAACTGTGCGGTTAGTCCACTTGATGGTAGGTGGATGCTGACGCCTATAGATTATTATCCCCGAAAACTGTATATGCTTTGCCACCCATAGGGACAAAGATAGAATACCTCGTTACCAGTAAAAAGTTTCTCCGTTTTTTACACTCATAATACGAAACACAGCAGCATTGAGCTGCAATTGCACGCTAGTGTCCGGAGAGAGTGGTTCTTTCCCGGTCGATCTTCGGTCATTTGTGCTGCAACAAAAAGTTTGGCTTTACCACGCAAAAAATTCTTCGTACTGGAATTGGGATTCAAACTTACTCTATTATATTTCCTGTGAATCTTTGCAAGCTAAAATCTTCAAAAACTAATCTCACTCTTTCACGACCTCTGCCCAGAAAATCATAATGACATTGTGTTTTTTGTGAATACGGCAGGGGATACATGGGCGAAGTTAATGTTCCATTTTTATTCCTATCACTACTCAACACTCGATGACAGGAAGAAGCTGAAAAAATAGTTGAGTATATTATCAGGTGTGAATATTTTGAAGTCGAAACGATCAATTAAACAGCTAGTAATATAATGTTATTATTTAACAAATGTCAACAGTGATTTTTCTTTTTTGATGCTAAAACCTTTGCATTTATTTAATGTTTATATCTGTCTTAGTTTCTAATAAGAAATCATTTCATTTAGTAAAAGTTCTCAAATTATTATATCACAGACCTTGAAATTTATAAAATAAAATCAATCTTCACATATGGATTGCCACATAATTAATTTGTGCATCTACTACATAATGCTATGGCGATGTTTAGTATAAATAACCTTTATATAATATTAACAAAGAGATAATGAAGATTTAAAAAATTCAATTAAAAGGTTTTCATACTTTATCTGACGTTAGCTACACCGCTAATGTTAAATGTACACATGTGAATCTTGTAATATATTCTATTGCACAATATAATTTTTTTAACAATTTTGTTGGTGCTTTTATCAGAGTGATCACCATATACAAATAGGAGACATTTTCCATTAATTACTCACATCCTTAATTTAAAACACTTTAATAAATATGTATGTATTAAATATTGAAAAAGAGACCGAATTTTATACTAAAAATATACATTGAATTATATTATTTCCTGGCGGCGTGGTAGAATAAATCCATCGCCTCATTTTGTTGTATCGTAAGAGGCGAATATTGAATATGCCCATAAGATACTTCCCCGTAATTTCCACTGTAGTTTACATGTGTATGCTGGATTCTTAATATTCAGGCATTCTGACAGTGGAAGCTTCAGAAACAGAAGATATAAGATTAGTTCGATATGGATTTTTATCTTAATAAATACTAGTGATAGAAAACCAAAAATTATAACCTACCAAAGCTGATATAAGGCGCTGCAGGTATTCGTACACTGATAAATGCGTTCCCTCATATTGACTTTTCAGTTTTAACCGATTTATGAAATGGAGGAGATTCTATATTCTACGCCTATATATTTTCTCGGAATCAGCTGACCCGATTTAATTGATTATTATTTATTGTATAAGGTAAAGCTAATATCCCATTTAAATTTTAAATAAAAATAAACCCAATTAAGGATAGAAATTCCTACGTCTACTTAAAAGAGAATGAGCCAGCAACGAAACAGCGGAGATAACATCTGCTGCTCTAAACATGGATACAAATTATCAGCGGGGAACAATCCACTGTGAATGCAAATACTCAGTCTCCATTGAAGATTACGTTTATCGTGAATTTGTATAACAAGTTATGGCTGATTAAGGCTCGGTCCTAGTACCACGACTTACTAAATTGATTATTATTATACACCCATGCATAAAAGTTGACTATAAAATATTTTGACATACTACATACCCTTTTTATAAAAACAATATATAAATGAGAAAACTTTAGAGAATAAACTCACTTGCAGCGCTAACTGCAGGCCCAAATGAAGACACTGATTCAGCTGTACTCTTTTTTAACGCATCTGCTTCTAGAAACAGATTTATTATTTACACTACAAAAATATCCATTATTTTAGAGTTGTTAATAAAAAATCACGATTTCGATGAAAATGACTTGTATTTCAAAATTATTTATAATTTTTGCTAAATGGTCCCACTTTCATCATTCACCAGCAAGACTAGTTTTAGATGAAACTTAAATTTATTAATATTTCACTGAAGGACTGACTGAGCAACCTTGCTAATCAAAAATGTCATGAGTGGGTATTACAACAATATACATCTATATTGGGAAAGCTTGATTTTCAGCAGTGTGCTTTTATAGGCTGATAAAAAGAAATAAGCTATTGTAAACGAAAGCTAAATAAATACAATGTTAAAAGTCAACTTTAGTAATTACAGTTTCTAATACTTCGCATGTACGCCGTTATCCCGTAATAGGTACAAGATGTAAATCCATTAAGATTTAAGTTACCAAAGTCATAATATTTTAATTTTAAGTAACATAATACATTTAATTACCTATATGAACTTGGTTCTTAATGCCTTAATGGCCATTTAGGGCATTATTTGTTTGATGAGTAAAAATATTCACTGTGGTGATAACATTTTTTTTTCTTTTCTTAATTAGATGCCATTATCGATTTTAAATAAAAAAGCCTAAGTTATATGTTAGCTATTCTTTTCACCACAGTTACTACTTCTCTAATATATTGATGTGTAATTTTCATCCTTAATTTCAGCGAAAATGTATAAACCGTAAAACTACAGCTTACTGAACCTGCATTTGTATTGTCCTCCATTTGAAACTGATATCTTGCTTTAAATCCTTGTCCGGGGGTATTCGAATTGGCCGTAAATTGTACCAAGAGTGCTGAACCAGTAGAAAGAACCTCATATCCTGTAACGACATGCATTAAAACACACCCTAAAATACTTCTTTGATATTAAATTCAGATCAGCAAAGAAAGATAGACTAAGCGCTGCGTACATTTGGGTAACACCGTCACAAAGCCATATGCTCCGTAAATCATTTGCAACCAAAAACACGTTTTTAGGAGCAAACGTGTGCATTGAGCAGAGGACATTAATAGGCTGTTCAAGAAAGAAAAAATAAATACATTTTATTGAATAAGGGTGAAAAACGGGTGCAAAGTCAACGTGACAGAACTGTGCTGTAAATGTCTATATCTATAGGTAACAGTTGATACTGTAGCCATAATACATCCCCATCTATCCTCAATTAAGAACCAGAATGTAGTTGCGTTGTCACCACCGGAAGTTTCAGATGGGATATCTCGTTACGTTTACCATACTAAACACAGTATCATTAAGATAAGCGTTTTTTAAATAAGCGATTTTAGGCTAGCATACTATGAGAGAGCAGTAATTCTCCGGTCAAGCCAACCCATTCATGCTACTTCTACATATAGGCAGCGTAGCTCTATCATGTACAAAAAGAAGCATGAGCAAAAAGAAGCATGTGAGTGCGTGTCAAGAAATTGAGCATGGTTTCGGCGTCACTAGAAATCTATGTGCTGTTGTCTGCTTTTGTTTTGTTGGTCAGAGATGTAAGATCATGATTACTAATATTGTATTTTACACTAGCTGTTCTCCGCGACCAGGTCCGTGTGGAATTTATCACAATTTAAATGCATGGGCTTTAATTTTTTTTTTTGCACGAAAACTAATTCTTATTTTAAATTAAATGCCTATGTTACTTCTAATAACATCAGATATCTGCCATTGAAAGTCCCGTGAAAATTGGTCCAGCGATTTCGGAGATTAACCGAAACAATACAATTGTAAAATGTTCAATTTTCATACTTAGTGGGATCATCTTTTCACTGTGGTATATTTTTCATTACTTCATATATATTTATTAATTTATTTATATTAGGAACGCATTTTTGTTTCATTATTCGTGGGGGAAATGATGTAGTAACACTCAGGTAAACCATTTAGGAAATCGAAGGATAAAGGTAGCTTATCACTGTGATTTATTACATCTTTGGGGGATGGATGTTTAGCGGTGAATTTTTTTTTTCTTTTTTAAATACACATGGTGTTATGAATTTGTATCGTAAAACTACTGAACTGACCCAAGGAAAGACTAGCACCGGTTGCAGCACATGCTAGGTAGGAACAAATATATGACAATTATTTTATTAAATATTTAATTAATTTTGACATTTGTTTATTTTATTTTGTGTAGAATACTGTCGATAGTAATATCAGTATTCCCTGTCTTCCTTTTCGTTCAAGATAAGTTGTGGATCTATTAAACTGATATATTTTTTTTAAAAAACTTAAAAATATACGGATGAAGACGGATCACCTATTGTAGATATGCAATTATGATCATACGCAATTTCATAAAAATAAATTTTAATATTGTTTTTTCTTAAAAAAAACCTTAAGTTTGTGTCAAAACACTTTATTGATGGTTAGACCGCCTTTATGCGAAGTAGTTTTGTTTTTATTCTTGTTTCCTTGTTTCTTTTTTCTACAAGGTAACAGAAATATGTATTCTAAGTAAGTTTTTGACTATAAATAACAGAAACTCAGCTTATATTTTTAGAATAGTTACTGTCTTGTAATTTGTTAAATATCTTACCAATAACTTCGTTACAAATAATCGTTAGGACGGGAGCTGCCGAAGATTTTCCATCATATACTTTAATCACATCAGCACGGTTAAGACAACTGAAAGTCAAAAGAACAAATAAGTGTTGTTCTTAATTTCTTTTATCAACATAAGTAAAATTATATTACCTCTCATCACCTTTCTGTAAAAAAGATTCCTCAAATACTAACTTTATTCTTTCATTTTTCCTGAAAATAATAATTTTTTAATATTTAAGTAAATATTAATAAAACTTTCTTGATTTAGTGTGTTATACTTTGAAGTAGGTATAATAATATAGATTATTTAACTTAAAATACGTATATATAATAATCACAATATTTGTATAACAATATAAGGCAATTTAAAATATTCTATTACCTTGTTTCTATTTCTTAGTAGTCAAACTACGATAAGAAAATTCTTAAGCTTTGTACAGACGGTACGGTAACTATCTGATTATATGCCTAGGATATGCTCGGACTCGTGAGAGATCGGAGGAAAACCAAAATAAGCTATGCTAGAAGGAACGCAATTTTTGAAAGAGTTGTCAAACTGGTAGATTTTTAATAAGCGTAAACTGAGACTAAAACAATAGTAATTCCATTGCATATTATCAGTATCTGGGGTTGGATTTATTATATAGATCCGTCTGTCAGTTCGCAATGTTGTTGATTTTGGAAAAAAATGATGGCAAATTTTAAAGAAGGTAGTAAAATGTTGATGATCACAATCTTGAAAATATCAAAACTATTTGGTTTATTAGTTGTAAAATAAATATTATGATTATTCACCTTGCATGTAAATGATACGTGCAACGAATGTTGCTTGGATAACTTGAGGGATATCTAGGGCTGTACAGGCGTCCGTATGTTGGTTTGTTCGGATGAGAATCGAATACATAATCACACAGCGTTCCTTGAACTTGGACGCCATCGGTCTCAAAGTTTTCTGTAATATAAAACATAATATGTTTTTATGTGTATGGTTTATTTAATGAATTAAGCAACAGTAGCCTAATGGCAGGGCGCGGACCGCGAACTCAAAAGGTCGTGGGTTCGAATCCACCACTCGACTACTGCCGTAAACCACTCCTAACACAAGCATTTTCAGCTTACCAGGAGGGGTTAAAAGGAATATTAGTAATGTTAATTAATAGGATTACTAATATTTAAAAAAAAATTAAACTCAAGCATTTTAAAATGTGACGACTTGAAATAATATTATCTTAATCAGAATTAAGTTGAAATTTGTCAAACTTAGAAAAGCTTAATATTTCATTTCGATTTCATTCATAGAGGATAAAAATATATATTCCATAATTAATTACAAACAGATGGATAAACGAATTTAAAATCTTCAAACTCAAAAGCCAACTGTAAATTAAAGTAAATAAAATTGGAATCGCAGTACGATAAAAATACAACTAAATATTAGCTGACTTTTCAAATGGTTCCAAATTAAGTTTAAGCAATAACAATTAAATCGTGTGGACAGTGCTATAAGAACTTATTAAATACGTCAGTAAATACGTTCTTACTACGGTATCTCAGTCACACCGAAAAGTCAAAACTGTTCAACTTACTTCTGTCAATGAACTTATATGTTCCGATGAATCCAGTTGCGTTAGATATTTTTCCTCCTAAATTAAGTTCAAGTATTAAAACTGGTCCGTGTGAATAAAGGGCAGGAGGTGCGTCGACTCTACTTCCGCATATCACACGGGACCAGATGGAGTATTCATTGACATCGGGAGGACCAGGCCCGTGAACGCCACCTTCAGAGTATACTTTTAAGAAATCACCTCGCGTGCAACTACAAATAAAAGATTCTAGTTAAATAGCGGACAAAGTTAAATTAAACACAACTGGTCAAAGACTCATTTAATAAGAAGAATTTCTTCTTCTGTGCAGCCAAGAGGCTGTAAGAGGTGACTAAGGGTTTTTTTTAAATATAAAAGTGAGTAATGTTTTAAATTAATATGATTTGTGGTTTCTTTAGCCCTTATACAGATGCAATCAATTTTAAAGAAAGACTGATTCGATGCGTTGTCACCCTTAAGGATAAAGATGAAACGCCTTATTGCTTCATTATTCATGAATTAAATATAAAATTTTGTAGCCGGAACGCAACATTAAATACGTCGTTGCTTAGTGGCATTAGAAGATTTGTTGGGGGGGTACCTTTTCAGAACTCCTAGGCAGAACAGGAGTATTTCTTTGTAAAATGTTGGTAAAATCTTTTGACCTCTATTAACTTAAAGTAGTGGTAATCACCATCTCGTATTATAGCAAATGTAAAAATTCACTCTGGTAACGCGAAGAGAAACAGAGTCAAAGTTTCAAGAAATCTGGTAGATACTAGGATTGTTTATTCGTCTGTCAAGAACGTTGACGAAATCGATATTATTAATCTGTGTAAATAACATTTGAAACAAGTCATTTTCTTCTATATATCTAATACTGCTGTGTAGTTACTACTTGTTTTGTTCCATTTAGTTCATTACGTCATTTTATTATCAACGTACTGTATTTTCAGTCAAGTGGAAATGTAACAACTTATTCATGGCTATCATTTGATTTTATTAGATGTATACATATTGTACGTTGTATAATAATATATTTTATAGTTAATTATGTATTACATAGCGATATTAAATCTAAATTAAATGGTAATAAAGCATCAAACTAACGTTAATATGCTAAGTCATAGTACGTTACTAAAACTGACGCAGAATTAACTAGTTAAAGTGGTTTAGATTGAAACTAGCCGTCGCCTTAACATGAACGGAATAGTTGAGTAAAATCCTCCCTCCACTAGTAACATCAATGTTATTCGTTAAAATCAACAGAATGCAATAAATGGGAAAACATCAATTATTAGTTTTTATATTTTCTGCTTGAACTGGAGGTAACTGGAAAAAAATAGCGTGTGGCTTTAAGTCCGTCTTTTTACGCTATTCTTTCGAAATAATGTTTAAATAATATTAAAAAAATCAGGGTGCGTTATAAAGTACATAAAACATTCTTACATTTCTTGCCTACTTTTGTGTAGCTGTTTGCGAAACACTAAAATCTTGACTTTAGTTTTACAAGAAAACTTTTACCTTTATTTATATTATGTTAACTTATAAATCTCTTTCTAGATCCAAATGTTTGCAACTCGATCATTTTTAAGAGCATCATTTAGTAAGGATTCTGATATATTGATTTCCTGTATGCAAACACTAGAATTGAATTTTTTTTCATAGATTAGGGTCAGTAGGTGTTTGACACACCTCAGTCGCCCCGAACCAGTGATGTTAAGTTGACGATACGTCAGGAATTTGGAATAAATAATTTAATATTATAAAATCTTCAAGAAAGATTTTTAACTTATTAAAACACAGTGCTTTAATACAATCTCATCTTGTAGTAAGTGGTAATAAAGCCCTAGATGGGAAATTATTATATATGAAAGCCTATTCACTCTATCTTTAAGGGATCCGAATCATTACTTTGCCTTCGCTCAATTATTGTGGATGACACTGTAATGAGACGGAAAGTCCAACATTTTAAAATAAATGAGTGGATTCATTTTAATGTGTTCTTGCTGTACGCATACGAAACATAAAACAAAATTCGAATGCGTGGAATGTCGAAAACAAAGGGGTTCTCCGATTGTTGCAATAAACGGTGAAGGAATTAAGTTATGAAAGTCTCCGCATACTCTCAGAAATGTATCTCTAGAATACTTCGAAGGTTCGAGTTTGAAACTGACAAGATTGATTTAAAACAATCAACGTCGCTATTAAGCCATTTAGCACGCCTTTCCACTGAGTCCAATACTCGGTATTATGCAGCCATAAACGGACTTCAACTTTTAGAGAGTAAGAAGTTGTCCATGCTTTAAGTAGTACCATCTATGCATGCACACCTAGCCTGCTTACGGCTGTTTTGGTCGTGGACAAAATAAATTGTTGAAATGAAAAGTTGAAGTTCGAAGAAAAGGGATCGAGTCTAACAACTAAATGCGACCATAAGATAATATTGATCTAAATATACATCCCGGAAGTTAGAAGCTAAGGTGAGCGTGATCCCATTATGCTGTGAAAAGAGACACAAATTAGATTTTGGAAGCACTGAATCTCACAAGATTGGCAATGCCTCATTCAGAGACTGCCTGCTGTGAGAAATTGACACGCTCATCTATAGATTTTCTTTCAAATAGGATTTGATTTGGATCAACCAGAGCATTTGACTAGTATAGTAGTCGTATAAAAGAAAGGAGCAGTATATTGCAAAATTAAGGCAGAAATAGGTTAATTGGATTGTAGATTTAGAGGAGCAACTTAGAGTTTAGTAACTCAGCTAAATCCCTAGACAGAAAAAGTACTAGGAATATAGACTAAGACAACGGAGAATATGATATACCAAAAGTCAAAATCGAAACTTTTTTAATTTTATTATATTAAGTAAAACACGTAATTATTTTTATTTTAAAGTAGTTTTACTTTAAAATATCTTATAAAATGTTTCAATTTTGTCTTAATTAATTATTTGCTTTTGTAAAACACTAACTCTGACCTTAAAGCATTCTGACCTAAACGATGTTACATTTAGAGGCTAAGTTTTAAATTACTGTTTTATATGGGATATGAAACAGACATTTGTTTGGGTACAAACTCGTATTGCGCCTTCGCCTTGGTTATTTACGTTAACTACATTACGTCTAAATTGTTTCGCTTGGGATTACTGCTTGCTAAATTCTTGTAATTTCAAGTAAATCAAAATAATAAGCTATTTTGCGCTAATGAATTTTTTTTTAGTTATGTTTATTGTTATTACCTACAATGAAAGGGTTAGAAATGCAGCATTAATAAATTTAACACTCCCTTACGGTTAATATTATGAAGAAATATAACGACATACGGAAAAGAGATAAGAAATTTTAAAATTTAGGCAACAAAGCAGCAAATACAATAATTACTAACGCGAAACGTGCTGCACGGTAGTGGTTTAAGAGAATCTAGACCTTATTTACTCCCGTGGGTGTAGTACGAGGCGACTACAGAACATACCGGGAATAGTATCGTGTTCACGTAGGTTTTAACGGCGTAAAGCAGACGCGGGCGGGTGATCGGCATGTAGGGACCCGTCGCGTGTCCAGCTTAGTGGAGCCTAATATATCATATAGCAAAATAAAGCACCGTGCTTTTCATACATAACAAATAGCAAATGCTATCGTGGCTCTCACTTCTTGTTATTTGCTATTTTTACATCCCACTCTCTGTCTCTGTCAGTCGCGCATCACAAAATCGAAAAGCATGAAAGAAAGCAATAGCTTCGCGGCGGCCAGTCGTCGCATGCTAGAGATAGAGATTGCTTTCGGTCGTAAGTGAGTAAGTAATCGTTTTACGCACCGCTTGCGATTTTGCTAATCCGCGATCTCGGGCGGCTCACGTAATATAATATACGTAAATATTATTTTACTTCGTGCTTTTTAGTGTAAATAAACAGTGATAGGACACCTTAATATTTATTAGCTATAATTATGCAAGTAAGGACAGAGTGAGATATCGTGTTATTGTTGTGAGTGTAGGTATAATAACAGACGAAAATGTCTAGAAGGAACAGTGATTTGCCAATATGGAACTTTTTTGAAAAGCCCATTGATGGCCGTAAAACTGATACATGTAATTACTGTCGTCGAGAGTTGTCGTTTAAAACGAGTGTTACAAATTTAAAACAATATTTAAAACAAAAACACATTTCGGTGTACAATAATTTAATTAATTTTGGCAAAACCCTCGAGTCAGCAGCACCTGAAACTGTGAGTAACATTACCTTGTCTGAAGTCGAAGGTTTGCATGTGGAAAATGTTGATGATGGGAATAGGAAGAGGAACGCTGCATGCAGTGGTGGTGGAGAGATGGGGAGGCGTATTAATTGTGATGAACCTCCTAAAAAAATTCAGAGAACTATGCAAGCGCATATTCTAAAAAAGCTCAAACCAGACGAAAATAACAAAATAGATTTAAACCTTTTAAAAATGATCGTATACGATTTTCAGCCCTTTTCAATAGTAAATGACGTAGGTGTTTGTGCGTACACGCATGCACTGAATCCGAATTATGAAATACCGGACCGAAAAACTTTATTAGTGAATCTTCTGCCAAAAGTTTATGAGAAGAGGCTAGAAGAACTCAAATCATTCGTCCAGATGAATGCAAAATCAGTGTGTATTACCATTGATTATTGGACTTTCCGCACTATAGATAGAGTTGTGTGGGTATAACAGCGCACTTTATGACGGAAGACCGCATAGAATTAAAATCGGTACTAATTCAATGTGGCGAATCAGAAGGGCACCATACAGGCATAAAAGTATATAGGGAACTGAAAGGTTTATTAGAAAACTGGGGCATTTACGACAAAGTCAACTTTTTTGTCACTGATAATGCCTCCAACATGGAGAGTGCCGCAAGATATTTTGAACTTGATGGCTGGGTTCATTTTGGATGTAATGCCCATAAACTTAACCTCGTCGTTCAAGATGCACTTGCCTAAATAAAAGACACAATAGAGAAAGTGCAAAGAGTTGTAAACCACTTCAGAAAAAGCACTATATCAAAAGAAAAATTACTAAAATACCAATCAAACCAACAGAACATAAATCAACCCAAATCTTTAATAAAATCGGTTCCAACACGATGGAACTCTGTGTACCTAATGCTGGAAAGGTTCGTTGAGATAGGAGAATCGTGGAAATCGTTGTGTGTCACCATTCCTAATTTAGGAACCGATCTTCCAATAATACCAATGGAAAAGTGGAAATGTATTGAACAATAATGATTTCTTAAACCCCGTGACCGTGTCGGGATAATAATAAAATAAATTAAAGTAATTAAACGCGATAAAATCCGTAAATAGTAGTTTTATTCAATATGTATTGAACAAATTTGTGTCATACTGAAACCATTTTACGAAGCCACTGTCGAAATGAGTGCTGAAAATTATTTTGTCGCCAGTAAGGCGATTATTTTAACTTCGAGCCTCATAAACTTATGCGCCAATTACACCATGTTGCAAGAATTATACCCACCTGTAAAAAACTTGCCATACAGTTAAAAGAGGGTATGACAAAACGATTGGGAAGTTTAGAAAAAAATGATACAATAAGTTTGAGCACAGTTTTGGACCCTAGATTTAAATTAAAAGCCATAAAAGACACAGCACGTATTGAAGACCTTAAAAATATATTGAAAATTATAAACGAAATAAATAAAAAAAAACCAGCAATCAACCAATTCAGAACAAGTTCAACCTGTACCATCGACATCAGCTGTAAATCCTGTTCCGTCCCAAATTTTCGGATGCAACATGCCAACATACAGTTTGTGGTGTGAATTTGACAGCGAAGCCAACAAAGAGTTTCTACCTAAACCCTCAGATGTCCAGGCTTCCGAAGAGTTGGAAAAATATTTAGCGGACAATTTAATTAAGAGACCAGAATGTCCCTTTAAATACTGGCGAGAGCATAAATTCATTTACCCCGAATTGTATACCTTATTTATAAAACATTGCAATATCATGGTGACTTCGGTTCCTTGCGAACGTATATTTTCTAAGTCGGGGTATCTTATTAGTGATCGAAGAACACGATTGTCTACTACAAGAGTAACACAGATAATGTTTCTTCATGTAAATAAAATGTAAATAAAACTTAAAATAAATAGTGTAAATAAAAACTTAAAGTAAATAGTGTAAATAAAAACTTAGAGTAAATAGTGTAAATAAAAAAGGAAAAAAATTAAAATATGTACATATATAAATATATAGTTGATTTTTGTAAATACAATCAATGAACTTTTAAGTACGCCTATAATTGCTTTAATTAAATACTAATATACTTTATTTCATCATAACACTTAATTAATTATAGACAGTCCTAAGCCTGAAAAGTATGAAGGAAAGTTCATTGTTTTTTTAATGTTCCGTATCGTAAATAAATTCATAAACGCGATGCACCGCGGTTGCTACCTAAAGTAGCTCCCGCCCGTTTGTCGCCCGTAAAAGTAGGTACCTACCTACGCACGGTCACGCGTACGCCGTCGCAGACGTCGCAGTACGCTTATAAAAAGTATGCTTATAATAAAGCATATAAAATGGCTTGCTTAAAATATAAAGCATATAGCATTAAGCAAGTGATTGCCATATAGCAACTTTGAACACTACTAGTCCGGCTAGCTGCTAGCAATAATTCCCTTTATCTACTCATGTCGCAATAGCGACGAGTAGGGATGGGCAAGTGAAAAACGGTATCGATATATATCGTATCGATATTTTTAAACAGTATCGATATATTCACGTGATAAATATTGATATATTGTAATGTTTTTTATAATGTAGTACGATAATTGAATAAAACTATTATTTACGGATTTTATCGCGCTTAATTACTTTAATTTATTTTTATTATTATCCCGACGTTTCGGGTGCTTTACAGCACCCATGGTCACGGGGGTACTGAGATGTTTGACGTCCCAATGTCATAGTTAGTCCGGCTACCTTCAGTTTTTTTAATATTAATTTTTGGTCCGATTTACGCAAAACGAGCTTATAGTATCATGAAGTCATGCAGTGGTATGATTGGGTTTGGGTTTAATTTTGTTAATTATAGGATCCCAAGAGAAATCGGAAGGATTCTTATGGGAGGCACAATGCGGATTTAGACCTGGAAGAGGATGCACGGTTCAAATGTTTTCTCTCCGCATGATCACGGAAAAGCTTCTGAGTGTTAACCAGAGGATTTTTTGTGCCTTTGTGGATCTGGGGAAAGCATTTGATAAGGTTATAAGGAAGAAAATGTGGGAACTGTTGCCGGGATATGGTGTGGATGGTCGATTGTTAAGGGCTGTGCAGTCACTTTACTACGACTGTAAAGCCTGTGTGCGGGTAGGGCATGACCTGTCACCCATGTTTAGCGACCAAGCGGGCGTAGAACAGGGTTGTGTCATGTCTTCCTGGCTGTTCGTACTGTATCTCGACAGCTGTTTACAGAAGCTGAAAAATAGCTGTTTGGGTGTGAAATTGGGTGACATAAAAGTTAATTGTCTGCTGTACGCTGATGATGCAGTGCTTATTGCACCATCAGAAGCAGAACTGCAGGTATTAGTCACATGTATGAAAGAGGAATGTGAAAATAAAGGTCTCCGTTTGAATGCTAATAAAACTAAGGTTCTGGTATTTGAAAAGGACGAAGAGAGAACGAAATGTGAAATATGAGTAAATCAGGAATGTCTAGAACAGGTAAATGAGATTGTATACTTGGGGAGTGCTTTCAGCCGGGATGGAAGATGTGATTTAGATGTGGATAGGCGTGTCGCTGCCGGAAACAAAGTCAATGGTGCCCTGAATGCATTAGTAAAAAGGCAAGGCGTGGTGAAGAGTGCACGCCTTGCAATACATAACGCAGTGTTGGTAGCGACTTTGTTATATGGCAGCGAAACCTGGGTATGCCAGAAGAAGCATAAAAGCAAGTTGAATGCAGTGGAGATGCGATCTCTTCGTAAAATGTGTGGCGTTACCATAGCCGACCGAAAGTGAAACGAAGAGATTCGCAATATGACAGGATTGAAAGATGACCTTATGACAAAAATTGATAGGGGCGTACTCCAATGATTTGGGCACGTTGAGCGAATGAGTGAAGACCGAATGGTGAAGAAAATATATAGAGCGAAAGTAAATATTAAAAAGGTGTTGAGGTAAACCGAGACTAACTTTCGAAGACCATGTGAGCAAATTGCTCGAAGAGGGGAGGGTCAAGAGTACTCGGATACCTAGACGTGCATGTATGAAGAAGTTAATGAACCTGAAAGAAACAAAAGAGGTATGTAAGGATCGTGACTCTTGGCGATCTGTTCTCTCTGGCTACCCCGTTAGGGATTGTGCGTGAAGATAAGTAAGTAAGTAAGTAAATATAGGATCCCAAGCAGATGGTAGCACCGACCCATCTTCTCTACACACTACACACCCAACCGGCTTCACACGTGCACTGTGACGTAGGCGCGGGACCCGAAGCTTACTGTCTTGTAATACTTGCTTGACATGCTGAAGCTCCGCGGCCAGATGTTTTCTGTCACAGATCCCTCGTGCTCTGACAGTGACTCGTGGTGTGACAGAAAACATCTGGCCGCGGAGCTTCAGCATGTCAAGCAAGTATTACAAGACAATAAGCTTCGGGTCCCGCGCCTACGTCACAGTGAACGAGTGAAGCTGGCCACAGTCGAGCGCGCGCCTGCTCTACTACCATATGTCAGAGGAGTCACGGACAAGATTGGCTACATCTTGAAACGAGCGTCCATTAATACATACTACAAGCCGCTGAAAAAGATTAGTCAATTTTTACCATCCATCAAATGTAATATTCCTCTACAAGATGCAGGTGTGTACAAGCTAGATTGTGAATGTCGTCTCTCTTACATAGGTCAAACAAAGAGATCTATAACAACCCGCGTGAAGGAACATATAGCTGATGTGAAGCACTGACGCTCCGGGAAGTCTGCAGTCTGCGAACATGTTCAAGATCGTCCCCACCATTACATTAGATTTGATAAACCACAAATTCTCGCAAAAGAACACCGATTCCTACCAAGGATGATACGCGAGGCTATTAAAACTAAAAAACATCCAAATTTCAATAGAGAAGATGGTTGGGTGCTACCATCTGCTTGGGATCCTATAATTAACAAAATTTAACCCAAGCATACCACTGCAAGACTTCATGATACTATAAGCTCGTTTTGCGTAAAACGGACCAAAAATTAATATTAAAAAAACTGAAGGTAGCCGGACTAACTATGACAATGGGACGTCAAACAACTCAGTCCCCCCGTGACCATGGGTGCTGTAAAGCACCCGAAACGTCGGGATAATAATAAAAATAAATTAAAGTAATTAAATGCGATAAAATCCGTAAATATTAGTTTTATTCAATGTGTAGTGTTCGCGTAAATTTAAGAAATCATTAGTATGATAATGCTCAAAATGGCATTACTGGACGGTTGGATGACGAAAAAAAAACTACAACGACACATGAATGTTTTTGTAGCTACTTTTGTTGCTTAATGTTCTGTGGATTCATAAAATATTTTAAAATATATCGAAATTAATATGAATTCGATACTCCACTACTTTCATAAGTGTAGGATTATTTAATAACTCACTAATAGACGAATACATCTACGTAGTATACAAATATATTGTAATTGATTGATATAACCAGCGTTTATCTATAAAATAGTTTCAGATAATTATTGGATGCACCAAAAGAGCTTTCTCGTGTGGCGATAACTATATTATATTATAGACAGGTACAACATGATAAAACTCGTAACTATGCCTATAGATGCTTACTTACGAGTCGACATATACTTACTTTTCATTATAAAAATAAACTACATATGTACCTACCGAGGTATGTACCTAGTTTATTTTCACGATGAAAAGTACTTCATCATTGTTTTATTTGGACAATATCTTCCAGTGCGCTTCTTGTAAACTAATAAGTACCAACAAATATTTATTTTTTATAATTTTTTATTCCAAGCGTCTTGGACGATAACGTCCAAATAAAATAATGATGAAGTACTTTTCAACTTAAAAATAAACTAGGCAGACTAGGATTTTCTCCTGTATCGTGGAGGCAGTTGACAAATTTAAATTGCACGAGGTCTAACATCCAGACCCGAAACAATTATTTGTAGGCCATACAAATACTTGTTCCGTGCGGGATTCGAATCCGCGGCACCCAGCGCAGCCACTCATTGCCAAGCCAGTGCGTCCCGGAGCCGTCACTTTACCAAAGTATATATGTAACATACGAGTTTCCTCATGTCTAACGTGACCATACGTCCAACTTTAGGCGGGGCGGTCCCGATTAAAAGGTTTTTGTCCCGTTGTCCGCAAAATATGTAAAAATGTCCCGCTTCGACAAATAAAAGCGTATATAGTACAGTAAAAATAGACGTTATTATGGTCAAATTTGCACTAAATTTCCGATCCAATTTTTTTATAAGGTTTAAGATCTAGGTGGCGCTTCAAGCGACATCTTGAAAAAACGTTTTAAGCCGATATCTCGAAAACTATGCACTTCAAGAAGGCAAAATTATTCTGATATTTATTGTAGAAAATAAAATTTTGCATCTTTTGTTTCCAGTAAACTCTTTTGTAAAACTTACCGTTTTCGATTTATGGCCCATTTCACCTCTCAAGCACCTAGCGACCTCATGATATTGCGGCCATATTCCGTCAAATCCCTAGCGGTCTCATGAGGTCGCACCCATCCACAGCATTTTAACCTATAAAATCTTATATACAGAGACTACTTTTCTATGAAGAATTTTGGCATTATATAATCAATATAAAACTTTCTATCCTCTATAAGAAAACTGTTATTTTATGTATATTTATTACAATCTACTTTTATTTCGTGCGCCATTTTCGCGTGAGTGTTATTATGTTGATTGTTGGATTTTTCTAGTGTTTTATTAGTGTAATATCGGATTTGCCGAGCGCATGCAACTGCATAGGATTTTTATGGCACACTTGTTCCATCCCGACGCCTTAACAATTTAGCAATACTTTGTGTACCTAAGTTCAGATTCTGGCGAACGACATCCTCCTGCCGCTACCAGAGCAATGGGTCAATTTTCCAACACTCGATGAAATGCTGTTGTTATCAGACGAGAGTCGGTTGGGTGTCGAGTGGTCGGAAATTTTTCTCGGTAAATTCCTAACGCATCCGCAGCATTCCCGCAGGCTTCTCCAAGGCACATTAAATGTTGCCGTATTCACAAGCACTATAAACGTACGTGTAAGATATTTAAACAAAACAAGAAACATAAAACGTAACAACAAAAGTAATAACAAGAATTTAATAAACAAAATGACTGAACGGTCGCTCACGCGCACGTCAACACGGAACTGTTACAAAAACTACGAAATTAATAATCAATCCCGCCAAAACCAATGCCTATTGAAGTTCATGCGTCCTTGCGGTGAGCACTTTGATCATTATACAGATAGATTCACCGTTACGTCATTCCCTTCTTTTATTCTATAAGTTTAGTTATGCCTAAGATAAATCTTCAAATGGAATTTAAAAGTAATAGTTGTCATTTTTAAATACATTTAGACAATCAATTGTACCCTGACGCAAAAAGCAGTTTGTTACTACAAAAATGACAATGAAATTAATAAACGTACCTAATTGGATACTCATATAGTTATAAACACTAGTTCATCGTTGTTTTTGATTTTGTACAAGAAAATAAAAATGAAATGATACTCAATAATTTAATATCATTAAATTATTGAGTATCATTTCATTTTTATCAATATAATCAATTGCAATAACGATCCACAGGTAATTAATAGATCGAAATTGATGTAAAAAATAATTACAGATTGAAAATGGAAAGTCAATTAAAATAAATTAAAAAACTTTATTTTAATTGACTTTCCGTTCTTAATCCGTCCAGTACTTTAAATTTAAAAAAAAGTACGTCAAAACCATTAAAAATCACTTGTAGGTTTTATTGTGATTGCCGCCTCTAATTTCTATGTCGCATACAAATCTAAGTAGTTAAATTACGGTGCAACATTTGCAACGTTGCAGACACCAATTTGTCAAATTCTCCGAAAATCCATGTAATATTCCCAAATTTATGGAAATAACTTCAACACATTCGCCACAAACTCCGCTCAATTTTATTTTAAGAAATAAAACAATTTTTAACAAATTTTACAATATTTATTTTTTAACTAACATTTGTTTTCATTTTTCAAAGAAATGTTTTTATTATACTTTCCACATTTTTGTAACAAGTATTTTAATTCGTGGAATATTTTTAATTCCTTTCCTTGTTGCAATTTTTTTCAAAAATTAAAAAGTACCACAATATCTGCATTTACTCTGCGTTGAAATAAAAAAAAATTAAGAAATGAAAAGCATCCAGTGATACACAAAAGTTGCCGAAATAAATCCGAAAATTAAAGGACTTTGCTCAATGCCCATATATTGTTCGCACTGGAACCAAAAGCATCGGAAAACTGTGTGTTGTATTGTCGATCATTAGGGAATTCCTATATGATCTTATTTTCATAGCGGACTAGCTGCAGAAAAGATATATTAAAAAAAAAGTATCAGATTTTGAGTTTATAATAGATGATTGATTGTTTTTACTATAGTTTATATTTGCACTTTATTCGAAATAAATTCAAAATGTGATTCAGATTTAAAAAATACGCAACTGTTCATTAAAAATTCAAAAGTCAATTATAATCAATGGGGCGTCCTTAGTAATTTTTATACACTACATGACGTTTGGTGAAGATGGCGGCCATTAATGTTATAAGTAGAATACAATATTCTTTAATGTTCATTTTGGCATGCAGCTAGTCCGTGTTATAAAATATTTGCAACTAATATAGTAAAATAGGTAATTAATTATCGTGTATGTCCGATGTTTTATTGCACGGGGTAATTTTGGACGTTATCCTTTGATGTAATGAAGATTATTAAAAAAGTATTACATAAGTGGTACATTCGATATTCATAAGTAACCTAACAAAATATGAGGATAAGAATTTAGATTTCTTGAAAAAATGTTCTGACTTGGCCGGAGCTATCGATTCTTAAGACCCTAGCATTTTTCCCGCATAATACAAATCCCTAAAAAATCCCCAACGAACTTTAAATTCCCCGCAATTAGGGGAATTCCGTACATGTTGACAATTATTAACATGTGTAAATTGCACAGCACGAGATGACACGAGTCGGCCGGGCGGTAGCAGCGCGTGTTTGAAAGAGAAGGGTAGAGTGAACCAAGTACAGTATTACCTAATGCATTGTTTCGTACCTATCTGGATAAAAGAGTTCACCATCCACGCGTTTATTGACCACATAGTCAGCTGGTTTCATTTAAATTTTCACTACTGGTTTTAAGTTTCAGTAATCACATTAAATTTTTACGAAATTATCGTTTCATTTAGCTGTACTCACACGATAAATAAAGCTAATAAAACATTGCGAAAAGTTTTTAGTAATATCCTCTGCCTTCGTTTACGCGACCATGTAAACAAACACCCGGAGTATATTTTCTTACAAATAAGGACACCTCATAATAAAATTTTAATAATAACTTCGCTTGTAATTAGTAAAAATATGATAATAATGTTGTTTTAATCGAATTCGTTACTCCTACTTATTAAAGATATGAATATTTTAATAAATATTTTATTCAACAATCTATTATACACCAGAAACTATGAAAGACGATATGTACATCAAATACATAATATTTAAAGACCTTAAGTATATAATTTTACATGTGATTGTCATGTAATAAATATTCATGATCTGATTTGATTCGACTACATGTATCAGACATCACGAATCTTTGACGCTGCTTGCTGTCGCCAGTTAGGGTATTTTACGTCTGGTCTATCGTAAATGAGGGTCGTACTGCCATCTGTTAGCAACTACGAGAACTTTCCGATATTTCCCGTTAACGCCTCTTATGACACACTCGGAAATAAATGTAGATGATTCTAAATCACCGTTATCACATGGTAAATTTACACACGGATTTTATAATATATGTAGATGAATATAAAAATATAACGATAGATACTTACTCGAGATGCTCCTTATATATGTCGAAGTCAGTAAAAAGTAACTCGACGATTTGATGTGAAGACGCGATGAATGTATATATCAGACATGTAGAATGCTTTGAATATGGGTGAGGATAATCTGGACTACTGAATGTTCCTCGTTCCTTGCCGTAAGTCGATGAAAATCGTATACAAAGGCAACCTGGTTTAACATAGACAAATCAACAAAAATAGAAGTTAACAATAAAACTATGAAAAGACATAATTATAACAATTAAATTAAGTCACAAAAAACTCGCAGCCTACTATAACAAAAATGTTAATAAAGTTTTGTTTCGTAAAACGAATAAAACAATACCTTTTTAAAGTACTTCGAGTGGAAGCTAAAACTTTAGTCATTTCAAAAATTTTTGTGACTCTTAACAAGCAAATTTGTTGCAATTAGATTTGTATAAAGCATTGATTGTAGTGTATTTTTCTTTTTTTATATACAATTTTTATCTACAGTTAACTAGACGTACGTAAGGGACGTCCTAGGCGAAAATTTATCGACCAAATTGACGATTTATTGAAAACGGGCCAAATTAGGAGTACTCTTAACCAACGAGCAATGCGTATATGGATGTGATGGAGGCGAGAGAAGTGTGTCAGGATCGCGTTAAATGGAAGCCTATAGTCTCAGCCCACCCCTCTGGGTGACAAGCGTGAGTGTTTATGTATATGTATGTAGTTAACTAGACGAAGATTTTCTTTTTAGGACTTTAATAAGAATGGAATAGAATATAATTATTTTTATTCAATATAGATTATTACGTAATTCTTATTGAAAGTCATTTTATTTAACACATTTAAATACAGTGTGACAATTACGATTATATTAAAAGTCTGATATCCACAGGTGTTCTAAGAAAAAACCATTAGTCACTTTTATGTAAATAAGATTGTTACTGTTCCATAAAATTGAGAGATCAAACGAGATCAAAATTAGATAAAAACTAAAGGGAAACTGCTTTACTCGAATATCAACAATATGTTTTCGAGTTAGCAGGGTCGAAAATAAAACTATTGTCATTGTCAACTGTCCATGCATTCCTATCTACGATTCTATTGCATTAGCATCACTTCAGCCACGGGAAAATTAGCAAGAGCGTCACCATAATATTCCCCGCTCAGTAAATATATTTGAAATTATCACCATGGAAGAAAATCTGCAAGGAGGATATGATCATACGCTTTGATCATGGTATTCCATACCGCTCGAAAGAAATAAATATTAATTTTAGTTTAATACGCAATATTATATCAAAAATTTACTAATAATGTCAAAATTTTACTGTACTCACTCGGATTTATTGCAAGTCCTTCATCAACTGTATGAAGGGATAAGTGTATCAGCAATATGACAGCTGTTGACGTCTGAAAAAAAAGGAACACAATCATGAGTCGCAGAAGCATTGATTCTTTTTGTAAACTGTAACCGAAATGTGTGTTGCTCTATTATATTTATTTATGTTTTATTGCTATCATCGTAAATAAAAGGGTTTTCAAGGGCGGAATTCAATCCTTTTTCTATTATCTTCGATTCAACATCGGACGTGGTGATATATAAACGCAAGCGTACAAAATTACAGCAATAAAATAAATGACACTGTGATAGTGATAATTACTGGGTACTTAAGGGAACTAACCTTGTATAGGTACATTAAGACAGTACTTATTAGATCTTTATACTGGCGTTTTCTTAGCATACTTATTTCAATCTATTAATAGCGATATGACATGAACTAAGGTCTTGTTTTGACACGGAATTTAGGCACATTTGAAATGGGCCTACAATCTGCTTAATGAATTATAAGTTACATACATATTAGTTAGGTTCAAGTTTTGTAGAGCTATTGTTTAAGTTTTGGTAACACGAACTATATAATTGTTCCCTGTGTGCGACGTAGTTTGATGAATTTTGGTAAGCAGAAGTGAAAAGTGTGAAATACAAACGGTATTTCACACTTTTCACCTCTGAGTCACCAAAAAGAGTAGCAGGTACTACGGATTCGATCTAGGATGATGATATCGGCCATGATACAAATATTGAGTTGACTGCCTCGTTGGTCTAGTGGTTGTAGTAGTGCGACTGCTGATCATGAGGTCCTGAGTTAGAATCCCGGGTCGGGCCAAAAAACAATTATTGAGTTTTTCTGTCAAGAAATTCTCAGTAGCTGCCCGGAGTCAGGAAGTCGGCGGTGTCTCACCCCCGTGCCTCGGAAAATTACGTGTTGTAAGTGTCGGTTTACCGTCCCATCGGATTATGAGTGTGAGGCAATTGAGAGTGCACCCGCGCTTGAGCGTACACTTGGGCACTATAATCCTGTCCTGCGCCGATGTCTAGCCTCCGTTGAGGCAGGCCGCCGTGGCCGAAATTCGGTCTGGAGGACATTATTATTATTATATTATTATTATGTTGAAGGTGTTCTGAACATAAGACCTCTGTTTACACTCAGTCTAAGTGAAGATTAATCTTTAACGCATGATTGCTTTCTTGTTAAGATTACAATTTATAGTTATCCGAAAGTAAATTGTACTGAAATTCCAATAAATATTGAAAAGATATAACAAAACTAAAACATCACTTCTAAAAACATGGTCAAATGATGATTTAGAACAGTTACAATGCTACTCGAAGTGGATATAAGATTTACCTTACTTAAAATTATGAGATCTTATCCGTATAAGATAATTAAATACCTTACCAATGGAACAACGTCTAATGCTCTTCTTAATGGTGAAAGTGTTTTTACAAGAATAAGTAATAACGTAAAACTCAGGTTTTTCAATAAAACTTGATAAAGGTTTATTGCAAAATTTTGCTGCTATGTAATTAATTTAATTATTTTGCTCACTTTATTTTTATTTTTTATTTGCTGATACTAGTGATGGCCAAATGGTGCCGAATAGAATAAAGGTGACGAATAAGCATAGAGTCCACCTGGTGGTAAGTGAATACTGTGGATTGGCCATAATATGTCCATGCGAAAGTTATGTGGTTGTCGTTTTCAGTATGAAGGTGAACAATGCTTGTTTTATTAAATTAAATGTATTTGTAACACATCATGTTTTTAAATAAATTTTAGCTTTCAGCACTCCTTCTTCATATACACTTTGACTATTCCAAATATTATACACCTACGTGAGCGCAATAAGAATATTGCTTGCTTTAAAAGTGCTACAAATATTTCCGGTTGTTTATTAATAAAACAAATATAGATAACTTTTTAGCTAAAGAAAATAACATACATATTTCATATTTGGATAAAGCACAACTTGGTCTCTTAAATTAAATAAAAATTTGTTTATGCTGAAAATTCGAGTTCCAACATTATTTTGTAATTATTTGTTGCAAACTCAAATCTGGACCTCGCATCAATCGTTATCGTTAAAGAGTGTTTTGTCATTGGTCTTTGTTTTAATATAATTTTTTATATAAAATTAGGCTAGTATGTCATTATCAACAAGCATATTAATAGATATTTCAGTGAGCCAGATTTTCAAAGCTATCAAAATTGATATATACATGGAATTTTTCCAGCATTTTCCTACTAGCCCTTTATAACATCCATTTGATTTAAAATAAGGTAGTGTATTCACATTTCCACTACATAGCAGAATTTTCTTTATGTCACTTAAAGGTGGAATATTATAGTAAAAAATCCTGAATTATATGCACAACTTTTTTATTGGGTAGGGGTGACATCAAACACACAGTTTACCTGATGGTAAGTAGGTGGTGAGACAAATAGAAATCTACATCTACCTACCATTAAGGATCAAAATGCAGACCTTGTTTTTAGTAATTCTCTCCAGTTTTTAATTCTCACCATACGAAACACAGCAGGATTCCTGGTTGAGTCGACCTATTCAAGATATAATCTAGTATAGAATGCAGCTTGGCTTTACCACATATACTTGGCTTTCAATATGTTTTCATTTTATTTTAAGCTGCTCAAATTTTACGTTATAACAATTATAGAAGTAATTTTTAACAAAAATAAAACTTTTTTGTAACGCTGTAAAAACAAATTAATTTGTGTTTAACATATTAATTTAAAATTTGATGTTGAAATTATTATTAATAAAAATATTACAATAAAATAATTAAAATAAATTATTTGATCAAAATATGGTAGTAGTAAAAATGATTCGATCTAAAATGTACCTAAATATTTTACGGTGGTGTCTTAGCTTAATTTTAATTATGCATTACTTGGACACGAATTTCAAGTGACAAGAGTGTTTTACAACCAAGCCCAATTATATTATTAAAGTTACAGTCTATTTATGTATGTCCCTCTGTTGGGCGCTCTATTTAATTTCTGGTCGGTTCCGGAGCAAATAGCCCACAATGAATAGCGTAACACGAATGGATTGTCTCGACCGGGGCAAGATTCTCCTAGCCAAGCACGTTCTTGCAGAATATCAGTGTAAAATAGCAGCTTTTTTGATGCTTAATTTCGAAGTGAGTGTAGAGACCCTTTTTACTGGAAACGAGGTATTACATCTTAGTCCTCACGTGTGACTACGTATTGATTCGTAACTTAGGATGGATATGTCTATAGGTCACGGCAATCGCTCACCATCAGGTGACCTACGTGTTTGTGTGTCATCCTTATCCTGAGAAGAAAATGTGAAGATGAGATGAGCTGATCTGATGAAGGGCCTGGATGCTGGCCCCAACAACGCCTATAAAATCTTGTTGTTTAAATAAATTTTAATATATGCAAAAGTTAAATATTAACTTTATTACGTGGTTTTAAGTGCTGATTTACCACGTGCTCGGCAGTGAAGGAAAAAATCGTGAGGAAACCTGCATGCATGAAAAAAAATATTTCGAAGACATGTGAAGTTTGCCAACACGCATTGGGGCAGCGCGGCGGACTATTCCTTGCCCTAAAACCCTCTCAGAAATAAGAGGAGGCCTGTGGGTACTGTGGGTACCGTACTGTGGGTAGTAAAATAAATTTAAATTCGCGAACAACATTACAGCTAGCAATACTTAGTAGAAAAAGGTATTATTGATTACAGTATTATTCTACTAAAGATAATAGGATTACTTCGAGTACTATATATATATATTGTATAGTTTTGTAAATGCAGAACATTCTTGAGGCTTCTCTTGATGTATATAGTCGCTGACAAATAGCTATTAAATTAAATTGTATGATGTTAATTTTGCGGTTTTGTTTCACATTCTGCTTTTATAGGGCTTATTGTCAATGACGGTATATCCGTATTTAAAAATACATTATTATTATTTATTTTATGTAAAGAGTTAGTCATTTAATTAATTTTTTAATTTATGGTCGTTAAGCACAAGGAATAGGTAAAGGTAGAAGAACAGCTTACTTTTAATAGCGCCTAAACCATTCATAGATACACCATTGTTACAAGTACATCCATTACAGCCTTTAGAAGCCTATTGCTCAACATAGGCTTCCCCATACATTGCCTCATACGGGGCCATCATAGTTGCTACGATTGGCAAGAGGGTTGGAAGCCGCATTTTCCTATTATTTTTGAGTTGTTATTAAGAAGATGCACTCAGATGCAGATGCACAAGAAGGACTTATATCCTGTTTCAGTTTCCGGGCAATACAAAAATATTTTTTTTGAATATAAGTCTTCAAGAACATGCCAATTATTATGCACTTATTGTAAAATTTGATCATAATCCCTACTTTTAAATACTTCAACTTAGCAACGATACCATTAAACAGATTCGATACGTTATTGTGTAGATCATTTATTTTATTTATTTATTTCTGAAACTTACAAGTATCATTACAGGATTACCTAATGCGATAGTGTAGCTGTCTAACTGATTTGTGTAGATTTAAGCGTTAGATTTAATTTTTATAACAAATTACAAACAATGCTGTCTTTGTGAATTCACTCAAAGTACAACAAAATAGGTCCGTCTCACAAGCTATTAAGTTGAGCGTGCGGAGTGCGCGCGTCAGAGGTGCCTCACTCAGGAGGTTGGTGCGACCTCGCGGTTCCACCAACAGTCGCAGCTGCCGTCGGCGCCACACATACCTCTCAGGAACACATAGATTAAGCTGCCCTAATATTTCAGCATTAAACAATCTTCCTCGCAGTATTTTAAAAATATACGAGGTGAGCGCGAGTTCCCTCCTAACCCTCAGTTCATTATATCCTACCATACCTAATAAAAAGAAAGTTGGATACATTAAATGGTAAATTGGGTAGACACCATAATAACGCATATATAAATATCTAATGAATTTATTTTGTACTCGCTCTAGCATGAGACTATACTTAGTTTCATGCGGAGCCCAGATGACTGCATTACAATGAAGTTGACTCCTTACCAATGCATTATATAAGGCGATAATCGCTTTTATGTTTGTGAATCCTCTCACTGTACGAAGCATAAATCCTAGATTTCTATAAGCTTAGAATGAAAATAAGCTTAAAATGAAATAACATAGAATACTATAATACACATACATAATAGAATATGAATACGAATAGATAGAACGGGGGAGTGGGCGAGGCCCTTGTAGCCACTAAAATGTCACTAACAGACAATTCACACGTATAAATGTCAACACGAGATGTGTTTTGACGTTACAATCGTTTCCAAATTTCGCATGAAAATTATTTAGAAAATGCCAAATTGCACCCTATTAACAAATAAATACGTATTAAAATTTAAAACAATTTTTTAATGATCATCTTGAACATAAATCAAAAGTCTAAAATGTGTAAATTTACTCAGTCTGTCAACACAGCGAATCAGGTTTGGCAACGACAATCCTCGTTCAAAATAAAGTTGACAGCCATTCTATTGTGTATTATAGTATTCTACGGTGTAGAATTTGTGATCGACATATTTAAAATTTATTGAAAAAGGAAAAGAAAAAAAAGTTTGAAAGTGTTGAAAGTGTTAAAATTTATTTTTTTCTCAAATTCGATTATAAATGTAAAATAAACAATTATTTTAATAATAAAAAAAGATTTTACTCATATTATACATGGTTATTTTTCTAAGAGTAGCCAAATTTATACATATAATAAAACAGTAACGAAAGAAAAACTGTACATTGAGAATTTTCGGGAAAAAATAAGTGGCTTTTGTTTGAAAAACGTAACTGATGACAAAAAGTGACTTTTAGAATTTTTGTCTGTTTGTCTGTGTGTATGGTACGGCTTCAATTTGACACATAAAATTCAGCAATAATGTTCTTTGTAAAAAAGGAAGGCTTTAGGCTACATATTATCACGCCGTATGTTGTAGGAGGTAAACAATATTGATTTTAAAAGGTTTTTCTTCGTAATTGAATGCTCAAAATAATTGAAAGCACAAAATGACGTGTTATTTATTAGTTAAAATAAAAATAAAAATTTAACTCTGGGAACATAATTATCACGCTATTTTTATAAAGGAGCGGGGTAGTACTATTATAAATTGCAAGGGAACAGCTGTTTAACAATATGTCAACATGGAATTTAGCGGTAAGGTCAGGCGACCGTTTACCGCATTAAATGGTGCGAGTTTAAATTCCTTAATATTTTTTTGAAAAATCGTAATTGTATTTAATTTTTGCATTTTTCATGTACATTAGGAAATCTGAGAACTTTAGATGTCCTTTCTAGTTGTATGGAGAGTTTCACACCAATATTACTAAACAGATCGATTGGTGGTACAAAAAGTTACACTATCATGAAGTCAAGTCAAATTTTTGGTTCTAAACTACATCTTACGCTTGGTAATTCTACGCCTGGTATCTAACATTTGTTGTAGGTAATTGATTTAAGTATGTAATTCTTAGTTTTAGTTTCTTGCTGCTGTTACCATATTATTTTAATGCAAAAATAATGTACTTGTCTGTTAAATTAACGACAATTTAGTTCTAATTCATAATTTAATTAATTCATTTGGGTAAATAATATGTAGCTTCCGTTTTGTAACTCGACGGCTTTGGAGTCGAGTTTGATCGCGTTACGGTTTCGTTCCCAAAAAGTCACGTTATAGGTGCAGATGGGCCGCTCTCATCCTATAGAAATGGGCGTTACGTTTGTTCTCTGTGTTGGTTGATGTGTTTAATTTTCCTGCGAATACATATTATTTTTCTACTTACTAGCAATTCTTACGTACTTATTCGATTATTTTTTTATTGTTTTGAATATCTTTGGTATCGGATTAAGAAAGAAATTTAGCTATGCCTTTTAGAAAAAGATCAAATCTGTCTCGAAACTCAAGGGTTTCACACACTCACAGGTTAGTTCGATCTCTCGAAACCGACGCAGAGCGTGAGCAACGGCTAGGTGCTAACAGTGAGCGTAATGGACTAAGTTTGTCCGCAGAAACTAGCTCGCAGCACCAATTACGACTAGAATTTAAAAGAGTCCGCACTACTGCTTCTCGATCTCAGGAAAGTGTGGAACAACGAGAAATGCGTTTAGCTATCGACGGGGATCGTCATTCTTTGCCTCGCGCTTCCGAAACGGTTACACAGAGGGATCAGAGGTTGAGTCTTTAGAATATCCGCTCTGAGACTGCTGGATCACTTGAAAGCAGTCAGGAGCCTGAGATACGACTTGCGCGTGACCGAGAGCGTCATTATTTATCTCGCGTTTCTGAAACGGATACAGACAGAGAGAGCAGAGATTAAGTCTTCAGCTATTCCGCACTGAGACTGCTCGGTCGCTCGAGGACTGTCAGGAGCGCGATACACGCCAAGCAAGCGATTCACGCAGTATTTCGCATTTCGGAGACTTACACGCAGAGAGACTCGCGTTTAAGCTCCCAACGTATTCGCACTGCCACATATCGATCACTTGATAATCCTGAAGAATAATGACACGCGCCTTAGTGCAGACCGCTCACAGCATGCTCTAGCTCGGCAAAGATATCACGACATGTGTGTTGAGGTGTGTGTTCATTCCACGCAAGAACGTGAATGGATTCAGGAAATTCGGGCAAGTCAGTCAGTCGAACAGCGTGTGGCCCAAATTGATCTAGACCGTATACGTCGCAATCTTCGCAATTCATCCTCATCTGATACTGAGTCTATGGTTTACGATCCTGAAGAGCAACCGTGGTTCAATAAAGAAAGGAGCGCGTTTTCCTATAACCCATTTATTAATTACATCGAACACGGAGACATTGGCACCATGTCTGAGGTGTGTGCACACTGTTACGCGCGTAAGTAGGAGGAAGAGACCAAGGGAATGTATTGTGTGTCTGGAAAGGTACGACTAAACTCTATGCAAGAGCTACCGGAGTAGGAGGAGTTCTTTTGAATAGCGAGCATCCCAAGTCCGGCCATTTCTTAAGCAATATTAGAGCCTACAACAGTGCTTTACAAATGACTTCATTTGGAGCTAATCAAGTCACTGAATCTAGATTCATGCCGACTTTTAAAATTCAGGGGCAAGTCTACCGTCGGATAGGTTCCCTGCTTCCCACCGAAATGCCGAAATTTTATATTTTATAATGATTTCTTAAACAGAATGAATAGAGAAGACGGATGGGCACTGCCAGCTGCTTGGGATCCTATAATTTACAAAATTAAACCCAAACCAACTGCAAGACTTCATGATACTATAAGCTCATTTTGCGTAAATTGGACCAAAAATTAATATTCAAAAACTGAAGGTAGCCGGACTAACTTGACATTGGGACGTCAAACATCTCGGTCTCCCCCGTGACCACGGGATAATAAAAATAAATTAAAGTTGAATTAAACGCGATAAAATCCGTAAATAATAGTTTTATTCAAAATATATTTCATTGCAGATTTTGCTGAACAGGCTTATGTCCGATGCCGACACATTCCTAATTTAGACTTGAGCCTTATAAGGGGATTACAAAACACTCTGCACAGTGTCAACCTATATGCTACCGATTTCAAAATCGCTCTGGAATCAGTGCCTGAAAACGAGCGCGATAGTTTCAAATTCGTTATTAGCGCAGACGAAAGTCCGACCGCAGCCTATCCAGGACGATATCGCCATCCTCTTGGTTGAACAGAAGTGCGACAAGAGAGACATTGTTTTACGCACACGTGATGATCGCATACAGCGTATCAGCGAGACACATCGTGATTATGATACCCTACAGTATCCCCTAATGTTTTGTCGCGGAGAGGATGGCTACCAGTTTGCCGTATACAATGGCGACCCGCAGACAGGTGCCCCAAATTATAACAAAAAGACTTCCGCCCTCCAGTTTTACAGTTACATGATTCAGCTCCGATCCAACGACAACTCTCATCTCCATTGTTACCGTGCACTCTTAAGTCAATTTCTGGTAGATGAGTATGCCAAAATTGAAACGGTGAGGTTGGTGTTCATTAGAATGAATCAACGGAAACTGAGGGCGGGAAACTACGTGCACCTAAGGGACGCCATGCGAGAGGACTCTAACGCGGAAAATGTTGGACGGATGGTGATACTCCCTTAACAGTAAATTAACTACATAAATTTCAAATTTTTCAGTTTACTAAGCTAAATAGTTTTGAGGTAGGCATCTAAGCTTTAGTATAGTATGGGATACGTCTTTTCAGTTTTTCTGTAAATCAATAAACTATCACTATCTATTATTAAAATAAAAATAACATAGAATAAAAAAATACTTATGCAATACGTGGGCAAAGGCACGGGTACAGCTATAGTTTATAAAGATTTTTTTAAAGTTATTTGCAATACTATTGTTAATTCAGTGTACCCTTAGGATCCGGTGTATTCCGCACCGGATCAGTGAAATATGCGGGATGAAAAGTTGTTTCTTGTATAGGTGTTAAGTCTAGGCAACAACATATAGGCTATAATAATTATTTTGGAAAATGGAACACCTGATGCAGAACCGCAACAGACCAGCTAAAGTATGAGAGATATAAAAATGGTGCCGTAGCAAAAAATACTCGACGTGAAGAGTATTTTCTGCCGTGAGAATAAATTTGAAGATCTGGAACACCTGTTGTTGAACTCCAAAGCCCAGCGACATTATAACATATATAGGAATGACATCTTAGGAAAAGTTGTTTAGTCTGATGGGCATTTCCTGTTGACTTACAAAAATGAAAGGTCAGGAACGTATCACGTTGTTTTCCCGTCCCCAGGCTCTTAGAATTCGATATCAGACGTTTCAGATCTTCGATTTTGACGACCCCGTTGTCGCTGGCATAAGCAACAGGATCCGCGTACGAAGTCGCGGGCAGAAGCTAGTTTTAAATAAAAGTCCAAGTATATAAATAATGATATACTGTTATTGCAGTTTTAGATAACACGAGTAAATAAGTCTTCTACTTTTAATTGAAATTATCCCAAATTGAATGTGGTTTACGGGCAACAACGTTTTTGCCTACGAGTACTATCGACCCTTACGAATGTGTGCGTGCGCAGTGAAATCAGTTAAAATAATGTATTTTGAATTTAATGGATAAAAAAGAAACAATGTTTGAGATTTTTTTAATTAAGTTTGCTTCACCAGTTGCTTATACATTACTTATTCTGAAACTTCTTTACAAATTTTACCGGTTCTTGCAAAATAACCTTGTATATAAAATAGTTAATGTCGTCAAAATATTTGAGTTAAATCATGTTCTCTATCTTATCTTAGGATTAAGCTTTCATTATCTTACAGGTAGGCGTTATTGCCTTGGTTATGTTTCATAAATATGCTTTCGTATGAATAATATTTTCATTATTTTTAAATAAACTTTTTGAAGTGAATTTATTCCCTTCCTTCTTTTCCCTCCATTTAATGTCCATTTTAAGTGAAAAAAGGAATATCACAAGTTGAAGTTAACAAGTGGAATGTCGTCTAAATAGTTAAAAATTTGATTTCCGTTTTTAATTCTTAAGGGTGAAAATATTTTAAATCGGAAATCGGTGAAGATGTTTAAAAAAAACGTATATTATAAAAAAACTTTACTTATCGTTTATGGAATTTGGTTAAAAATTATATTATACTTTATGTCTTTAAGCATTAAATTGTGTATATAAATAACAATAAAAATATACAGGAGCAAAAAATATAAACAGTAAAGCTAAATTACACTAATACTTTTCTTAAAATTCTCTATGACATTTCAAACACTATCATTTAATCAAGCCATTTTTAAAAACATAAGAATCATTGAACTGAGAGTATGTTTTCTACGTGCTGGTTGAAAGCTACCACATTCTCTTCTAGCACAGTAAATGTCAAATCTCTCATCAAATCTTTGATTTTTGGACAAAAATGAAGAAATTGCACGGTACGAGATCTAGACGGAATTGGTAACAAGCTCCTCCGTTGCAGAAACCAAAAATGACTTTGTCACATTCACCGTGTGCACTAAAGTATTGTCATAGTGCAATAGGATGCGATTTCTAGGTAAGCACAAAGTCCAAAAAACTCTTCAAGGGTTCACCTTTGAAGAGTTTTTTTTTTGAATTTGGCTAAAACCTGTATTCAAATGTCCTCAAATTTCCTTTCATTGGTAATATCTTAGTTTTCTCAAATTCGCATGAAAGTAGCCGCGTTTTCCTCAGTGATCAAAATTAAGGGTTGACTTCACGAATTTTGTCATGTAGGAAAACACGGTCAAGATCAAATTTTGTGCTCAAAATTAGTAGATTCGCTTCCATTTTGATGATGGGCAGTGCAACCTTGCGCAACTTTAGAAATCATAAAAACTACCGCTTATTATCTTATCGCGCTAATACTATTTTTCCTAAGGATGACAAACTTTAACTTATGATTAAAGGTGTTGACACGCGACCTCTCGCCAACAAATATTTAATCAATATAATATGATTCTAATGTTTCAAAAATTAAACATTCAACATTCGAAATTGAAACATTTATGAGTGATTAGGAGCGCAGAACTTTCAGTGTGCCATACGTATTACACTGTCGTTGAAGTATATAGAGGTTATTATCATTACATCCCTTTAAAAGTCCAGTGATGAGAATAGCAAAAAGCACGGTCCTAAGCCACCTGCATCCAACGACTTCCCGCGTGTTTTACCAGATCATTATCCCATCTATTGAGGGGACGCCCTACATTTCGCCTGCCGGCATTAGGCTGCCACTCGAGTTCTTTTGTTCCCCATCGGTTGTCAATTGATACTCCAGTGGGTTACGTCAAATACTATGGTTGTCTGACTGTCGATATCCTCATGCAAAGAAACCCCGAGCATAGCCCTCTTAGCCCGCCCGAACATAGCTCGCTGAGCGACTTTGAGCTTTTTTTTGACAAACGAGCACACAGTCCACCTGATGGTAAGTGGTTGCTGTGGCCCATGGACATCTATATTCATACTCGTTTGCGTATCAAAATGAAGATGCGTTGTCAGCGTTGAGGACTAAGATGGAATGCCTCTTTTCCAGTAAAAAGGGTCTCCGGTTCTCTACACTCAGCATACGAAATACAGTAGCATTAAGCTGCTATTTGACGCTGGTATTCTGTGAGAGCGTGGTCCTTTCCCGGTCGAGCCGACCCATTCGTGCTACAACTATACAATTAGTATAGCTGCAGCATGGCTCTACCACGTAAATACTTCTTCGTACGGGCAGCAGTTAAAGATTATATCCTAGATTCATTGGTCATCATTGGCAACACTCGATCAGTGCGTGTTTATTTTATTTATTTAATCTTTGTTGAACCTTACAGAACAATACAGAATTAAAGGGCGTATTTAAGGCTATAGAGAAAAGAAAGTATAAAAAGTAACAGTAGAATTGCCTAATAATTAAAGTTTTAAATAATTTGATTGATATCAGCGTATAAGCCAGCAAGAATTGCGTTGATGAAAATAGCTCTAAGGATTTATCATTATCAACGCTATTGGCAGGAGTGCTAGTGTTTATTGTACCAGATGTTTCGTCTATTTCACATCTGATATAAATAAAATGTTTATACCGTCAAGCATCTATTGAAAAATCATATATTCCAAAAGTAAAATAACGTTAAAAAACGTTTAGTAATTCAAACGTTTTAGTAATTGAAACTTTTTAAGAGAAAAAAGAATAAAACATCTAAAATAGAAATAGTGCTCATTTTTAACTTATGATATATTTAAATGAATAATAAAATATTACAATTCCATAAAATTATTTCATTGCCAAATGTTATTGACAGACTGGGAGCTATCGACATTAACTAGCATAAACCTTAGTGGTCTCGTCGCACAGGATTGTACTGGTTTATTACTCCACCTTGGTAAACTAATTTAAACACAATTCGTAATGACAAAGACGTTATTACGTTCAAAGTGCGCGTTTAAGACTGAACAGGGATATTAATCTATTTACGTAGTTAATGCAGATGAGCGTAACACAAATTAAAATATTTGACCTAACTTTAAAATACTTGGTCAAGTCTAGTGAGAAATGATACGAATATATGATATGAAACACTAAAAGTATTGCGAAAAAAAATTAATCTTAGATTTATCAATAAGATCCAGAAAAAAGCGCCAATTGTCGGTCTGACTATTTAAAAGTGAACCTAATCCGAAGTAGTAAGATCAAAAATCGCAGAGAAGATTTCGATCGCTAGTTTATTTATTTTGACGGGGTATATGTTACATCCCTTTAAAAAATCGAAGAAGCACCAATGCGCGAATGGTCTTGTCAAAAGTGAGCACTGCTGTAACCAAAATAAGACCGAACACAGGACTCCGCAAGCTACTGCTTCGTTATGACAATGCATCCGCGCTCTGAGTGTTTCTAACAAGGGACTTCCTGGATGCAAACTGGTTAAGTTTTTGGAGTCTCTCTAGTGTTACAAATAAGAGGCGACATTGCTTTAGGTTCCGATGATAATTGATATAATAAATACATTTACAGTAAAACTTCATTTTATTCTTATTTCAATGGTTTTATGTTTAATTTTAGTATCAAGAGAACGTTAAGCAATTTAGGATATCATCTTCATCATCATCATTACAGCCCTTCACAAGTCCACTGCTGAACATAGGTCTCCCCCAAGCAACGCCACAATGCACGGTCCTGAGCCACCTGCATCCATCGACTTCCTGCATGTCTTACCAGGTCGTCACTCCATCTAGTGGGGGGTCGCCCTACACTACGCCTACCGGTACGAGGCTGCCACTCGAGAACCTTTCTTCCCCATCGGTTATCGGTTCTTCGAGCTATATGGCCGGCCCATTGCCACTTCAGCTTACTAATCCGTTGGGCTATGTCGGTCACTCTGGTTCTACTGCAGGTATCCTCATTTCTAAGTTTATCACGCAGAGAAACTCCGAGCATAGCCCTCTCCATAGCTCGCTGAGCGACTTTGAGCGTCCTCATACGGCCAGCAGTGAAGGACCACGTCTCAGTTCCATATGTCATCACTGGCAACACGCACTGGTTGTACAACTATGTTTTCAGATTTTGAGGTATACCTGACGAGAAGATGCGTTGAAATTTCCCGAACGCTGCCCAGCCGAGTTGAATCCGTCGATAGGTTTCTCGGTCGAAGTTGGACTTACCTAGCCGGACTATTTGTCCCAGGTAAACGTACTCGTCAACAGCTTCGAGCTTAGTGCTCCCAACAACTACCGGCATAGGTGTGACATGGACATTAAACATGATCTTTGTTTTATCCATGTTCATCTTAAGACCTATACGTTGGGAGGCACTATTGAGGTCATTGAGCATAGTACTTAAGTCCTCCAGCGATTCTGCCATAAGTACTATATCGTCGGCAAATCGAAGGTAAGTGATGTACTCGCCATTGATGTTAATACCGTATCCTTTCCAGTCCAGTAGCTTGAAAACGTCTTCCAATGCAGCGGTGAAGAGTTTCGGGGAAATAACGTCACCCTGTCTTACACCTCTCTGCAGTTGGATAGGTTTCGTACTCTGGTTCTGTACTCGGATAGCCATGTATGTGGTCTATGGTACTAAAGCCTTTTCGGAAACCGGCTTATTCGGGAGGCTGGAAGTCGTCGAGTCTGCGTGCGAGACGATTCGTAATGACTCTCGAAAACCGCACGTAGACGCGGCTCAGAAGGGATATCGGTCTGTAGTTCTTCAAGAGGGCGTTATCACCTTTCTTGAAGAATAAGACCACCGCACTTCTGCTCCACGCCTCCGGAGTAGGGCCACGATGGAGGACGGAATTAAGGAGCCTCTAAAGGACTTCAAGTACCGGTTTTCCACCCGCTTTCAGAAGCTCCGCTGTAATTCCATCCTCGCCCGGGGACTTGCCGTTTTTAAGGTGATGGAGAGCCATTCTAATGTCGCTCAGACTGACGTCCGGGATATCATCGGAATAGTGTCGGATAAGACCCGCTCTTGGATCGTTACTCACACTTGCGTGTGGCTCCAACGATGATGTGTACAGCTGCCCATAGAACCTCTCAATCTCACTCAGAATCTCAGGTGTCCCGGAAACGATGCTGCCACACTCAGTCTTCAGCTTTGCCAGTTGGCTCTTACTGGCAGACAGATCTCTGGCAAAGACTTTGGAGCCCTGGTTCCGCTCAATTAGGATATAATCCTCTTTTTTTATAAAATTTGATCTTAAACTCTTTAAATTAGGATTTAGGGCTGTAAGTCTGCTGCTCTCATTACGCTGCCCCATTTTGCCCGTCCTAGCTTCAATTTCACCAGCACGCGATATAATGTGCACCTCGCTGATCGATGAACAATGTGTGAAATGAAATTTATTTTATTTATTTATTTTGAGATTTTTTAAAGAGTATGTAACAGTTGAATTAACTATACAAATTATAATATTAGAAATAGCTAAGTAGTAACCTCAGGTGTAATTATCAATCGCTACCTTAATATTATAATAACCCTTTTTAAACAATCTTGGTTTATTATATAAGTTTTTGAAACTGGCGGTAGAACAATTGTGTATATTTGGGGGATTTTGTTCTAATAGTGTATATATTGCCACAACAATGAATTGCTAGCAGTTTCTGGCAGTTTTTGGTATTTACAAAATAAATATTACTTGTTTTTTTATGCAAATGTATTGAGATGCCAAAATAAGTAATTTCCTTAATTTTTTGTCTTAAAGATTTGGGTTTTACATCATTCATTCGAACTGCACCCCCTTTCCCCAAAGGGTGTCGCTTTCGATACGGCTGAAAGACCTTACCAGATCAAAGTCAGTCTCACGTGGTGCTCAGTGGGTGGGCACCCATTGAGGTTTCTCATTGAGTCCCACAGAACCACGCAGATGGCTGCGTGATATGCTTAGAGCATTCACCACCTCCCTCCCTAGCTTCCCTGAGGGTAGCCCTTTACTTTGCTTCTTAGAAGCAAAAAAACTCAGAAATTCCGTATGACTCTCTTTTGAAAAACAAATGTAATTATATTAACAAATTAATTATTGATTAAAATTACTTTAATGGATTTACCGCGTTTAATTTATTTTTAACATATTTTTCAATTTACGTGGGTTCATATTGATAATCAATTAGAAGCCGCGTAAAAGAAAACACATAACTGCCGTGAAGCATCAACGTTCCGGGAAGTCTGCAGTTTGTGATCACATCCTAGACTGCCCCAACCATTACATTAGATTTGATAGACCACAAAAATCCCCGCAAAAGAACATCGATCCCTACCAAGGATGAAACGTGAGGCTATTGAAATTAAAAAACATCCTAATTTCAATAGAGAAGAAGGCTGGGTACTACCACCTGCTTGGCATCCTATAATTAAAAAAAAATAAAACAAAACCTTGTTCATTCTGCGTAGATCGGGCCAAAAATAATAATTAAAAAGCTGAAGGTACTCTAGGTTAACACTGACATCGAGACGTCCATAGTCAGTAATCTATGGAGACGTCAGTCACCTCAGTCCCCCGTGACCACGGTTGCTGGAAAGCCCACGAAACGTTGGGTATTGAAAATAAAATAAACTAAACATTATAAAATTCGTAAAAGTAGATTTAATCAACGTGTAGTGTTCACTTGAACGTGTAATTATTTACATTTTTCCGTAGCAAAGCGGTAAACATTTTGACCTATCAAAATACCTTATGAAATTATTTTATTAAAAATTGCTTCAAATAAACTAGTCTAGCTAGTCTGTTTCAACACTAGTGTGACTTCTAATCCCTTTTACAGTATACGCTGCAGAAATAAATATATGGTGCCCCATTAAAGCTTAGCGTCTACTCTTTCTCATTTAAAATTACATTGGTATTTAGATGTTTAGCATCTGGTGCATACATATAGTTTTAGTTTATTAGTACCTACTGTTATAGAGTCGGTGGAGACGTTTCATTACTGTATGGTTTCTTACACTAAGAGGTAACCATTAACTAATTCCAACGGAAATTTAAGAAAAAACTGCTGATGAGCTAAAGTGTAGTCTAGCAATCGATATAGCTGCTATTTGAATATTTTTATAAAGAAACTCTATATTAAATTTTCTCGTAACTCGTAATAATTTTTTCTTGTAAAAGCTTTTAAATTTGCTTTTAAGAGGTGTTCCGCGTTAAGGGTACCTACACTCATTATTATTGTCTTTCTTTGCAAAATGAGGAATACCTTTTTATAAGGCTAAAGCATTTACTATATAATTCACTATTTGACAAATATACCAATACATATAACAATATATAACGTACCTACTTATTGAAAATAATGAAAATATTATAGCTGGACGCAAAACTTTTTACGATGTTCAAGAAATTGGAGCAGTTATTCATATCCTACCACGTGTATACAAAATCGTCCTTGTTTTCCTTATAATGTTCTGAATATATTCTATTTGACATCCCGAGATTTCGACTAAAATATGGAACGGAGATATTTAATTAAAGCATAATGTTTATCATCATTATCATCATCACTACAGTCTATCAAAATACACTACGGAATATAGGCTTCCCCCACAGATTCAATACCACTATGTGAAAATAAAATGAAATATTTATTATTTATTCTATACCTTCATATTT
This sequence comes from Parnassius smintheus behrii, assembly GCA_036936625.1. Lineage (NCBI taxonomy): Eukaryota > Metazoa > Arthropoda > Insecta > Lepidoptera > Papilionidae > Parnassius > Parnassius smintheus. The sequence goes on along the minus strand of JAUPFT010000014.1, from coordinate 32,544,544 downwards.
CAAGGTTCAGTTCCGACCAGCAACTCTGAAACAAATAAATGTTTTTAACTTGTTTAACGAATAATGATTTAAATATAAATTAGTTAAAAATTATTAAAAGTTTTCCACCGTAACTCATTTTAAAATACTTAAGTTGAAACTATTTAACAAGCATTATAATGAAATGAGCATCAATTTTAATTTTTCATAATCGAACACACTGGTGATAATTATTATATCATTCAGTGATCGAACATTTACTTTAAATGAAAAATTTGAAATCAAATATAGTAAAATTATATACACCATCTTTTTTTAACAATGAGTTATTTATTACGTATTACCTCGGTTTTAAAATCTATCGTTTAAGTATGAAAATTAGTGAGAAGTTTTAACTACTGAATACACGAATTTTGATAAATCTAAAATCTCAAACTACGAGGTTTTAAGAAAATCGTCGCCGTTTCTCAAGTTATCTTAAATATAAGTTATATTTAAAGGTATTCAAAAGCACTGGTTGTACACTTTTGTGTTGAGGTTTTGAAAGATGTTAAGCAAAAATATGTGGTCATTTCCCGAGCTCTGTCTACCAAGTCAAAAATGTGTATATTTACTTTTTCATTGAAGTCAGTTATAACTTTTTTTCACTACCATTGATAGAAGAAAACTTTAAGTTTTTCAGTGCTTAATAAGAAAAAATACCTGCAAATAGAACTTAACTGCAATCATCCATACACATTTTCCACAGCAAAACAAATCAATAAACAGAAGTAGCCACATTTTTATAGAATATGTGACAGTCATGCTGCACTGTGTTCACCTGATTGTAAGTGATTATGTGGCCTATAGATTCTTACACCTAAGATAAAACAGCTAAAGTTGAATGCCTTGTTACCAGTAAAAAGGGTTTCTGATTCTGAATACTACTATTACTATATATATATATATATATATATATATATATATATATATATGTATATATATATATATATATATATATACACTATTCGACGACTCCGTGGCGCAGTGGCTTAGCTATGAGTGGCTGCGCTGGGGTCGCGGGTTCGAATCCCGCACGGATCAAGTATTTGTATGGCCTACAAATAATTGTTCCGGGTCTGGATGTTTGTCCTTGTGCAATTTATGTTTGTAAACTGCCCCTAGGATACAGGAGAAAATCCTAGTGTAGGGGTAACGTTTTTTAACGATAGAAAAAAAATTAGAAAATACTCTTCATTCAAAAACAAACTAAGCAAACGTTCATTCATCAAACGTTCCGTTTAATTTAGAAATAATAAAATAAAAAGGAATAAAGAATTCTCGGAAAAATGGTATTTGATTAAATTAAATAACTTTTTCATAGCCTTTGATTTTTTAACTTTTTAAGAGCAAAGTAACTAATAGGTCTATTTTTGCTTCCCCGTCTCGTCAGTAAGTTATTAAATTCAACGAACAGATGGGGACTAACATCGAAAACTCATTAATAACGTAAGACCCCATCTAATTTTACCATGACTAAGCAATATTTTATAAATTGATCAATTTTGACTGCGGGACTAAGCGACATTTTGATTGTTTTGGGTATAAAGTTATGATGAGATAGGTGGCAGTCTGATGGAAATTATATTAGTAAAAGTAAAAAAGTAATAAGATTTAGTAACATTGTTGTATAGTTGCATAATAAAGACTTTCTTTACTTTCAATAGATTTTTGTATTAGATTTATACAAATAAATAAAAAATTGTAATTGACGATCGAAATGGTATATATACAATCTTATATAGTGGTATAAAATTAAAGTCCAATGCCAGATGTTTGCCTTTTCCATAAGGAGTGGTTTCACTTGGCACTTAGGAAGAGAGAGATGATAGTGTTAGTAGTTATATTCACTCGAACGGTGTACGACAACCCATCGTCCCATTTCATCCCGTATTTGTGGTGAGAGTAATTATCACATACCTCTTATATGTGGCGATAGAATGACGGTAGATATAAGCGTCAAAAGGTGCAAGATGTCTGGTAACGCAATCGTCTGATCTGATTGCCAAACGTGACGATTACGATAAATCCTCAATACAACTTAAAAAAAAGAAAAAAAAAAACTGGAGGACTCCATGTCTAGCAGTGGACTTATATGGGCTAATTAAGAAATGAGAAGTGCGAGGAAGGAAACAAAACATTGGGAAGTATGTAGTGAGAATGATAAAGTGAATTGTAAGAAAAAAGAAAGAAGAACTGATTGGGACGTAATATTTTTGTAGTAGAAACTTTTTACACTACAAATGTTATTCAGGTATTAGAAAAGGATTACATTCAATTCAATATTAATAACTAAAATTACAAATAATATCATGCTTTTGGTAAAAACAGTGTAAGTTCGAAAATGTGTGAATATGCCGTAATGCACATGATTTTTTTCAACTTAATAAGTATTTTAAAGATGAGACAGAGAAAATGCCCCTATCTAGAATTCAGTTTCTTTCCTAAAAATCAAATAAAAATATTGATAAATATAGTAACAACACAAAACAAAAATGTCTGGAAGAAATCACTTTCAGTGATAAGACCGCCTATTGTACATACTTTAATTAGTTTTAATTGTATTGATGTTTCTGTATTGTGGTGTACAAAAAAGAATAAATAAATAAATAAAACAAACATTCTTTGCATTTCTCAAGAGATTAAAGAAGGAACTTTTAGGGAAAAATCCGAAACTAAAACAAGGTTCTTTTTAAAATTTGAATTTTGGGGATGAAAAGCGAATACATTTTACTGTTATCGAAATATTCTGATAGTAACAGATTGTTTAATTTTCTTTCTTCATGGAAGTGTAAAAAAGTCCCAAGTAAACAGCTGATTAACGTTGACACTACGATGTTAACATGTACGGGAGATTATTTTAGAAAAACTTAAATAATGTTACACATACACACACATTATTTCAATTTCGAGTATTCAGTAAATCTTCTTTGAGTTCATACGAGGAAATATCAAAGTTGAATAGAAAAAAAAACACGTACTAAACAAATAACACAAAACTTTTCAGTTAACGATGTTATAATTTTGTTATATATATATATATATATATATATATATATATATATATATATATATATATATATATATATATATATATATATATATATAATGTTTAATTATGGTCTTTTTTATAAAAGTGGCATAATTGTTAAAGGTATTTCAAAAAATTTCAGTACATATTTATATTGAAAATTATTTACTTACCCCAATATGCATGGCATTTCTATCTTTTCCTAAAATTTGTAGGAAACTTCAAATCATAAAATTTTCAAAGAATGATAAAATATCTGATTTTCACCATAGAAATTATGTACGTAAATTCTAGATTAAGTATCCTCGAAACATTCGTCACGACCGTACGCGACAGAAAACACGCTAGACTGACGGCGTTACCGACGTGTAAGTAACCCCGAACCTGAGGAACAGCGATCAGAATAAACATCTTTCTCACATAATTGAAAATATATCAAGTAAAAATTGCAATTTTTAGAATTGACATACTTTACAATATATTTAAAGATAGCGCGCAAAACTGTTTTTATTGAAGTAAGCAGCATATATATTTGTAATTTTACTATTTTCATTTTCAGGTACTTTTAATGTTCCCTTATTATAGGGATGTTGCCCCAGCATGTTTTTATATATAAACACACATTTTAACACATTTTAACAGTGGTAGAGCCATGCGGCAGCTTTGCTGTTGCACGTATGGGCCGGCTCAAACCGGGGTGGTACCACGACCTCACAGAATACCGGCGTGAAGTGGAAGCTCTGCTTCCGCGTTTCGTCTGGTGAGTGCAGGTGGCCGGAGGCCCAAATCCCCCCCCCCCCCCCATCAACATGGTAGCGGAATTAAATAAAGATAGACTACCCCAGGAGGGTACCAGCACCCCTGGAGAATCCCTCGCTGAGCATCCATGACCATGTTTCTCCACTTCTGAGCGTGGGTGCTCAGGCTGCCCCGCGTATTCTGGGGGGGGCGAAATTCCGCTCAAGACTGCAACTGCTCGGGGCAAACGGAGCAACAAGACCAAGGCGACCCCTGCCACGCTGTCCGTGAATTTCTGCAATATCAGGGGACTTCACTCTAACCTAAACGCCGTCCACTACCACCTCGAGACGGCGAGGCCGGCTCTGCTCTTTCTGACCGAGACGCAGGTGTCCTCTCCGGCTGATGTCTCGTATCTCTCCTACCCGGGGTACAAACTGGAACACTCCTTTGTGCCTCGGGCTGGAGTTTGCGTTTACGTCAGAGAGGACATCTGTTCTCGACGCCTCGGCAGACTTGAAGGTTCGGACCTGCCCATCCTTTGGCTACGCGTAGACAGCGACGACCATCCGCGCGTCTACGGGTGCCTCTATAGGTCCCATAGCGGTAATGCCGAAACAGACCGACTCTTCGACCACGTCCAAATGGCTGCAGACTCGTTGCTACAGCAGATCCCCTCCGCAGAGATCGTGATCCTCGGCGACTTTAACGCCCATCACGCCGAATGGCTTGGTTCACGTTTAACCGATCATGCGGGGAGATCTGTTCATGATTTTGCCTTGGCATATGGTCTGACACAACTGGTTACTTCGCCTACGCGGATTCCAGATGTGGAGGATCATGCACCTTCCCTGTTGGACCTTCTGCTGACCTCTCACCCGGACGGATATCAGATTTCCGTCGACACCCCTTTAGGCTCCTCGGACCATTGTCTGGTCCGGAGTGTTGTGCCACTCACGCTGAAATCGCGGTTGCATTCTGCAGGCTGCCGCCGTGTTTGGCACTATAGGTCAGCCGATTGGGATGGGATGCGGTCTTTCTTTGCATCCTACCCTTGGGGGCGGGTTTGCTTCTCGCCGGATGATCCCAACGTTGTTGCCGATTCTGTTACTGATGTGGTACTTCAGGGTATGGAACTTTTTATTCCTTCCTCTGTGGTGCCCATTGGAGGCAAATCTCAGCCATGGTTTGGTCGCTCCTGTAAAATAGCATCATGCTATAAGCAGGAGTGCTATCAAGCCTGGGTTGATGCATCAGCGTCCCGGGATGTAAACACCAGCGCCCTAAAAAGAAGTATAATTCCGCCTCTGAGTCCTTCAAAAGAGTCATTGCCAAGGCAAAGTCAGAGCACATAGGCAGAATTGGCGAGAAACTAGTTCGCCTTCCTTCTGGAACCCGTGCATACTGGTCTCTCGCCAAGGCTGTCCAGGGTAATTTCTGTCAGCCATCTCTTCCATCTCTGCACAGGGAGGACGACTCACTGGCCCATACTGCAAAGGAGAAAGCCGATCTTCTAGGCTCCTTCTTTGCGTCTAACTCGACTCTCGATGACGGGGGGAGTACGCCGCCGACCATCCCGCGGTGTGAGTGCTCCATGCCGGAAGTGCAGTTCACACAGCGCTCGGTTCGCAAAGCACTCCTCTCCCTGGACATCCACAAGTCGAGTGGGCCTGACGGAATCCCCCCAATTGTGCTGAGGACGTGTGCTCCAGAGTTGGCACCGGTTTTAACGCGTCTTTTCCGGTACTCCTACTCCCTAGGCGTAGTCCCAAAATCATGGAAGACGGCTTTCGTCCACCCGATACCTAAAAAAGGCGACCGCTCAGAGCCGTCCAACTACCGGCCAATCGCCATCACCTCCTTGTTCTCCAAAACAATGGAGTCCATTGTAAACTGCCAGCTCATGAGGTACCTTGAGGATCACCAGCTGATTAGTGACCGCCAATACGGTTTTCGCCGTGGTCGGTCAGCTGGTGATCTTCTGGTCTACCTCACTCACAGATGGGCGGAGGCAGTAGAGTTCAAGGGGGAGGCATTGGCCGTTAGTTTGGACATTGCGAAGGCCTTCGATCGGGTTTGGCACAAAGCGCTTCTTTCGAAGCTCCCTTCCTATGGGCTTCCCGAGAAATTATGCGATTGGATCACCAGCTTTCTTGCAGATCGGAGCATCAAGGTCGTTGTAGACGGTGCAAGCTCCGATTGCAAGCCTATTAATGCTGGTGTTCCACAGGGCTGCGTGCTATCGCCAACGCTGTTTCTTCTGCATATCAATGATATGTTGCATACCCGTAACATTCATTGCTATGCAGATGACAGCACTGGTGATGCTCTTTACACCGGCCGAGCCAATATTTCTCGGGAAAACGTCTCCGAGTGCCGGGACAAACTTGTGTCTGAAGTCGAGTCTTTTCTGAACAGAGTCTCGGATTGGGGACGACTAAATCTAGTCCAGTTTAACCCCCAGAAGACACAAGTTTGCGCGTTAACCGCTAAAAAGAACCCCTTTGTCGTATCCCCTCAGTTTCAAGGCACTCCCCTTGTTGCCTCAGCCAGTATCGGAATCCTCGGCGTCGACATATCGAGTGACGTGCAGTTTCGTGGTCACTTGGAAGGGAAGGCCAAATTGGCATCTAAAAAGCTTGGCGTGCTCAGCAGAGCGGGACAGTATTTCATGCCGGCACACCGCCTGCAACTTTACAAGGCGCAGGTTCGGCCGCACATGGAATACTGTTCCCATCTCTGGGCTGGGGCTCCCCAGTACCAGCTCCTTCCACTTGACCGCATCCAGCGCAGAGCGGCTCGAATCGTCGACGACCGAGTGCTTTCCGATCGGCTCGATTGACTGGCGTTGCGAAGAGATGTTGCATCTCTTTGCGTATTTTCTCGCATCTATCACGGGGAGTGCTCTGAGGAATTGTTCGGATTAATCCCAGCCGCCAAATTTCGTGAACGCACGACACGGCAAACGTCCCGATACCATCCACACCATCTGGATGCTTGGCGGTCCACCACTGTACGTTTCACAAGGAGTTTTCTTCCACGTACAACCTCTCTGTGGAATAGTTTATCACCGGCGATTTTTCCGGACCGATACCACCTGGGGACCTTCAAGAAAACAGCTTACTCCTTTCTAAAGGGCCGGCAACGCACCCGCAATTCTCCTGGTGTTGCGGTTGATCATGGGCGGCGGTAGTCACTTAAAATCAGGTGAGCCGCATGCTCGTTTGCCCCCCCTTCTATAAAAAAAAAAAAACATCCTTTAGATATATACATATATATATACATATATATAAACACACATACATATATATATATATATATATATATATATATATATATATATATATATATATATATATATAAATATCCTGGTGCAACGATTTTTATGTAGTTTTCATATAATGGACTATCTTGAATATTTTATGTTGTTACACTTCTATATTTTATTGTTTATCAAAAGCACAAAAATTAAGCTGGTGTTTCACCCAGTGATAATTATTGCAAGTATGAATTATATTTTTATATAATCTCTAAAATATAGTTTTTGCCATATTCACACATTAGTGTTATACTTACTAAGAGGTCTCTCTTCTCTATCGGAAAAAATATCCTCTATTGAAATTGTAAGCATTGAGTTTTATAAGAGTGCATCACCGATCGTTTTATTACAAATATTTTATGTTTTCGGTTTTGAAATTTTGAGATCTTGTTCAAACAGATTTAACATAATTTTAAAAGAGTTCTTTTGCGACATTTTTTCCATTCACATACCAAAATGGGCTATTTTAGCGCATGAATAATGTCTATTAGTTTGACGTGATCACCATCAGCAACTATGACGATAACATATCTATGTTATTGTCATAGTCGCAGATAGTGGATCTCTTAGGCGCGACCTTACGCTTCCGCATACGACCAGCTCTGAAGAACCTCGTCTCGTTGCATTAAATATTTCGTTTTTTTTTTATAAATGTTAGTGTCAAACGGAAAAGTTGAAAAAAAAAATATCATTAAATGAGAATATCATTGATTTTCTTCAACAAAATTATAGAATTCTTCGAATCAATACCGGAAAAGTCATACTTTCACTTAAGATATCGTATTTATAGATACCAGAGCTTGTTTGTTGTCAACAGATACGCTACCTATATTTGGGAATTTAGACGGAAATAGGGTAAGGCTTGGTGTTTCACACTACAAAATGTAGTAGGTTAGATTATACTTATTTTATGAAATGAAAGTACCTTCGTTCTTATAACCAAAAATTTTATTTTGAAGCATTAAAATTATTTATATTGCAGAAACATGTTACGTGTTAAGAACCGTGTAAAGTAATACACAAAAATGATAATCAGTATTAAATTCTGACGTAAACATATGCCGTCTAATTACAAAAAAGTAGTTAACAATTAGTCTCAGGATTAAATTAGACTATGTTTTATGTAAGAAGTCAACTATAATTATTAAAAGTATGGAATTTCACAACAAATGTCAAATTTACAAAGTACACCAGAGCTGCGGTTAAAGGACTTCTTTCCTAAGAAGTAACCAAGTTGCAGCAATAATACGATGGTTATTGCATGAGTAAGTCTGCTACAACAAGGAAGTACCACGCTGTCACAGGATGCTGCTGTTTTACTCTGGTATTTTATGACAACGTAAAACCGAACTTTTTTTACTCGAAACGAGACATTCCATCTTAGTCCTCAACAATGACAACGCATTTGCATTTTGATATTTAATCGATGATAGATATAGTTATTTATAGGCCACAGCATCCATTTAACACTAGGTGGCATATGTGTTCGTTTAATGTCCTTATTCCTTTAAATAGTTTTAATTTTTCACTTAATATGATTCATACAAAATATTTTTGAATATCATTGTTTTAATTTTTAATGGATACCAATTCTGTTCACTTACATATATTACTTCTTCATTTTTCATAACTTCACATATCATAATGGTTCGGGTGTAATTAAATTGTTTATTTATATTACCAAGGTCCAAAAGTGAGCTATAAATTTGATGGTACCCCGGATACTGAATAATAAATGGTAGTAATAAATCTCGCACGATAGTCTCATAAATATCACCAATTCAAGATTGGTTTACTGGTATCAGAGAAGACACATGCAATAATCACAAAACTATAAAGTAATTTTTATATAAGTTGATTTTAAAAATTATCATAATTAAGAATAAAAATTAAACATTTTTTATTTGGTGTTTTTTGCTTGCGACCGACTAAAAATTGTTTGATTGTAGAAATATCTCATTTAATTTTAGAAAACAACAAACATACATAGCCAACAAACAAAGTTAACACTCATACACTTGTGCATAGAAAATAAACTAAACAAACATAGTGAAATAAAGTAAATGTTTAAATGAAAATGACATAAGTCACAAAAAAAGTTGAGCTGAGAATAGAAAACGATATATTTCGGAATTTAAAACTATTCAAAATCATGACATGACATGACATGACAGCCATGTTTAAATGTATTATCAACCCTAATGTTATTAAAAAGTAAGCGCACAATAAATATTACACATTCTTAGGCGATATTCAGATATACATACATATATTTCAAGTTTGCCTAGTGATACTCTTCATTTTCACAAACGTAACTCATTCATCTAGATCAAATACAATGGCAAATAATTCAAACCAAAGTTTGTTTATGATTGTGTGACTTTTGGAAAAAAAACAAAATAAAAAATAAAACGAAAATGAGCAACTAAAATCATATGGAGAGGCACACTAGAATTCTAAATTTAAAGATAAACAAGTGTATGTTAACAAGAAATTACTAGTAATTAAAAATATCTTTATAATATTAAAAAAGAGATTCAGGATATACTCGTAAAATAATCCAGCTTTACGAGTGGATCATCATTACATGAATTTTCTTCTGTTATAATTTTGTGAATATTAACTAAAGTAGAAATACTTGTAGCACTTTCGCCCGTGAGTTAATCATTAAAGAGTTAGCTGAGTAGTCCTCTTAAAGTAAAACTGCACACCTTCAGCTCATGTTTGCTATTAGTTTTTCATTTTCAGAATTTAGTTTGGTAGTAGCTTAAAGTTTATCTGGCCTATTATTTTTATTTTATTCTGTGAATTAAAATTTATTTTATATTTATATTTATTTATGAATTAAATTTTAATAGAAAATAGCGAAGCTCTAGCCCTGAAAATTTGTTTTTATTGCTGCGACATGTTTATTTATCGAACATGTGGTAAATAAACTATAGTTACTTGCATAGTTACTTTTTCAGTAACGCAGTGCTTAACCTAGTCCTTGCGGTGAAGTGAGCCGTGATTTCGATTCTCGGACATATAATAATAATAATAATATTCCGCAACCATCACACAACGCCATCTAGTCCCAAGCTAAGCAGAGCTTGGTTTATGGGTACTAGACAACTGATAAACATACTAATATATTTCTAAATACATAAATATTATAGATAAATTACACCCAGACACAGAACAAATGATCGTGCTCATCACACAAACATTTGTCCTGGGTGGGAATCGAACCCACGACCTCCGGCATAGCAGTCAGGGTCACTAACCACTAGACCAACAGGCCTGTCAAATAAAGTAACTATATGAATAACATACAAATTTTTGTAGTGTCTCGGTGATTGTCGTCGAGCAATGTAGGGAAACTGAAACATGAGATGGGTTGCAATATCTTGCTGATAACAAGTTAAAATAATAAAGAACTGCAGTTACCAACCCGTCTGCCAAAGGTGGTAACTATTGCAGAATCCCTCTTATGAGAAAATCTATGTGGAAGGCCTCAAAAAAAGAAATGTAGTAGGTTAGATTATACTTATTTTATGAAATGAAAGTACCTTCGTTCTTCGTTCGTTCTTGGCTATAGACCACACTTTCACTTTTATCCTTTAAATATATTACACACATACATAAATATATTATTACATACATGTTTATATCACTTTATCTTTTATATATAATATGTTAATAATGTCTCAACTTTGTTACTTCGCTAACGACTCATATAGATTATATACAATCACGCAGGCAATGGGCAGGCCATCCATCACTTCTATCACAATTTTCAATTTAAGCCCATCTCTTATGGCTAAACGTTACGCTTATATAGTACTATTTACACTAGTGCATTTAATGTAACGGAAGAAACACATCGACACGTCAAAACTGATGGCAGATCCTTAATGTGTTGAAGATATAAAGCCTAGCAGTTAACTAAAACCATAGCAGTGATAACAATAGTGAACTATTTTGATCGCTGCTATGGTTGGGCATGTTGGCCCTGTGTTCTTATTAGATCTTCATAGGTGTTCGCACAAAAAAGTACAAATTGATAATTTACTTTCTTATAAAAAAACGCGTAAGTAGGATTGTGTTGCTATACATAAAATTGTTTTTTGTAATTAGAATATAAAAATATACTGAAAAACTGTGCTGAAAAAATATTACTCATTTTTATGAAAATTATAATCTTAAAATTTTACTTTTTTATTACTTAACAATAGAAAATATTTTTACTAATAATTTATTTAAACGCTTCATATAATTATGTTTTCGTAGATATTTTTGAAGAAATAATAAAAAAGGACCCGTTTTCTTAAATGTACGGTAAGATATATTTATTATGTAAATACTAGGAGCAAACAAGCTTGATAATGCTTGTTATTCGACAAAACAGGGTTAGTAATGAAACAATATGTACACTTTTCAGATAAAAATTCCAAAAAGTCCAAGTTTAAAAAAATATAATACAAATAAATTAATTAGTAATAAAAATATGTAGAATTAATAAACGTTAAAATTAAACGAGATAAAATTCGTAAAATCCGTTTCATTTTATGTGTAAATGGTTGATAAATCCATCACAAAACCCACGAAATTAAGGTGATATCTGTTTTTAATATAAATAATAAATGTAAGTAACTCATACACTCGAATTGTATCGTATATTTTTCGTATTGTTTGTGATATTACTTTAAGCCTAAACCAAAACTACAAATAAATTAATTAGTAATAAAAATATGTAGAATTAATAAACGTTAAAATTAAACGCGATAAAATTCGTAAAATCCGTTTCATTTTATATGTAAATGGTTGATAAATCCATCACAAAACCCATGAAATTGAGGTGATATCTGTTTTTAAAATAAATAATAAATGTAAGTAACTCATACACTCGAATTGTTTCGTATATCTTTCGTATTGTTTGTGATATTACTTTAAGCTTAAACCAAAACTCGACTTTTAACCAGCGATATGAAGTTCAAAGAAAACTTCATAAATCATTGTTCTGTTGGCGTTTGAGAGATTATTTATGGGAAAGAAAAATGCTATGAGGTTTACCATAAATCGACGTCTGTTAAAGGCGTATTATTTATAAAATATCACTTAGTAGTGCTTTTATTTTCTTAAAATTCATAGATGTAAAACAATTACAACGATATTATTAAATATTTTAAAAATGTGTAATATCTGTTTCAATATTTTATGTTTTTGTCAAAAAAAAAAAGAGAACTACAGAAAACGTAAGAAAATACTCCAAGCTTTTTTAGCTCAAAGGATTAGTGATGTGTACGGTGCTGGTGTCGCAAACAAAATTTTCGTTCTTGAAATTTCGACCTTCAGAACTAACCCCGTGAACGTCCGGAGACTAAAGTGAAAAATGAAGAATTAAAGGCTCTTGTGAAAGAGGATCCATCACAAAGCACTCCAGAGATAGCTGGAGGCTTCGGGGTAAGTGATAAAATTGTACTAATCCACTTGAAGCAAATACATGTACTTTATGAATTGAGTGAATCCAACTTGCAAACACGCGTCGACTGCTGTGTTACTTTGCTCAACCGACACAAAAATGAAGAAATTTTAAATTGAATTATTACTTGTGGACCTATTATCAATATCTCATATTATAATTGTGATCTATCTATTATATCTGAAAAGACAAAAAAGTTTTCAAAGTTTTTATATGAAGGTGACCCTGAGATTATAACAATATCATTCAATGTTGTTATCATACGATTCTCTTCCTCAAAATGAGGCTTATCAGTCGTGAACGAATATTTTTCCTTTTACGTATATTACTAGTCCGTCATTTTTGTTCTTATTAGCCTTTGTAGCAGATTATAACCGATTGTCCTTGTTAAGCACCCTTTATTCTCTTACTACAATGACATCAAAATCTATTTTTAATCTAGTCAGCAATACTTCAAAATATGTTTTGTTGCAGTTAACACTTCGCATATACTGGGTAATAATTGTGAAGTCGAATTCACTAGATGACAAATACATATAGGTAGCAATCTTCAACGTCACAGGCTAGCGATTTTTGTACCGTAACTTTATCTAAGTTAATGGTGAAGCTTAGAGCGTTATTATCGCCTTTTATTTTTTATCTTAAATTTCTCTATGTAACAAAGTCTCATTATTAATGAAAAATATCTTTTATTAAATAAATTGATTGTAAAATGTAAATATAAATTGCATATATGTAATGAGTGAATATGATTTACTATAAAATATAATACTCTAAAATATAAGTGTGATTAAAAAGATATAATTAAGCTGTGTGTACTATATAATGTTTGATTTTTGTTCATGTACTGTGTGTAAATTATGACTATGTGTATTGGGTAGGTATTGGGTTATAAAATACTTAAATAAAAATATCTAATCTATAGCTTAATACTAGTAATTCGATCTTTCGTAGGTTTTCTAGATCTGTTTCATTATTTGTTTTAATTTGAGAAGAATTTTCATTCTTGCGTAAGTAAACAATGCCTATAAATGTAAAACAGAATAAATATTTATGATTTTTTTGGAAAAATCTGGCCTGATGAGAAAAGTTTTTGAGTATTTTGTGTTACGGTCTCCGTGACATATATGGGGATGTTTTTATGTGAGTAACTTAGATGCGAAGTATTTAATTTATTATTTTTTGCTTTTGATGTATTAACTCTTTTTACTTCATTTCACGTCTTTTCTTTAATAAATACTTAATTGAATTCCACTGTTTTCGGTCTAGTCCCCGTCTTAGAATTAGTTCTATACACGTCTTTTTTGTCAGAATCCCGCAAATTTACATTCAAACAATTTTTTAACAGTGCTAATAGATTTTCTTTTATTTCTTCAATGTTTTTATTTGTTTCTCATTTCTATTCCAGAAAATTTAGATTTTCTTTCCATATTTTCTATTTTCCCCCATAGTTGTTGTATAATATATCTATCCTGCTTTTTCTCTGCCTCTTGAACGGATATCCGTGATAGAAACTCATCATACTTGCTTGACATAGTATCAACGCTCTTTTTTAATTCATCGTTCTGTTTTTTTTATACTAGAAAATGTAGTTTGTATATGATGGCGGTAAGCCATCTCATGCGTGCCAGACGTAAAATCAATTGATCGGCTAAAGGTAGTAGCGTATTACTTGACCACTGCAGCTGAACTATTTTAAATATACGTTATAGTTAAATATACGCGATAAAATCCGTAAAAACTAGTATTATTTCAATATGTCTCTCTTATAGTTACTAAGTATTAATTAAATGTGTAATTTGCCTTTTATTTTTACTCATATTATGTTAAATATAATTTTTTCACATTTTGTGTGAATAAAAAATTACTTCTTTATTTATTATTATTGAGGGAGTTGCCAAAAATATAGTGGTCAAACCAAAAACCTATCGTATTTATTGAAAGTATAATTTATATATATAAAACAACCGATTCATAAAATTTAAACGATGGAAAGTATTATCCAGGTTTCTCATAAAAATCTAAAATTGTATAGGAATGAGTAAAATACTTCTGTTTATGTTTTAAAAAGTGTCACATCTTGATTTAGTTTAACCTTTTGTACAAGTCATTAAAATTTGACGAGTCGTTGGATTCATTCTCTGACTAAACAATCACAAATAAAATTTCCTTTTGAGTAGATAACGTATTTTTCTCAAAATTTTATTACTGAAACTAAATGCAAACAGAAATACAACATTAAGGAATACTTTGTGTGATCAGCACAGTTAGATATTCCATCATCTCTTCTCCCATAGTGTGTGTCGACAAAAAAACTAATGTATGTGATATTCAGTATTCAGTATTTCAGTATTTTTTAAAACGTTACCCCGTCCTCGTGTAAACGTTTCTCCTGTATCGTGGAGGAAGTTCACAAACATAAATTGCACAAGGACGAACATTCAGAACCGGAACAGTGATTTGTAGGTCATCATACAAATACTTGGTACGTGGGGGATTCGAACCCGCAACCATCAGCGCAGCCACTCATTACTAAGCCACTGCACCACGGAGCCGTCAATTATTATTATTTAGGGGTATTAGTAGAGTATTCTCATCTGGTTGAGCTAATTAAATATAAAAAAGGTATGATAAATATACATAAATATACATTTAATATACTAACATAACTAAATAAATAATACATAAATAAATAAAAGCCCAACCAGATGGAGGCCTTCGACAGGGGAGAGAAAGGGAAAGAAACCGGCAGACGACGTAGGCGGTATCGATTAGCACCACCTTCTGCATTTGAACCTGGAACAGGCCGTCACGGAGTCTCATTCACCTCAGATGACCTGAGAGGCTGACTGAGATTAGCCCGTTTGCAGAAATGGCTACAAGAATAATTTCGGTTAGCAGATCACCCTACATGTCGGTAGGTCCAGATATTATGTTTGCTGTTTCGGCTTTCACGAGGAGCTCTTGGTGTAAAATCCTGGCTACTAGGTTGTGCCTGTGCATGTAGTAGTGTTTGAAAGCGCCGAACGACCGGAGATGACATGCCTAAGTGACTCACCGAGATGACGACAAGTTCAACGGATGTCGACTGTGACATCCTTTAGGATGTATCTCTGATAGTTGTTGGTCTTATTAACCTGATCCTTTATTGCACAGACAACAAATTCTGTTTCCCTGAAGTGGTCACCAAAGCATAGCCAGTGGGGGAAGGCTACTATGTCTACGAAAGGCTCGTGTAGAGCGTTGTAGAACCTCCCGTGGAGCTCCTTCTCCTTCCATACGGGCTCGCGGTCAGAAATGCTATGTAATGTCGGGTCCTTCCATTGCTCGTTTGCTAAGGATGGAGGGGTAAGCCTATTATCGCAAGCTATGACGTCATTATAGAATCCGATCTCGCCAGGGAGTAATTACGAAGGCTGCACACTTCGCGATTATGCATGGTGAACGCGCTTAAAAAGCCATGCCCACCATGCTTTCGCGGTAAGTACTGCCTCATTACCGACGATCTCGGATGATGCCTCCTACGAGACGTCATGATAGTGCGGACTTTTCAATCCAGGGCGTTAAGTTCAGTCTGAGTCCACCTGAGTATGGCAAAGGTATACATGAGGACAGGAATGACCCAACACTTACATAAGCAGCTATACGTTCTCTATTATTATCCGTCATCCATTTCTGGGCATCAGTTAACGGGAGACGCCCAGGCCCGGCACCGTTTCATTTTACGGCCGTAAGCACAAACGGGACTTTGAAGCCTCAGTTCTGCCGAGGTACGGCGATCACACCTCTTAGCAAGGCGCCGACTGTCTGCACCGACGTAGCAGTTTTGTCACTTAACTGTTACGTCAGTAGGCGATGGGGTCGTCTCTTATTATTATTCGCCTCCCTCAGTCGTGGTTGCCGTTAACAATCTTATATTTAACATAGCGAAACGTTAATTTAAAGAAACGTAACTTGTTTTTTTTATCTTTTTTGCCAGTTGACTACTATCCTACATAGTACATACTATGGAATTTTTGAGAATTTTTTTTTATAAGAAACGTAGTAGCTTAATAGATAAGCACTCGCCTAAACATTATGCAGTACTCAAGCAAACACGTTTGATTGCCTGACTGCATCAATGACATTTTTATGAAAATATTATGTGCTTAGTATTAATTATTTTAATTAGTAAAGAAAACATTGTGAAAAAAACCTTCCATAATTACAGCCTATATAAATCTACAGCCGAATATAATTGCCTTCCCTATGGATTGTATAGTATTGGATATTTTATCACAGCGCCAAGCTTGTCAGGCGTAGTATGATACTTTACTTTAATTTACACAAGTTCTCATATTAACTACAAATAATATCAGGGATGATCTTTCCCACTCATTCATCATCATCACTCTACGGCAGTCTATCGTTGGACATAGAGGTTTCTCCAGGCGCGCCTAGCCTGCTACTTAACCATATCTGTCGCTCCACCTAATCAAGAGGCATCCCATGTTAGGTTTACGATGTCCATTCTATAGCACGTCTACGTCAACAGTTGTCACTTATGCGATACTTAGGGCAAGCCTATTTTTGCTTCAGATTGCAAACACT
Source organism: Parnassius smintheus behrii (assembly GCA_036936625.1). Lineage (NCBI taxonomy): Eukaryota > Metazoa > Arthropoda > Insecta > Lepidoptera > Papilionidae > Parnassius > Parnassius smintheus. Next base: position 32,527,384 of record JAUPFT010000014.1, on the reverse strand, counting down.
GTGGTTGCCCATGCCGAATTTATGGTGACGAGACCAGTGCTATATTTTTTCGCAATGCCTTGTAATGTGATTGAATTATCAATGTTGATGGAGAAATCAAAGACAAGAGGAGTGATAGCAGAGGTTCCTTTAGATAATCTTATATCCAATTTCATTCTTGACAAGTAAGGATGTTTCAAAAATATCTAAGAAAATATACATATCGAGTTTTAGTAGCAATTAAAACCGAAATTCAAATTAAAGCCAGTGTCTGTTCTAAACAAAATTTTTTATTCTGTCTTCATTTCTTAACACAATAGGGCTTATAGCAATAGTTATAGTTAATATGTAAAAAACAGATTAATGCGTTTTTTATAATACTTTATTGATAAACGAACTTAAAGTCCACCTGACTGTGAGTGGCTAACGCAGTCTATGGAAAACTGCAACCTATTTCAAGCGAAGTAGGCTCCATATGCGTTGTCACCTCTAACAACTAACATGGGATTCTGCACAGCCTGTGATTGTAATGGATCTCTTTACCCATAACACAGCAGTATGCGCGTTGCTGCTTGGCGGCAGAAATGGGTAAGAGGGTCTACGTACAGACGGACTTCAAAGCAGAAAAGGGGCTCTACCGCCTAGAAAACCCAGTGTCACTTATTATTTTGCAAGTCTTACTTTTTACTTACTTTGTGAATAGTATTGTGTTATCGTAACAAAAAACCCTAATCATTTTTTTTCTTGAATTCACCCAGATTAAAAGTCAGAATCCAACAAATTATGTTACTCTTTGCTGCAGTTCAAATGCGTGAAGTATAGACAGTACAGGACGACGGCTCGCCGAATGCTAGAAGTCGTGGAAAGGGCCTACCTTAAGATATGCAATTCAAGAGCAAACTCTCCAAAATGCAAATTAATAAAAAATGCAATGAAGTTGCTTGTGCTCGAACCTGACAAGATTAGTGTTATCAAAATCAAGGTCGCCATTAAGCATCGCTAAATACTTCACTCGCCTCTTCACTGAGTGCAACACTATTAGGAGGCATTTCGCAAAACTAGCCCATATGTGACAGCAGTTTTTCATGCAAGACAGGTTTTGAGCTTAAATAGGGTTAGAGGATAAAAGCGGTAGTTGTGATGTACTGCCGTACTACTCTAACCAGGTATACTTTACTTGTTGCTACTGCTATGGTACTAGATTGAATGAACTTCTTAAAGGGAATTGATGTTTAGAGAAAACTTAACCCCTAACAACTGAAACATCTCGGAAAATGGGCCAGGGTGTGCTAGCTAGTTTTAGCGGTGAAGTATCACGCTTGTAAGAGGCATTGAGTCTCTCATAAGATTGCCCGAATCATAGGCTTCCTTCAAATATTTACAGGCTCAACCATAGATTCTCTATTTTTTTCTCAAATTCGTAATCTCTTAAATGTTTCGTCCCATCCCTAAAATGTGCAATAAACTAGAAAATGTATAGTTAGATAATTGTGTTTTCTAATCCGTAAAATATTATTTTGCGTCTTTCTTTAACTACAGGCGAGGAAATAATATAAGCCCACGTTAAACTATTTTATTTTATTGATCTTTCTTTAACATAAAATGGCATTTACAATTACTGAATTAAGAATATATAAACACATAATAATAATTTAATGTGCTCTTAATTTTATATGCACTACCGGCATAATTTATAAAAAAATTGGCATTGATAGTTATAATTTATTTTAATGTTTTAATGTTGAAGATATTAAGTCAAATAATTTTAGCCAAAACACAGCTCTTTCACTTCTAAAGATAGATACTGATTTTCGTCTCGGACGTCTTGTATGTGAAAATCAATAACTGGTAAACGATGAACTACCTGACTGACTATCGATATGTCAGTGTAAAGCCATTTCGATTTATAATCTCCAAGTTCCTGTCGAATCACACGATATTAATTATTATTAAAATAAAAATATAGATGTTCTTTTATAAGTATTAATTTGTTATAATAATATCATCTCGGGGTATCTATATAGTATTCTCATCTGGTTGAGTTCCATAAATACATAAAAAAATATAAAATAAAATAAATACGTAAATAAATAAAAGCCCGACCAGATGGAAGCCCTCGGCAGGTGAGACCAACCAATATATACGACCTGGGGACCTTCAAGAAAAGAGCTTACCCCTTTCTAAAGGGCCAGCAACGCACCTGCAATTCCCCTGGTGTTGCGGTTGATCATGGGCGGCGGTAGTCACTTAACATCAGGTGAGCCGTATGCTCATTTGCCCCCTATACTATAAAAAAAATATCCATTTTTATATTATGCCATTAAGACCCTGGTATTTTCCAAGTCGACTTTGACGACGTATACGTAACGCAATTTGGCGACAGATCTCTTATACTGCTATTATATTTTATATATTGAAATTGTTTACCTTCTTTTTAATTGCAAAAAAATATTAATAACATAATCTTAATTTTAAAGCCATCATTTATAAACTCGTGTGTAAGCCTTATTTGTTTAGGTATACTTAATGTAAATAATTAACTTAGTTACCACATTTCTTAAATTGTACAGTCTGCATCACATACACATAGATTTCCAATGTTAAATAGTATGGCTTATAGTTACCGTGTTTTATATGGTAGGTGACGAGAACTTTAGACCACTTTTTGGAAACTAGACATTCCAAATTATTTGTTAGGGATTACAACGCATTTTCATTTTAATTATTAAATCAAGGATTGACGGCATCTATTGGCAACTGAATCCTCTAACTATGAGCTGAATTATGTATATATTTCTAAGAAAAAACAGTCCTTAAATAGTTAATAGGGCTGTTCAATGTATTCTCGGTATTAAGGTGATATGATAATAATGTGGGTAATTAAAAAACATTACCTAACGATTCTACATGATGATATTAATATGAAATTTCATCTTTATAACTTCATCGCTTCTTATATAACCATCAGTCATAGACGACGGGAATGACTGACTCGACAATGATGAAAAAAATTGAACACCGTACGGTGATTAATTCCTCACCAACAAGGAAAACATAAAAAAAATTCACGAAGAAATGGTGGACGTTTACCAAGTCTCTGCTCCTTCGATGTTAACTGTACAGAAGTGGTCAAATGAATTCAAAAGAGGCAGGGAAAGCATCGAAAGTGACCTCCGCCCGGATGTCACAACAGCTACAGAGGAAAATGTGAATATTCTAAAACTTGTACTAGAAGATGCACGAGTAAGAATTAAGATCTTAGCAAAAATTACTATCCTATCCGATGGTACCATACACACCATATTGCATGACTATTTCAACCTCACAAATGTCAGTGCTATATGGGTACCGCGAATGCTTACTGTGCTTCAGAAGCAGGCGCGGGTTTGATTGTTGTAGGGAGTATTTAGAGCTGTGTGGTGACAATTTAACAAGTGTTTTGATAGGATAATTACAGGAAATGTAAAGTGGATTCAACACTATTGCGGCGGCGCTGTCGTCGCGCCGCAAGCGAAACACACCGAAGCCTAAATCACACTATCATAATTCCGAATCATAAACAGAATATATAGAATATCTCCGAACTATCACTCGGAGTGTTGGCCGCTCCCCGGGCGAAACACCTTGCCCGGCGAGAGATTTCCCCTTTTCCTTCTTCGGCCGCAATGGTGACCACCCGACGTGATCAGAACACGCAACCAACAACCTTTGGAAACTTCAAGCTTCATCATCGTCATAAAAATACCCCACCCATTCGCTCCCGAGCAGATATCGTATGCAGTCTTCATATCCTGCAAGCCATCTAGCTTCACAAGGTTCATCGCAGCACTGGAATAATAATGCTTCCTGTTGCTTCAAGCTACTCTCTGCGCTATACAGTGTTCGGCACGGCTCTGAGCCTTACTGCTGCTCGCCTCTGCTTCACGACACTCTCGCAGATTACTTGCCTTCTTCTCGACTCACCGCAGACTACAAGGCAATCTCCTGGCACTTGCACATTCGTCGGCAACGAGGCTGCACTATCGCCCTCCGGTATGAGCAAGGAGGTGATGTGGCGCCGCTATGTTGCGCCGCAAGCGAAACATACCGAAGCCTAAATCACACTATCATAATTCCGAATCATAATCAGAATATATAGAACATCTCCTGCCTGATTTAACCTGAGAGTAAAGGACAGGACATAGACAGGAGTATATGCAATATTATATTTAGGAAACAGTGTTTTGCGATTCCAAAGGAAAACTATTTATTCATCGAATACACGAAAAATTGTTAAACCGTTTACGCAGAAAAATATTCAACCACGTTTCGCCACCTGAGAGAAAAAAAAAGAGGAAAGTTGACCAAGAAAAGTTTTTTCACGAACAAGTAAATGTATTGATGTCATGGAAAATAGAAAATATTTCATAATTTTATCTTTTTTCTACCATACCCAAACCGAGAATATATAACACACCTATATACCACGTAATGCTCAAAAATCTTTTATGTCTGGTAAATATGGTCGTTACGTTATTGTCTAAGATTTTACGTGGCTGGCACAAATTATATCTCACAAGCTTTTGTTACTTTTTAATAGTTACAAAATTCAGTCCATCATTTATAAAACCAGTTCAGATGGTTAAGCCGGTGATAAACGTAATAAATAATATATGATTTGTTAATATTCTTACCTTACAGTTGTCATTTAGTATATTATAATAAAGGGGGGTCTTTTTTTCAGGATACGGGCTTATTACTACATCATTCCATAACAAAATTCGTAATGATTTATCTGTATTTTCCGGCAATACTACTGAATTTTTACAATGATATCTTATAGTCAGCGAAACAGATGATGCACGAGCCTGTAAGTAGTTAATCTGGTGTGTTGTTACCTGAAAAATATTAACATCTCTAGATTAGCTTACAATTAATAAAAGTTTCAATAAAGCAACGACTTTTCAGTTTATAGTCTAGTCTCTTTTCCCTTATTTACTATGTCCTATAATTCTAAAACAACTAATTAACGAAGATTTTATCAAGTAATTTGAAGCTGTAGTCAACACAAACTTTATTGATGAATTCCTTTTTTGGATTTTGATATTACTTTAAAAATAATGGACGAAGAAAGTCGTATCTAAATTGTATAAAATAAACTATTTCTCTGTGTCTGTTTGCGCGCTTAATTATTTTAATGTACCCTATGGATTACCCACTGGTAACAAACATTAAGAGAATTTATTCCGGTAGGATAATGTAGATATAATTAGTAGATAAATCACGATGTTTTATAAGTTGTTAAAAGCCGCTTTCGGGGCATGACATACGCTACCTTAACCATCAAATGTAAAATAGGCATTGACTTATATATTACTAGCGTAAGGACCGGGCCGACCGAACAACTAAAACGGACCAGTGCGCTGGCCCTAAAATAACAGTTTAGGGCCAACGCGAATTGGTCGACAGTGGTGCGCGCGCAGGACAGATTTGCCTGTCATAAATATGTCTAGTTGCGTGGTAAAAGAAGGGGAGCTAATTCTAATTTTATTTAAAAAACGCGGTACTCATGAACAATACAGAAATACGCGATATTGTATGGTTAATATTAAAATGTAAAAGGACCCAATAATAATACAAGTCGAGGTTTAGGTAAAATTATGGTATTTTCGCTTAGATACTATATACTACCACTGACCTCTATATATACAAGTACGCAGGACTGGCTATACCATACAAAATGTCTGTGTCAATTTGAAGCACCCCTAACGGTTGTCTCGGAAACTAAAATTGACATAATATGCGAAAGTTTGTTATCAATTAAATTGTTGTTATTATTAAATTGTCATATTTAAAAAATCTGTATTGTGAACTTTTAAACTATAAAACGAAAATATTTTATGTTGTTTGATTGTGTATAATATTAGTTACATAATAAGAATTATTTTCAATGAGAGTGGCGTAATTTGTAAAACTCATTACCAAAAGCGAAGTGGTATAACATTTCACAAGTAAGTGAATTTGCAGCTAATATTAAACAAATTAAAACTATATCGTAATATAAGTACTTAAAAATTTGTTACTTATCTTAATATCATATAGGTATACCAACATGTTTGGCTGTATATTACCGAGTTTTGATAAACAATAAAATTCAATAGGGTTATCGAGTTCCTTATCTAAAATACTTATCGATGTTCTTTCCTACCCATATCTGTTAACAAACAAAGTCGCCAACAACAGATGATTATCAAATGTTTATTAATTAACAGGTTTTCAACCGAACCTTGACTAAAATTATGGCATAAATATTGTGAATTGGCGTCCGAAACAAAATTATCATATTTGTCCTGAACGTTTCACAGACGACTGTTTTATTAGACATGAGAACTGCACCACTTTGAAAAAGTGCAGTATTCCGACAATAGTTTCTGGTAATACCGGTACTAGTAAGTATAAAAGAATTAGCTTATTATTTCGAATGTTTTTTTTATTTCTTCTTTCCTCATTCACAATCAAGAACCCATGGATTGCGATATATCAAGCCCCCTAGAATACGTGGCACTGCCGAAGCTGGAAAGATTAGGAGGATAAACTTAGGAATGAGGATATCGGCAGTAGAACTGGAGTAACCGACATCGCCCAATGGATTAGTAAGCTGAAGTGGCAATTAACCGGCCATATAGCTCGAATAAACGATAACCGAGTGGCAGATAGGTGAAGTGTCGGAAGTTCCCCCACTAGATGGAGTTAAAACCTGGTAAGACATACAGAAAGTTGATGAATGCAGGTGGCTCAGGACCGTGCTTTGTGGCATTCCTTGGGAGAGCCCTATGTTCAGCAGTGGACTTGTGAATGGCTTTAATGATGATGAATGATAGTGGCATTATATTAATATGATACATAAATAGAATGGACGTTACTGGTAGAGTTCATCTATCCATAGAGTCCATGCTATTTATTTAGGTATAGGTAGGGTATAGAATTTTTATCGATATATTTTGACACACTGTCTTATCCCTATTATTAGTTCAGTGGCCGTGCACTTCTGCTGTCTGCGCCAAAATGGCGCAAATCAAATTGCCTTATCATGTCACGGTGTATAGCCAGTCCAGCGTACTTGTATATATACAGGTCAGTGTATGCTACTAACTACGAAATAATGGTACAATTAGGATAATTATACTACGAAATCCGACCCTGGTTACGTCACGTTTTGATATGACGTTTGCATTATGACAGATACGCTACTTTTTCTTGTACGAAAAAGTTATGAGTCAAATATTTAGATGGGCCTATCCATCCTTTCAAAATCATTGAAAATGGGTAACAAAATTGGAGAAAATAAAAATAAATAAAAATTCATTTGTCGACATTGTTTTTTTTAAAATTTAATCAAATATAATAATGTTCTTTGTAAAGCTACTTTGCCTTATTTGGTGTTAACCCTTATCCAATTTCATATTTATGAATTTATACCAAAATTTTCTTTAACATCATGTCATAAAAATATTATTCGATACTTTGGAAGAATTATCACAAGTTCAAAAACCACCCGTAAGAAATTACAAATAACAAACGCCTCACAGCGCGGCGAGTGAGTGACTGTAAATGACGCGTCGCGTCGCAAGTCGTTCTTTGGTACTGAACTATTTGTACCGAACGTATCTTCAACATAGTAATGCATGGTGCTTGCTGGTAAGTATTGGCCGTTCTAAGAGTGAAAGTCACGTCCGCACCGCGCTCGCAGCCGGTCACGTTCGTCGGTCGTCGGCTTCCGCCCGGGTGGGAGAAGTACAGCGCGTCGCTTCGCAGTGGGTGTACGTGCTGTGGAGTCAACTCGGCTTGGGTCGAGCCTCGAGGACGCCCCTTACCCCTCCCGGGATGACACATACCCTACACTGCGTGTCATCTGCTATGCTGGGAAGCGAACTCCAGAGGCCCGGAGTGCTGCTAAAAGAGCGCGCGCCTGTTTGTGACATCGGCTCCGCGTCGAGATCCGTCTCCGCGGGACCTGGAAATCGCTGACCCTTCGGCAGATCCCTTCCCAGAGGCGCGAGATACGCCAACTATGCCTAGGAAACAGCCAGGCCATAACCTAGAGCTAGGAAGGAGCACCTGAGGCACGGAGTGCTGCTATCAGAAGCGCACACCTGTCGGCAGGATTGGCCCTGCGTCGACTCCCGTCGTCCGCAGGACTCCACGGGGCTTTGAGACTGCTGACCCTTCGGAAGCACCTACCTAGTGGCGCGCAATACGCCAATACGCAAATACCTACAATGCCGTTCTTGAACGGCTCCCAGGACCGGCCCATAGAAATGGGCTGTGATGATTGCCCGGGTAATGGGGAATACCCCGAGACCCGAAACCTGCAGGGATAAATAATAGTAGTCCCTTGCAGACGACAACACGAACCTAAGAGCAACGATTCGATAAAGACATTGTATTGCACAGTCGTCGTTTGTTTTCTACTACTTTGTATATGTCGTTACATATATATCGTTATGTAAACTTTAAGCGAAGCGACAGTAGCCTAATGGCAGGACGCGGACCGCGAACTCAAAAAGGTCATGGGTTTGAATCCGCCATTCGACTACTGGCATGAACCACTCGTAACACAAGCAATTTAAGCTTACCACGAGTGGTTAAGGGGAATATTAGTAATATTTATAGCATTGTTAGTACTCTTTAAAAAATCATATTATCTTATCTACTTATTATTGAAATACTCGGTTCAAAAGAAGTTAAACCATGCTATTATCAATATAGTGTTTTATGAAATGATTCTAGAATAAAATTCATCCATCTTATTTCATATCATCTTGATTACAATGTTATATAAGTGTTAAGATCATTTAAAAGTATCTTGTAAAGCGATATAAGACAGAAAATAGGCATACTATTGTCATCAATGTTTCTCAATTAGATTCAGTGGAGCATCGCTAAGATAAACGGTTTCATACATGAACTACTTTTGTCACCGTAAAAAGTCTAGACATATATCTTTTAATCAGTTAAAGAATGTGAACGAACAAATATTAATCAACCCTTATGAAAACATTCAAAAATCGATAGGCCAAAATTTTTAACAACTAAGTTAGATCAGAAAATAACGTTTATTTGCAAATGCCTTAGAATGAAATAAACGATGGAATTGTCCCGATATTTACAAAAAGCATTGACTTATACTAAATATTACAGCACGTGATATTTATTTAACCTACAGACCAATTTAACTCCATAAGACACATACTGAATGACAGAAATTTGGTGTGGTGTGTCAACTGCTATATATTTAAGGCATAAAATTAGACGAAACTAAATTGAGAGCACTAGATGAGTTACCTAATAAATAAAAGATCCAATCCCGTACAAAATTGTAAGAAAATACTAGGTGTTAGAATAAAATCTTTTTGATCGAAACATTTACTGGAGATGACAGATGTCCTAAATAACGTCGACTGTTGCCTGTCGATACGCGCAAATTCCCAATTTGTGAAAAATCATGAACTTGACAACGGATGGGTCGTTCCATAACTTAAACTAAAAAATATTAACGTACGTACCTAACTTATACTTCTAAAACTTTTCACGTTCGTATCAACGATTAGCTCCGTAGTTCTGTACAATCATTCAGCTTTGAACTCAGACTGTGAATGGAGACATTGAATGGTGCAGGAATAGATATAAGCGTTGAGTTGTATTTTGTTTCTAAATAAGATAGCCCTATTAAGTTACTGCCAAAATAAATATCTTTGTGTTGTCTAATAAAAAAAGCTACCAAAATTCTTTCAAAATTTTTTTTCTGTTTTGAGCATGACATGTTATACAGACGAATAATTTGTTATTTATGAGAATCTACTTATTAAACCTAAAGGACACCACATTTTAATAGATCCCACTAGGGCACAGCCGGGCCGGGTGCTAGCTTAAGGTATAATAATAATTATAGAATCATGTTACGCGATCAATTATATTCACTACTGTTCGAAATATTCGTGTTACACTATTAATATGTCAATATCAGCAGTGCAACCACACGCCTCACACCTTTTACTGCTGCCCGTCGCAGGTATTTTATATCAGCCATATGCCGGTGCCACGACAAGACTTGATCATTGTGCCGGTAATTTTGGACACCACGAAACGGGGTTATGACCTTGTATTGTCACGAAACGGTAGTAAATGATGATATAATTTATTTGAATTCTTTATCATCATTACAGCCCTTTACAAGTCCACTGCTGAACATAGGCCTCCCCCGAGGTATGCCACAAAGCACGGTCCTGAGCCACCTGCATCCATCGACTTCCTGCGTGTCTTACCAGGTCGTCACTCCATCTAGTGGGGGTCGCCCCATACCGGTACGAGGCTGCCACTCGAAAACCTTTTTCCCCAACGGTTGTCGGTTCTTCGAGCTATATGACCGGCCCATCGCCACTGCAGCTTACTAATCCGTTGGGCTATGTCGGTCACTCTGGTTCTACTGCGGATATCCTCATTTCTAAGCTTATCACGCAGAAAAACTCCGAGCATAGCCCTCTCCATAGCTCGCTGAGCGACTTTGAGCGTCCTCATACGGCCAGTAGTGAAGGACCACGTCTCAGTTCCATATGTCATCACTGGCAACACGCACTTGTTGTACAACTAAGTTTTCAGGTTTTGAGGTATACCTGACGAGAAGATGCGTTGTAATTTCCTGAACGCTGCCCAGCCGAGTTGAATCCGTCGATTGACCTCTCGGTCGAAGTTAGACTTACCTAGCCGGACTATTTGTCCCAGGTAAACGTACTCGTCAACAACTTCGAGCTTAGTGCTCCCAACAACTACCGGCATAGGTGTGACGTGGACATTAAACATGATCTTTGTTTTGTCCATGTTCATCTTAAGACCTATCCGTTGGGAGGCACTATTGAGGTCATTGAGCATAGTGCTTAAATCCTCCAGCGATTCTGAAATAAGTACTACATCGTCGGCAAATCGAAGGTGAGTGATGTACTCGCCATTGATGTTAATACCGTATCCTTTCCAGTCCAGTAGCTTGAAAACGTCTTCCAACGCAGCGGTGAAGAGTTTCGGGGATATAACATCACCCTGTCTTACACCTTTCTGCAGTAAGATAGGTTTCGAACCCTGGTTCTGTACTCGGATAGCCATCGTAGCCCTACTGTACAAACACTTCAGCACTTCGATATACCGACAGTCAACTTGGTACCGCTGAAGAGACTGTAGCACCGCCCAAATTTCGACGGAATCAAAGGCTTTCTCATAGTCCACATACGCCAGGCAAAGTGGCAGATTGTACTCTTCGGACTTCTGTACAATTTGCAGAAGGGTATGTATGTGGTCTATGGTACTAAAGCCTTTTCGGAAACCGGCGCGTTCGGGAGGCTGGAAGTCATCGAGTCTGCGTGCGAGACGATTCGTAATGACTCTCGAAAACAGCATGTGGACGCGGCGCAGAAGGGATATCGGTCTGTAGTTCTTCAAGAGGGCGTTGTCACCTTTCTTGAAGAACAAGACCACCGCACTTCTGCTCCACGCCTCCGGAGTAGTGCCACCATGGAGGACGGAATTAAAGAGCCTCTGAAGGACTTCAAGTACCAGTGTTCCACCCGCTTTCAGAAGCTCCGCTGTAATTCCATCCTCGCCCGGGGACTTGCCGTTTTTAAGGTGCTGGAGAGCCATTCTAATCTCGCTCAGACTGACGTCCGGGATATCATCGGAATAGTGTCGGATAAGACCCGCTCTTGGATCGTTACTCACACTTGCGTGTGGCTTCAACCATGATGTGTACAGCTGCTCATAGAACCTCTCAATCTCACTCAGAATTTCAGGTGTCCCGGAAACGATGCTACCACACTCAGTCTTTAGCTTTGACAGTTGGCTCTTCCTGGCAGACAGATCCCTGGCAAAGACTTTGGAGCCCTGGTTCCGCTCAATCGCTTCTTCAATACGAGCAGTATCAAATTTGCGTAAGTCTCGCCGCATGCATTTGGAGATCTGTCTGTTCAGTTGCCTGTACGCTGTCAAATCTGTTGACGATTGCAGCCTCATCTCCCGTCTAACAGCCATGAGATTAAGAGTGTGATCGGAGAGCTTTTGTGTTCTTCTGCGGCCGGTCTTGCAGAACTTAGCTCCGACCGCATGGACAGTTTCCACGAGCTTGTCATTCATATCGTCCACAGCATTGCAATTATCTAGGCACTGAAAGCGATTCTGGATTAGAGCACGAGGGGGAATATCCACTACCCCATATCTTCCCGTGGGTGTCGTAAGAGGCGACAGAGGGAGACAGGCAGGAGATGGGCAGCAGCATCTTCCTGATAACAGCAATGATATAATAAAAAACTGCGGTTGCCTACCCGCTCGTCAAGCGTGGCAACTATGGCAAATATCCCCCCATGAGTAACGACGCAAACAAACGGCTCCCAGTCCCCGGCGGCCCCGCTATTCCTGGCTACGGTGGTGACCATGGTAACGGCGGGGCAGGGGGTGCTAAGAATCTCCGGTGGAGGTTCGGTTGCCACCTACGATGACTCGACCTGGCAACATATAACGCAGGCACCCTGAGGACTGACGAGAAGATACTGGAGTTGGAAGAAGAGGTAGACAAGTTGCGCTGGCAAATTATCGGGTTATCCGATGTCCGAAGAAAGGGGGAGGACACGGTAATCCTCGAGTCCGGCAACTTGTTCTATCACCGGGAGGGCGACCATCTGTCCCAAGGAGGTGTCGGATTTATCGTCCACAAGTCTCTCGTCTACAACGTTGTAAAGATTGCGAGTGTGTCGACGAGGGTCGCGTACCTGATACTCAGAATCACCAAACGGTATTCGCTGAAGGTCATACAGGTTTACGCACCAACCTCGGCACATCCCGATGATGAGGTGGAGGAAATGTATGAGGATATTTCCAGAGCCATGCATTCCTCCAAAACCCACTACACGGTGTTGATGGGTGACTTCAACGCAAAACTAGGCACAAGAGAAAGCGGTGAGCTGAAGGTAGGGAAATTTGGAGTAGGGCAACGGAACCGTAGGGGCCAGCAGCTGGCCGACTTTGTGGAGAAAGAGGGACTCTTTATGATGAACTCTTTCTTCCAGAAGCGGCCCCACAGGAAGTGGACCCGTTCGGGCCCCGAAGGTTCGACAAAAAATGAGATTGACTTCATTATGACCAGACGCCGACTGTTCAGTGATGTCTCAGTGATCGCAAGGGTGAAAACTGGCAGCGATCACCGAATGGTTAGAGGCACACTGAAACTAAACGTTAAGTTGGAGAGGTCTCGTCTAATGAAGTCAACGCTCCGTCCCCCTCGTGCTCCAATCCAGAATCCCAAGACTTTTCGGCTCGAGTTACGTAACCGCTTTCAGTGCTAGAATATTGCAATGCAGTGGACGATATGAATGACAAGCTCGTGGAAACTGTCCATGCGGTCGGAGCTAAGTTCTGCAAAACCCGCCGCAGAAGAAAACAAAAACTCTCCGATCACACTCTTAATCTTATGGCTGTTAGACGGGAGATGAGGCTGCAATCGTCAACAGATTTGACAGCATACAGGCAACTGAACAGACAGATCTCCAAATGGATGCGGCGAGACTTACGTAACTTTAATACTGCTCGTATTAAAGAAGCGATCGAGTGGAACCAGGGCTCAAAAGTCTTTGCCAGAGATCTGTCTGCCAGAAAGAGCCAACTGTCAAAGCTGAAGACTGAGTGTGGCAGCATCGTTTCCGGGATAGGCCTGTTGGTCTAGTGGTTAGTGACCCTGACTGCTAAGCCAAAGGTCGTGGGTTCGATTCCCACCCAGGACAAATGTTTGTGTGATGAGCACGATCATTTGTTCTGTGTCTGGGTGTAATTTATCTATAATATTTATGTATTTAGAAATATATAAGTATGTTTATCAGTTGTCTAGTACCGATAACACAAGCTCTGCTCAGCTTGGGACTAGATGGCGTTGTGTGATAGCTGTGGAATATTATATATATTTATATAATATTATTATTATTATTATCGTTTCCGGGACACCTGAGATTTGAGTGAGATTGAGAGGTTCTATGGGCAGCTGTACACATCATCGTTGGAGCCACACGCAAGTGTGTGTAACAATCCAGGAGCAAGTCTTACCCGACACTATACCGACCGATGATATCCCGAACGTCAGTCTGAGCGAGATTAGAATGGCTCTCCAGCACCTTAAAAACGGCAGGGCCCCAGGCGAGCATGGAATTACAGCGGAGCTTCTGAAAGCGGGTGGAACACCGGTACTTGAAGTCCTTCAGAGGCTCTTTAATTCCGTCCTCCATGGTGGCACTACTCCGGAGGCGTGGAGCAGAAGTGCGGTGGTCTTGTTCTTCAAGATAGGTGACAACGCCCTCTTGAAGAACTACAGACCGATATCCCTTCTGAGCCGCGTCTACGTGCTGTTTTCGAGAGTCATTATGAATCGTCTCGCACGCAGACTCGACGACTTCCAGCCTCCCGAACAAGCCGGTTTCCGAAAAGGCTTCAGTACCATAGACTACATACATACCCTGTGGCAGACTGTACAGAAGACCGAAGAATACAATCTGCCACTTTGCCTGGCGTATGTGGACTATAAGAAAGCCTTTGATTCCGTCGAAATTTGGAGTTCAAAACCTATCCAACAGCAGAGAGGTGTAAAACAAGGTGACGTTATATCCCCGAAACTCTTCACCGCTGCATTGGAAGACGTTTTCAAGCTACTGGACTGGAAAGGATACGGTATTAACATCAATGGCGAGTACATCACCCACCTTCGATTTGCTGACGATAAAGTCCTTGTGGCAGAATCGCTGGAGGACCTTAGCACTATGCTCAATGACCTCAATAGTGTCTCCCAACGGATAGGTCTTAAGATGAACATAGACAAAACAAAGATCATGTTCAATGTCCATGTCACACCTATGCCGGTAGTTGTTGGGAGCACTATGCTCGAAGTTGTTGACAAGTACGTTTCTCTGGGATAAATAGGCCGACTAGGTAAGTCCAACTTCGACCGAGAGGTCAATCGACGGATTCAACTCGGATGGGCCGCTTTCGGGAAATTACGACACATCTTCTCGTCAGGTATACCTCTGTTGGCGACGCGCCTATAAGAATATTACAATTTATTAGTTAACCGATTACGAATAGCTTCTATAAAGCAAATTATCAAGCAATAATATTCTAATAAGAAGATGCTTAGTTGAATCTGAAAGAAATATCGAATTAACGATATGAAGGTCTTGGGTTCGACTCCCAGGCCGGAATAGTTTATCGTTTCCTTAGTAATATTTTCTTAATAAATTCATATAGGGAATTTTTAAGATAAAAATTATGTTACCGGATTTGTCCCCGGTTGAAATCATCTTTCCAATAATGTTAATTTAAAGGAATATTAAAATAAAGTTAGTTACCGGATTTGTTCCCCGGTCGAGATGATCGCTGTGCATAAGTATAATTGATGGAAATTAATTGCATGAGTATTGTCTTATATGAGTTTGATATGTTTTGTATGAAAACAAATGCCTATTTTCTATGATTGATTTACGAAAACATTCACTTATATTGTTTGATAAGAAACATGATAACTGATAAGAATCTGATTAGAAATAGTTTTCAACGTTAGAAAATTGTGTAAAAGCATTTATTCACCTAGTATTGTTGATATTAGACTTTTCATTTTTACTGATAGTTGATAGCCGTGCAAAAGTTAGTTGTTCAAATAGTTTGAGATCATGGACGCACGCTAGCCACGTACTTAGGAGGCCAAATATGTAGAAATCCTAATATTTGCAATTTCAGCAATTTATGTAAAAATGACTTGTAAAACATTTCAGATTGATTGTACGTGCAAAAGAGGTGAATTCTGTGTTATTTTATGTGAAAATTCCTGTGAATAAGTGAAATAATGATAGTTTTGTATAAGAAATTTAAAAGTGTTTTAAAGGTGAAATGAATAGAGAAAATGTAAATTAAACTATTGCATTCGTTAAGATATGTATAATTTCAAGTGGGAAATATTGTTTTAACTTTCTATGTTAAATATTTAAGAAATTTCAACGTTGAAAATGTGAGTAAAATAGGCATATTTTGTTAAATAAATAAAAGGTTTTTTGTGATATGAAAATGTAATGTATATCGTAGTATAGATATTTTTTGTGCTATCTTTATAAGTAAATTGTATAAATGTATGTCTTATACAAATAAAATTATTGAGAAAATCGTGAGAGAGTGATAGTACAAATTGATGTAATTGAGTTGCGCAAGCGCACAAATGGCGCGGCTCACTTTCGCGTATAGCTCAGGGGTAGCTCAGTAAACGAGTTTTCTTGCAATTACTACGATCGTCCCGATGTCCACCAAAAGGGATGATCTGCCGCAACACATCTGCGTGCAGATTAAGAGAAAAAGGGCACTAAGGAGACTCTGGGCGCGTACTCGCTGCCCGAGAATCAAAACGAAACTGAACACCTTGTCGGAGGAACTGTCGGTTGCAGTCTAGGCACACAGAGGAGATGCCTGGGAGCGGCGCATATGGAAGGCGGAAGAGCATGATGCGTCGCTCTATAAACTGAACCGACAGTTAACTAAAGCCAAACCTCCCGTTTGCCCGCTGACCAACAACGCGGGCGAACGTCGTTACGATGCCAAGGGTAGAGCGGATATCCTAGTCGAGCACTTCGAGGAGCAATTTATGCCGAACCCAGCAAGTGCGGAGTTCTTGGAGCTTCATGCCCAAAAGGAGAGTCGCGTACAGGAGTTCCTGTCGTCGCCCGCGCCGCCTTTTGCAGGAGAGTGGTTCATCTCCCCCGCTGAACTGCGGTGGACAGCAACCCGCCTGCAACCGAGGAAGGCGCCGGGGCACGACGGGATTACCAACGCTGCACTCCGACAGCTGCCCCATAGAGCCCTAGTAGAGCTTGGTCGACTCCACAATGGGATATTGCGGACATCCCACTTCCCGGAAGACTGGAAGAAAGGCAAAGTAATCGTCTTGCCGAAACCCGGGAAGGACAGGCGTAGAGCTGCCAGCTACAGGCCGATCACGCTGCTACCACACATAGCTAAACTGCTTGTAAGATTGTTGCTAAGACGCCTCCGCCCGTGCATCCAACTTCGGGCGGAGCAGCACGGATTCAGGAGGGGTCACTCTACAGCAACACAGCTGACCAGAGTGCTGCACCTGCTTGCGGCCGACTACAACCGAGGCCGCACTACGTTGGGCGTCTTTCTCGATATCGAGAAGGCGTTCGACAGGGTGTGGCATTCTGGGCTACTTTATAAATTGGAAGAACAGAACAGTGTCCCTCCTGCTATGTTGCGGCTAGTGGCGTCTTTCCTGGCAGACAGGAAGTTCTACGTCTGCGTAGATGGCGCCGAGTCCGCAACCAGAACCATCAGAGCCGGCGTTTCTCAGGGCAGCTGTTTGTCTCCAGTCCTGTACGCGGCTTATACCAACGACATCCCTACCCTGGCAGGAAGGCTGCAAAAGTGGGAGGACGACGTGGAATTGGCGTTACGTGCGGACGATAGCGCTTATTTCACCTCGTCCAGAAGAGCCCACATTGCCACTGCCAGGATGCAACGTCTCCTGGACCTGCTGCCACCATAGCTAGATGAGTGGGGGATGGTCGTCAACGTTGGTAAGACGACCGCTCTGCTCACTCGCCACCTCAGGAACCTACCACCTCAACTAACCCTCAATGGCCAGCAGATCGCGTACGAGAAGGCAGTGACCTACCTTGGGTGCCGGATCGACCGGGCGCTGCGCATGACTGCGCACGTCGACCTCGTCGTCCGCAGAGCACGATGTGCGCGGGCGATGCTACGTCCGGTCCTGGCATCCAAGCTACCACTTAACACCAAAGTGCGAGTATATAAAACCTACATTAGATCCATTATCACCTATGCTGCTCCGGCCTGGTACGCGCTTCTGAGCGAGCCTCTGAGGCGGCGACTGCAGGCCCAGCAAAATATGGCGTTAAGAACCATCGTCGGTGCGGGTCGCTACGTCCGGAATGACGTCATAGCGGCCAACCTGAAGATTGAAACCATACAGGAATTTGTGGCCCGGTTGGCGCGCGGATTGTTCGACCGTGCAGACAACGGGCCGCATATGCATCTAAACAACTTTGCGCCGCTACACACTCGCCCTCCGGACGGGCGACCCTATCCAAGAGAACTCCTCTCTATATCGATTAGAGAGTCGAGTAACAACCCTCAATGCCGCTGAAAGGCCAACTCCGACTTTATTAGATAATCTCCTTTTTTCTTAGTCAACCGACTACGAAAAATTTACCGTTTGCGACAAAAATCGTTCTAACACCTACAATGCCAATAGAAGGCTCCCAGGACCGGTCCATGGTGGTGGACCGCGAGGACAGCACGGGTAATGGGGGCTTACCCGAGGCCCGAAACCTGCATGTGCTTAGGCACATGAAGATGACAACCCCTTCCTTGCAATTCGTTCGGGAATCCTTCGGGAATCAGACCAGCAGTCAATAAGAAGAAAGAAAAAGTGTAGGGAAGTGATAGGGAAAAGTAATTACTCTCTCACGGAACGGTTTGAAGATAATTGCTGCTTTATTCCCAAGAAATTCGTCCCTCGAAATAATACAGTCCACATCGAAGAATTAAGGCGTTGGGACCGGGACAACTTCGGAAGACCCGTAATCTCCGCCTGAACCCATTTTCTGAAAAGGAAGAGGTTATCGCCCTTGTGTGTTACTCCGTTGCGGAGATCACATACGTTGTTCCCGAACCCAAAGTAGGCGTTATAGGAGGCCGGATCGAGAGAAGCCTCGATTCCTCCCTTCTGTTTCTTAGTTTAACGTTTACGCACCCTGGTTCCTTTTCAAGTGGTCCTTCGAAGCAGGATCAAGGAACCAGCGGCGGACTGCCCGGTTCCTTTTCAACCTCAATCTCTGAAAACTAAAGTGTACAACCAGTGCGTGTTGCCAGTGATGACTTACGGATCAGAGACGTGATCCTTCACTGCTGGCCGTATGAGGACGCTTAAGGTCACTCAGCGAGCTATGGAGAGGGCTATGCTCGGAGTTTCTCTGCGTGATAGACTCAGAAATGAGGATATCCGCAGTAAAACCAGAGTGACCGACATAGCCCAACGGATTAGTAAGCTGAAGTGGCAATGGGCCGGCCATATAGCTGGAATAACCGATAACTGATGGGGAAGAAAGGTTCTCGAGTGGCAGCCTCGTACCGGTAGGCGTAGTGTAGGGCGACCCCCCACTAGATGGAGTGACGACCTGGTAAGACATGCAGGAAGTCGATGGATGCAAGTGGCTCAGAACCGTGCATTGTGGCGTTGCTTGGGGGAGGCCTATGTTCAGCAGTGGACTTGTGAAGGGCTGTAATGATGAATTTTCGCAAACAACGTGGTACATTGCATGACGTACACACGATAATGTCTTGCATGCGCAAACAGTTAGTACAAAGTTTTCGCAAAGGACATGTTTCGTGTCCACACGCCGTCTTAACATGCTTGTGTGTGCAAGTTTAGTCTGAGCAAATTAAGCATTTTGCTTGTATCGTATACCGTTTTACAGGATTAACGTACACGCTTGCTTGTGTATATTAGAGTTTGTGCAAGTAAGATTGAGCGTGTAGCCGGGCTTTAAGAATCAAAATGTAGATGTGTTGTCACCCATGAGGCCTAAATGGAATAACTCGATAGCAGTAAAAATGGTCTCCGTTTCTCTACAGTCGCCATACAAAATATACCAGCATTAAGCTGATTTTTGTCATTTTTTACATCACATTTTTGGCTTATAATAACGATTTTTGATTAAAAAGAACGTTGGATTAATTAATATGAAATATTCAGTCTGTTTACGATTACGATACATACCCCATAAAAATCGTTGAAATCAAAGCCTAATTCGCTTAACCAGAATGGCTCCAATTTTTTTGTATAATCATATTGTTTTGTATTCTTTACACTTGCAAGACATGTTAAACCCGTTTCTTTGCAGGTTACTTCAAACGGTGAGGATTTTTTAATCCATTTCGTACCTGTAGCAAGCAAAAGAGAGCTTATGTTAATTAACTTTAATTCATTAAGTGTCAATTTATCAATTTTATGATAAAACTTTCGAATCTTGAATATACTCGTAGTTATCCAACGAATAAACGCTTATTTTTGGAGGGTGAAACAAAAACTGTCCCAGTTATTGTATGTGTTTGAATTTCCTATTATTTTGTAATATAATTTTTTTTAACCATTGAATCTACATATAATAAGCATAATAATTATTAACCCCACTTCCCATTTATTATACCAAAAAAATGTTTACAAATTGACAATGTGAAACATTATCATTACTAACTGACAATGCGAAACATTATCATTACTTATTGACAATGTGTAACATTATCTTAAATCTGCTAGGAGTAAAAGTATTCTGTACATTATTGTTGTGACTTTTTTATTTTTATTTAACTGGCTTCACGGTTCTGGGTTCCAGACCTTCTGAGCCATTGTTGTGTACGTTATTATAGTACTCTTATTAGTTTGTGTTGCGAATACTACGTTATACCACAGATGATGTTAACACTAATATCACAATTATAAGGTTATGTCGCGCTTTAACGACAACGTAATGTTACCAAACGCATTGTCAGTTGCGTTTCCCATAACGGTGTTTGTTTTGTGCACTTATTGAATTTTTTTTTCTTTCTTTTACTTAAACCTTGATATTATTAATCCTCTTTTTTATTTTCTATTTAGTAGTAAAGTGTCGTAAGATAATGTACTTAAACTGTATTTATAAAAACACTCAACTGGCAGGTGGACACTAAAATACTTTTTTATTTTATTTTTATTCGTTTTTTTTTGTTTGTTCTTAGTTTTAGGAAATTTATTACCTTATTTTTTAATAGTATTTTACTTATTGTACGTTATATTTTTCACATATAAATTTTACATATTAACAGTTATTTAGTAATGTCATTCTTAGACATTAGTAGAGATACTGAAACTGCAGATAGTGATGATGGCAATATCCCTAGCTTACAGCCTCTCTCTGAAATACTAGCTTCACAATTTTCTGATGTTCCCAATAATTTCAACGTCGTTCACATTAATGCCCAAAGCATTCCGGCTCACTTTTCAGATATGCTGGCTACCTTTGATTCTAAGGATATTCATGCTATTCTCGTTTCTGAGTCATGGCTTAAGCCTTGTCTTCCTTCCACAAATTATTCTTTACCTGGCTTTCACCTCATAAGAAATGATCGTACTGTTGGCGTTGGTGGAGGTGTGGCAATATATCTCCGTGCGTATATTCCCTTTTCTGTTGTTGATATGTCATCTCAACCAACTCCGCTTAATGCAGGTGAACATCTTTTTATTGAGGTGAAGCTTAGTCACACGAAAATTTTGCTGGGGGTATATTACTGTCCTTCATCTCGAATTGACTTCTTCACTTCCTTCGAAAATATTTTAGAAAATGTATCCTCCTATTCGCACACGATCATTATGGGCGACTTTAATACTTGTCTGCTTAAACAAGACTCACGTTTATCCTCTCTTCGATCTGTAGTAAATTCCACTAATCTCTCTATTTTACCTTTAAATTCTACTCATCACTTTCCTAATGCTACTCCGTCATTGCTTGACCTTATCTTTGTGTCCTCTTCTGAACTCGCTGTTAAGCATGGTCAGTGTTCAGCGGATGCCTTCTCTTACCATGATCTTATATTTCTCTCTTATAATGTCAGGCCACCAAAAATTAAGTCTAAGCTTCTTCTGCAACGCAGTTTTGGTGGTATGAATATACAAAATCTTTGCGAAGATGCTTCCAACATTGATTGGTCAGCCGTTTTAAATGCAGAATCAGTTGACGATAAAGTTGCAATATTTACGACTTACCTCACCTGTCTCTATGATAAACATGCACCAGTTCGCGTAATTAAAATGAGACATCGCCCTTCACCATGGCTGACTGATGAAATAAAATCCATTTTAAATAAAAAAACTGCAGCCAAGACAAAATATAAATGTAGGCCTACATCTATAAACTGGGAAAAATATGTCACTATTCGAAATCACTGCAATAGGGTATGTAGGGATGCTCAGCGCCACTATATCCATAAATCCGTACAAATTGGTGATGCGGCTAAAGTCTGGAGTTTTCTTAGATCAATGGGGGTTGGAAAGTCTCGTAATAATGTACTCTCCAAAGATTTAAATATTGATTTACTAAATCAGTTCTTCTCATCCTCGTCCAACTTAAATGGGACTACAAAATTTAACACATTAAATTTTCTTTCATCGTTTCCAACTCCTGATCATCCACCTTTTGTCCTAAATCAATTTTCTGCTTGTGATGTTAAGAAGAGTACTCTATCCATTACTTCGAATGCAATTGGCAGCGATTGTATCAGCCGTAATATGATCCTTCCGATTCTTGACATAATCATCCCAATACTTTGCCATATCCTAAACTCCTCGATTTCTAGTGGTGTTTTTCCAACAACTTGGAAAGACGCTCACATCATACTGTTGCCTAAAAAACCTAACCCTACATCTTTTTCGGAATATCGTCCTATATCTATTTTGCCATTCCTGTCCAAAGTTCTCGAACGCTTGATATATAATCAGCTCAATGCTTTCCTCCACAATCATTCCCTTCTAAATCCTCTACAATCCGGTTTTCGCCCTGGGCATAGTACTGCTACAGCCTTAGTCAATATTACGGAAGATATTAGATCTGCAATGGAAAATGGCAAGTTAACTATCCTTTCTCTGTTAGATTTTAGCAATGCCTTTAATTCAGTTGATTTTGAAATTTTACTGGGTATACTTAGCTCTCTTAACATATCTCCAACAGTGATTGATTGGTTTCGAAGTTACCTGTCTGGGCGCCGGCAATGTATTCGCATTAATGACACATTTTCTTCTTGGTGTGATACCATTGCTGGCGTCCCACAGGGTGGCGTATTATCTCCCTTACTTTTCTCAATTTTTATTAATTCTATAGCCACTAAGATTACTTCGTCCTACCACCTTTACGCAGATGATCTTCAAATATGTACTCATGTTTCTCCTAGTGAAGTAGATGTAGCTATTAGCAACATAAACAGTGATCTTGAGCAAATATCAGATTGGGCAAAAACATATGGCTTGAAGATTAACCCCCTAAAACTCAGGTAATTATCATCGGAAGTTCGTATATGATTGGAAAATCTAACATATCTCAAGCACCTCAAGTTGTTTTTAATGGAAATTTTATTCCTATGAGTGAAAAAGTCAAGGACTTGGGAATTTATATTGACAGTCACCTATCATGGGGTCCTCAAATACAGGAGGTTAGTCGTAAACTCTTTGCAGCTGCCCGATCGTTGAACAGATTAAGGAACTTTCTACCTACTGCCACTAAAATTGCGCTTGCTCAATCTCTTCTTCTCCCAATTGTGGACTATGCAGATGTCAGCTATCTTGATCTCACTGAGAAGCAACTTGATAAACTTGAGCGTCTTCAAAACTTTTGTATAAGATTCATATTTGGTTTGCGCAAATATGATCACGTATCTTGTTTTCGTAATAAGCTCAAGTGGCTTCCTATCCGTCTTCGCCGGAATGCTCATATTCTGTCACTTCTTTACAATGTTCTCTTTAATCCTTCCTATCCTTCTTATCTTAAGGATCGTTTTGAATTCCTTCACTATTCCCATTCGAAAGTTTTGAGATCATCAGAGAATTTTACATTAAAAATGCCTGCCCATAATAGCAAATTTATGGACAGGTCGTTTAGTATTCAAGCAGTCCGTCTATGGAATGCCCTACCTCTGTCAGTGAGACGCGCCCAGTCTTTACCTGTTTTTCAGAAACTTGTACACAGTCACTATCTTAATCTTTGAGTTCGTGCCATTTATATATGTAGTATACATTCGTATTTTTTTTTGTATTTATTTGTTGTTTATTTCTAATTATATTATATAAAATATGGATATTTTTATAAATATTGTTTCTGCATCACCAAACCACACAATTTACTATTTTTTTTGCGATCCTGTCCATCCAAAGGTTGTCTGGAAGAAATCGCTTTTAGCGATAAGACCGCCCATTGTGACACTATT
Source organism: Parnassius smintheus behrii (assembly GCA_036936625.1). Lineage (NCBI taxonomy): Eukaryota > Metazoa > Arthropoda > Insecta > Lepidoptera > Papilionidae > Parnassius > Parnassius smintheus. The sequence continues at coordinate 32,503,315 of JAUPFT010000014.1, read as the reverse complement.
TTTTTTTCTTCTTCTTTCGTTTATGTATTGATTTGGTGTACAATAAAGAATTATCTATCTATCTATCTATAATCGCAATGAAAACTCAAATAAAGAAAACGTTTTAATACTACTAATATTTATTTCATACTTTTAGTTTGAGTAACAGTTACTAATAACATCGTTATAACATCCATGAAATTTATTTGTAGCACCTATAGATATATTTATTAAAAACTTACTTTTGTGTTTTTACTCTCTTTTATTTTAATGAGAAGTTAATATTGCACATACTCTTTTAAAACTATGATTTGAATATAAAATATTTTCCGATCCCTAATAATAGGTGACGAAAGTGATCGTTCCCGTTCGTAGATTTATTAATTTATTTATCATAACCTTTTCATCAAATTAAAGATCATCACTAATTTCTATCTTAAATATCTATTAGAAAAACCCTTAATTTTTTGAAATAAATGCAAAATCAAGAAAAATCATAATATAACGTTGATAAAAGTAAAATGATTTATTGAAAATCATCGCGCATCGAATGAAACTATCTGTCGAATAGCTCGTCATTTGGTTGTCAAAAGGACTAATACATACGACATATTATGCAAATACCTCGAATACTAGAGGAATTTTGTTTGTTGATTCATCAAAAATACCTAATATACGATGCAGAATATAAAATTCAATAGTCTGCTATTGTTAAAACATTTTTCCTAAAACATAAAAATGGAAAAAAATAGTTACAGCATATATATGTCTAACTGCTAGGCACAGGCCGTTCTACTTTTTTAAATGGTTATGGATAAATACCAACTTCTTGAATGTTGTTCGCGGATTCTTTATCGCCGAGCACGCTGTAAATCAACACTTAAAATTGGAACTAAAAATTTCATGGTGCCGATGGGTATTGAACCCAAATAGATCACGTACTGTTAAATTAAGACTTTTGAACTACCACGGTCCTAAAGTATATTGTTATAGGCTCGAAAACTCCAGAGCTGTACATGAGGCTATCCCGTTATAGGGAGGATTTCCGATCGAAGTGCCAAACTTCTTACAGCTTTTACGACGGTGCCTATTCTAAATTGGTTTCAGTCAAGAGTAGAATTATCATTAAGAACACAGAAAGTGAGTTTTCGCACTCTCGGTTCTTAGATGAACAAAGTATATCATATGCAAACAATTCTTTTTTTATAGAGTAAGGGTGACAAACGAGCACGCAGTCTACCTGATGGTAAGTGGATACTGTAGTAATAGACATCTACATTTATCCTCGGTTAAGAATCCAAACGGAGTTGCGTTATCACCACTAGGACTAACATGGAAGCCTCGTTTCGAGTAAAAAAGGATGTTCCGATCTCTATACTCACCACACGAAACACAGCTGTATTAATGTACAATTTTACGCTGGTATTCTGTGAGAGTATTGTCCTTCCCCGGTCGAGCCGACCCATTCGCGCTTTAATCATACCAAACGAGCAAAAGAGCCAAAACGTACATACATATACGTGGTAGACCACGTATATGTACGTTTTGCAATAATTTCTTATTTTAATACTCAATAATTTTCTTTTACTTTATTAGCCTGTAAACGTCAAATTAGTGTCTGTGTCAATTGAGCATTTACCAAGTTATAGAAAATTTTCCGACATTTTTTTTAAATTTAATAAGACAAGTACGAAGCCAATCTGAAATAAAATAATTATTTTGTCATGTTTGTTCATAAATCTATAACACTATATTCTATATCGTATTTCATTTACATTGACTACGAATAGGTTATGATTAACGACGTAGGAATATGATAGGTAGTACTTACACAGACACAACATTGTATTTATTTAGCGGAAGGTTGCAAAGTAATTTATATTTTTATTTTTTATGGTAAAGGATTTCCGCAAAGTAACGCCTGATTCTAAAATTAACACATAATAGATTTAGTTACGTTTATTTCTTTCGACCAGCTGTGCCATTTGTATATTCCATCCATCCATCACAACCTATAATAGTACAGTGCTGGACATAGGCCTCCCCCATAAATTGTCTCATAAGAGGAATTTTGTCATAGTTGCCGCCCTCAGCAGGCGGGTTAGCAACCACAGTCTGTTACTATTTTGCGTTGTTATTAGGAATATGCCGCTGTCCATCTACTGTTTCAGTTTCCCTCTATGGCCTCTTACGACACCGCGTCAGTTAGATAGTGGACATTCTTACAGCGTCACTGCACAGGATATTAAGAAGTAAGTCAGTAATTTTCGTTGGTCTGCACAAAATAGCTTAGCAAAGTTCTATCGTATTCAAATGAATGGTATAGGAACGCATAGAAAACTAACAAACAAAAAAACAACAGTTATTTTAATATATTATATATGAAGTATATAATATAATTTTAGATAAATTAGTATGTTAAAAACTAAAGTATTAATAACATAATAGAAAAATGATCTGTTCAAGTTATCTTACCATTTGTAAGAACTTTCATAAGATCTGGATAATCCTTACAAAGGCCATTTAAGGGTTCTAACTTGTCACCTAACTTAGAACCTTCGGGACTGTCTGCATCTGTTAAGATATAAAATAAGTAAATTTAAATTACAAAATTCTTAAAGTTGTTCACGTTTTAATGTCTTTATAATCTTACCACTAGCTGTGTCACTCAATTCACATATACCCTGTTTTCCAATCGTTCCAGGTGGACCACGTAATCCTTTATCACCTTTTTGACCCTGAAATAATTAGAAAAAAAATTCTAAGTAATAGCCAATAAATATCCAATAAGGAGCAAATGCCATCTCTCACTATTGCACGCAAACTTATGCCTAATTGTGTTAAATAATGTGATTCGTCAATATGTCCAGTGCACATATTACGTAACAGATTAACGCCATTTTATCTGGATTTCACATTATTCAACTTCACATTCAAAAATTTTAATTAAAGTGACGTTGGCAGAAAATCAGTTTAATACCAACAGTGCTTGTGAAGCATGGAATTAAAGTTTTGTTACTTTTAGTAAATAAACCGACAGGCATATAAAATGCGCCAGTATAATATATATAAATATATATTACTATGTCGTAGCTAACTAGCTAAATTAGCCTTTTAGTTAACAACCTAGCCTTTTTACTAAACGGCACCGTTCAACTAATGGCCTGAAAAATATTCAGTCGATGCGTCTAATACAACATATCACCTATCTTGTAAATCAGCGACAGTAGGTTATGGAGCAACTGCGGTGGCCATTGGGCCACCATAAAGCCGCGTTCATTTATATTATATAACACATAGCGCATAATTAGGTACAGACTAGCGAAATTACGTTGCATTGTCATCTTATTAACTTCAAGCGGCGCCGGTTGGTAAAAATTGCAACATTACGTTCCATTACTGAGAAGAAATTTCTCGTTTTTGAAATGGTATTAAAGGAGGGAAGTGCCGCGCACTCCAATTATCTGTTAGCAGGTTTCTTATGATACAGTCAATACACATAAGTTGACTTACGTCTAGGCCTCTTTCTCCTTTTTCCCCGGGAGGACCGGGCAAACCTCGTATATATTTTGTCGCCTGCAAAGGATGAAAATATTATTAACAGCGTTAAAATAACAAATTTTGTTAATTATATGATGTATGTATTACTTACGACTTTTAATGAGCACGTGTCTGTAAAAACATAAACATACAATGTGATATTAATATAATATAAGATATGAACATTCAAATCAAATCAATTCAAATCGTTCAGATAATGATAATATAGATAAAAATAGTTAATCAATTAATAATCAAATAGGGAACTAAAAATTAACTTGCCCATTTTAGTTGTACATTTTAGTTGTGTATTCCCGCCAGTAGTTGTAACCTGCCCAAAAATATTATAAATTTTATGAACATTTTCGTGAATGAACATAATATATGATACAAATTTAATTTTAGTTAAAAACACTCACAATATTCAAGGATTCATTTTCTAAAGGAATTTCTGTAAAAGTATTATCTGTAAAATGAAAACATAGAAATTAGCTACAACAACAAGGATAACAGTTAAATAATTAAAACTTACCAAAAAGGAAATAAATAACTATAAAAATAAAGTGCATGCAGCATTGGTGGGATAAATAAGGGAAATTACGTTAAGATCTAGTCAGCTGTTACTATTGATGTTAACTATTCTGAGAATTGAAAATGACAATAAAATTATCCAAAATCCAAATAAGGCATGTTGAAAAGTGAACCTAAAAAGCCATTGATGTGTGTATTTTATGATTTTTAGAAGATGCTAATGGGCTTTTGACTACTTGCATATAACGCTTATTTAACACTTTTAACAACTGGAAACAAGATTCGATTAACACTGTTTTATATGAACTTTAATTTATTAAACACATGACATAAAAAATTATGGTTTTAATTCTAACAAAAAAGTTCACCGAAAATTAGCTATTATATGTTGCTTTTGGTTTAATCTTTCGGAGTTTCGGAGATGGTGGAGTTAAACTTTGTTGTGTTCAAGGACCACGTTTGTTTGCTACCGTTATACCATAAGAAGATTTACCTATGTGTTGAATGAACCTTAGTTTAACTTCCCGCAATCGGTTAAATCTTATTGTTGGCTAAGCCTATGTAGATTATATTTTTTATTCAAAAAAGTAGCTAAATAAATACTATAGAATGATCCGTACAGTTAGCCTGATAATTAGATTCAGTCCTTAATATTATAAGGGACTCAATGGCCCCAGACTTTTTTTGACTTACTGACATATATGACATGTGCTTAGTATATCATCTTTTATACTAAGAACTGTTTTCGTACCATTCATTTGAGTGTTCAGTTATGTTTTAAGTAATAGTAAAAAATGAGCTAAATTTATTGAACTATAATTACAACATCGTGCAGTACTCGTAAATCATACTTCTTAAATAGGTATTATGTTTTTACAATTACCGCAAACAACATGAATATTACTGGCTTGAAATAAAAATAAAGCTTGTTTGATTACAAATAATAAGAAATATTTTAATATTATTACTTACCAAACTAGCATAATTGTAATTTTAAAATGAAGATTAGTAAACTTGGTAATAATTTACCAGCCATGTCGAAGAGTAGAATAAATATAAGCGAAATGTCATTAATTAAACATAAATTTTCCTTGTGTTACATGTTACATATTTAAAAATAGAATGAATCTTTTCCTTGTAAGCTTTTTTCAAATATATGATTCAACAGAGTCATTATAGCAAATAATTCTCCGCACTTCTAATTCTGTGATTTGATATGGACAACTTTAATAAATTTTATGTAATCCTAAAATACAACCAAGAAACTTCGTGAGCGAGAGGTCAGAACCAAAAGGCCGTGGCGCAGTGGCTTAGCAATTGAGTTACAGCACTAAGGGCCGCGGGTTCGAATCCCGCACGGAACAAGTATTGTATGGCCTACAAATAATTGTTTCGGTTCTGGATGTTTATCCTTGTGAAATTTATATTTGTAGACTGCCCCTACGATACAGGAGAAAATCCTAATGTTGAGGTAACGTTTTATCACAATATTTTTAAAAAACATTAAAAACCATTGACACAAACTATACAAGAATAGGATTATACAAAAGTGCTAATTTTGTGCATTAATGTTTCGTTAATCGAACTCCATTAAACCTTTTTTTTGAATGGAGAAGATGACGTTTGTTTAGCAGTTTCCGGAACTGATCAAAGTGACTAATCAAAGATGTACATTCACAGATTTTCGTAAAATCTTAGTCATTTCAGGGTATGGAACTTTTTATTCCTTCCTCTGTGGTGCCCATTGGAGGCAAATCTCAGCCATGGTTTGGTCGCTCCTGTAAAATAGCATCATGCTATAAGCAGGAGTGCTACCAAGCCTGGGTTGATGCATCAGCGTCCCGGGATGTAAACACCAGCGCTCTAAAAAAGAAGTATAATTTCGCCTCTAGGTCCTTCAAAAGAGTCATTGCCAAGGCAAAGTCAGAGCACATAGGCAGAATTGGCGAGAAACTAGTTCGCCTTCCTTCTGGAACCCGTGCATTCTGGTCTCTCGCCAAGGCTGTCCAGGGGAATTTCTGTCAGCCATCTCTTCCTTCTCTGCACAGGGAGGACGACTCACTGGCCCATACTGCAAAGGAGAAAGCCGATCTTCTAGGCTCTTTCTTTGCGTCTAACTCGACTCTCGATGACGGGGGGAGTACGCCGCCGACCATCCCGCGGTGTGAGTGCTCCATGCCGGAAGTGCAGTTCACACAGCGCTCGGTTCGCAAAGCACTCCTCTCCCTGGACATCCACAAGTCGAGTGGGCCTGACGGAATCCCCCCAATTGTGCTGAGGACGTGTGCTCCAGAGTTGGCACCGGTTTTAACGCGTCTTTTCCGGTACTCCTACTCCCTAGGCGTAGTCCCAAAATCATGGAAGACGGCTTTCGTCCACCCGATCCCTAAAAAAGGCGACCGCTCAGACCCGTCCAACTACCGGCCAATCGCCATCACCTCCTTGTTCTCCAAAACAATGGAGTCCATTGTAAACTGCCAGCTCATGAGGTATCTTGAGGATCACCAGCTGATTAGTGACCGCCAATACGGTTTTCGCCGTGGTCGGTCAGCTGGTGATCTTCTGGTCTACCTCACTCACAGATGGGCGGAGGCAGTAGAGTTCAAGGGGGAGGCATTGGCCGTTAGTTTGGACATTGCGAAGGCCTTCGATCGGGTTTGGCACAAAGCGCTTCTTTCGAAGCTCCCTTCCTATGGGCTTCCCGAGAAATTATGCGATTGGATCACCAGCTTTCTTGCAGATCGGAGCATCAAGGTCGTTGTAGATGGTGCAAGCTCCGATTGCAAGCCTATTAATGCTGGTGTTCCACAGGGCTGCGTGCTATCGCCAACGCTGTTTCTTCTGCATATCAATGATATGTTGCATACCCGTAACATTCATTGCTATGCGGATGACAGCACTGGTGATGCTCTTTACACCGGCCGAGCCAATATTTCTCGGGAAAACGTCTCCGAGTGCCGGGACAAACTTGTGTCTGAAGTCGAGTCTTTGCTGAACAGAGTCTCGGATTGGGGACGACTAAATCTAGTCCAGTTTAACCCCCAGAAGACACAAGTTTGCGCGTTAACCGCTAAAAAGAACCCCTTTGTCGTATCCCCTCAGTTTCAAGGCACTCCCCTTGTTGCCTCAGCCAGTATCGGAATCCTCGGCGTCGACATATCGAGTGACGTGCAGTTTCGTGGTCACTTGGAAGGGAAGGCCAAATTGGCCTCTAAAAAGCTTGGCGTGCTCAGCAGAGCGGGACAGTATTTCATGCCGGCACACCGCCTGCAACTTTACAAGGCACAGGTTCGGCCGCACATGGAATACTGTTCCCATCTCTGGGCTGGGGCTCCCCAGTACCAGCTCCTTCCACTTGACCGCATCCAGCGCAGAGCGGCTCGAATCGTCGACGACCGAGTGCTTTCCGATCGGCTCGATTCACTGGCGCTGCGAAGAGATGTTGCATCTCTTTGCGTATTTTATCGCATCTATCACGGGGAGTGCTCTGAGGAATTGTTCGGATTAATCCCAGCCGCCAAATTTCGTGGACGCACTACACGGCAAACGTCCCGATACCATCCACACCATCTGGATGCTTGGCGGTCCACCACTGTACGTTTCACAAGGAGTTTTCTTCCACGCGTACAACCTCTCTGTGGAATAGTTTACCACCGGCGATTTTTCCGGACCGATACGACCTGGGGACCTTCAAGAAAAGAGCTTACTCCTTTCTAAAGGGCCGGCAACGCACCCGCAATTCTCCTGGTGTTGCGGTTGATCATGGGCGGCGGTAGTCACTTAACATCAGGTGAGCCGCATGCTCGTTTGCCCCCTCTTCTATTAAAAAAAAAAAAAAAAAAAAAAAAAAAAAAAAAAATTATAGTAATCGTGATAAACGGGCATGCAATCCACCTGATGGGAAATGGATAGTGACTCATGGCCTGTCAATTATATGCATATATCCTTATTTATTTAAAAACGTTTACACTACTTGCAATTGTGTCTCCAATTTCCTTTTCGTGCAAACATATTTTGTCTCTCTGTGTAATAGTTTGCCACCGGCGATTTTTTCGGACCGATACGACCTGGGGACCTTCAAGAATAGAGCTTACTCCTTTCTAAAGGGCTGGCGACGCACCTGCAATTCCCCTAGCGTTGCGGTTGATCATGGGCGGCGGTTGTCACTCACCATCAGGTGAGCCGCATGCTCGTTTGCCCCCTCTTCTAAAGGGCCGGCGACGCACCTGCAATTCCCCTAGCGTTGCGGTTGATCATGGGCGGCGGTTGTCACTCACCATCAGGTGAGCCGCATGCTCGTTTGCCCCCTCTTCTAAAGGGCCGGCGACGCACCTGCAATTCCCGTAGCGTTGCGGTTGATCATGGGCGGCGGTTGTCACTCACCATCAGGTGAGCCGCATGCTCGTTTGCCCCCTCTTCTAAAGGGCCGGCGACGCACCTGCAATTCCCCTAGCGTTGCGGTTGATCATGGGCGGCGGTTGTCACTCACCATCAGGTGAGCCGCATGCTCGTTTGCCCCCTCTTCTATAAAAAAAAACAAAGACTATCTCAACTAATATTTACAAAACACTATATTTACGTAAACAGCGTTAAGGTCCCCAGAGGTTGTACGCGGAAGAAAACTCCTTTTGAAACGTACAGTGGTGGACCGCCAAGCATCCAGATGGTATAGGCGGCTGGGATTAATCCGAACAATTTCTCAGAGTACCACCCATGTTATATGCGAAAGAAAATGCAAAGAGATGCAACATCTCTTCGCAGCGCCAGTGAATCGAGCCGATCGGAAAGCACTCGGTCGTCGACGATTCGAGCCGCTCTGCGCTGGATGCGGTCAAGTGGAAGGAGCTGGTACTGGGGAGCCCCAGCCCAGAGATGGGAACAGTATTCCATGTTTGGCCGAACCTGTGCCTTATAAAATTGCAAGCAGTGTGCCGGCATAAAATACTGCCCCGCTCTGCTGAGCACGCCAAGCCTTTTAGAGGCCAATTTGGCCTTCTCTTCCAAGTGACCACGAAACTGCACGTCACTCGATATGTCGACGCCGAGAATTCCGATACTGGCTGAGGCAACAAGGGGAGTGCCTTGAAACAGAGGAGATACGAAAAAGGGGTTATTTTTAGCGGTTAACGCGCAAACTTGTGTCTTCTGGGAGTTAAACTGGACTAGATTTAGTCGCCCCCAATCCGAGACTCTGTTCAGCAAAGACTCGACTTCAAACACAAGTTTGTCCCGGTACTCGGAGAAGTTGTGTGAAGTGTGTTTAGTGTTAAGTATATTTTAATTGTACGATAAAATTACCGAAAATTTTTAAATGTAATTTAAAATTATATATATTATGTACACTACCTATTTGATCAATTGTAATGGCAAAAAGTCATTTCTACTATAACTGTTGCGTGGATAGATGTTAAATTACCAACAAAAGGTTTCATACATATCATTCTATATGTAACCGAAGGATTTTAGGAGGAAGTTTTTTTTTGAAATGTGAATTCACATTATATTTTTTTGTTTGATAGGTACTTATAATATAGAAAAATAATACTTTTAATAAATAATTATGTAATAATTTATCTACTGAAGTTATAACTGAGTCCTTTATTATAAAACTTAGTTGAAATTTACTTTACTATCCAAGCATTTTTTACATACATATTGTAATTAATATATTTTAGGTAATAATTACACAAAATACTGAAATTAAAACTTTGTTTAATTTTTAGCCAAGTAGAATACAATTGCATTTCTGTTAGCAGTTGTATTTCGGGGTAATTTGTTGTTTTTACTATCTACCTATTTCTTCCAAGACAAGCATCGCGATTCCCAATGATGTGTTTTTTTACTTTATTGACATTCCTTAGTAACCACGGAAAGACCGTCGTAACGTAGGAAGAGGAAAAGATGTAAAGCAATATGGTTACTTGCGCGCAGCGCTAGTTTTATTGAGATTACATGCGCTGCTTATCTAATTAATAATAATTATGTTGGCTATAAAACGTCGGCAAGCAGACAACATAAATGAGTGCAACTTCGGTGGGTAGTATTATTATTTATTCTATGCTTTAGGTGTGGTCTCATATAAATTTGGAGAAAAATTTTAACCCCTAATGGTCGAAAATTGTTGGATAAAGTTTTCAATACCAGTATTTAGACATACTAAGATTACGATTTCAATCAAAAGAGTAAAAAATTAAATTATGTTCACAAGTTAAAGCCGTCTTCAAAGAACTAAAAGGAATAAAATAAGTTCACATTCAGAAGTCGAGACTTTAATTCTTGACTCGTGTTTTCTGAGTTACTTTTTGTGTATATCGATTATCGAGAAATTACTGTCTATATAGAATAATTGTAATTTAGAAAAAAGTTTCTGTTAAAGATGTTGAAACTGTAGTAGCTACATTATAGTAATTTTAAGGTGCTCTGTACAAAGAATTCTTTAGAGAAAAAAATTTAGACTTAGAAAACATTTCAGATGTGTTAAAATAAAGGTGTCTGTCTATGTTAAAAGTTAAAAACATAAATGAGAAAAGGGGCCACGTTCAGTACCAACGACGCTCAGGCTTGTCAGCTTTGCTGATAAAATAGTTGTGGTGTGAACGAGGCTCCACTGTGGTGTGAACGGAACTCCAGGCTCCATATGAGAAAATTATTTATTTAAATGACTTACAAAAAATTATTTTAGCAAGAATTTCTTTAAATTTGAAACTGAAGAAGGGTAGGAAGGTAAAGGAAATAAAGTTTATATTTTACGTAATTTTATTAGATTCGTAACAAATATTTTGATATAATTTACAACATGTACTCATACTTAACTTTGATTTACATATCAAACTTAAGCTTGAGCTAACATATATATATATATATATATATATATATATATATATATATATATATATATATATATATATATATATAATCATTTAATTTATCATCATTTATTACAGCTTATTATAATTTCACTTCTGAACATAGGCCTCTCTCACTAATTGCCTTATTAGAGGGTATTTTCCATATTGTCACGCTTGACTAGCAGGCTGGCAAACATTTTTATTGAAACACTAAGTAAAATTATGCCAATCGACGAGTATTAAAAACTCCTTAGCAAAATCAAAAATGTTATATAAAATTTTTGCTTTTTATATTTATTTACTTTACTTATTACATCGAGAAAGTTAGTAGTATAAGTAGGTATTTAAATGTTAATACTATATAGTACTACAACAATTAACATGAATTTTTAACGAAAACATAAATCTATAACTTCTAAAGATAGAAACTGATTTTCGTTTCGAACGTCTCTAACTAGAAAATCGATAACAGGTAAGCGACGACCAATAGAACTGACTATTGATATATCAGTGTACAGCCATTTTGATTTATAGTCATCCTGTTCCTGTAAAAGATATGATACAGCTTAAATTTCGTTACATAGTTTAATAAACAGTTTACATTAAGTGTTTGTCTAAAGTTTAGGGTTAAGCTTAATCACAAGCTTCGATCGACTATCAATTACAATATTGTCATCTTGGGCAGTACTTGTTGCTCTCCGTCAATTTTACAAATATGTAAGATTTTTTATTCATACTTGTTCATATTAGTAGTTAAACTACTTACAAAGAAATTTCTCGTACGTGATATTTGACGGCTCCGTGGCGCAGTAGCGTAGCAATGAGTTAGAGCGCTGAGGGCCGCGGGCTTGTATCCCGCACGGAGCAAGTATTTGTAAGACCTTCAAGTAATTTTTCCGGGTCTGGATATTTTTCCTTGTGCAATTTATTTATTTAAACTGCCTTCACGATACAGGAGAAAATCTTAGTGTGGGGGTAACGTTTTTTATTAAAAAAATTACGACACTAACAAGAAGAAAAATAGATTGTTTTATTTGTGTTAATTTTTGAATACCAGATCCATCAAAGTTATAGAAAAGCACTATAGTCCATTTTTAGTTTTTTTTTTATAGGGAAAGGGTGACCAGCGAGCACACAGTCCATCTGATGATAAGTGGTTGCTGTGGCCCATAGACATATACATCTACAATCTACGACGGACAGTCAATTGCAGTATTGTCATCTCGGGCAGTATTTGTTGCTCTCCGTCAATTTTACAAACATTTAAAAAAATATTCATACTTGTTCATATTTTTTCGTTTCCCAGTCTCGATTATGAATCAAAATGCAGATGCGTCTTGAGCCGTGACGAATGAGATGGAATGCCTCGTTTCCACTAAATAGGGTTCTCTACACTCACCCTACGAAACACAGCAGCGTTAAGCTGCTATTTCACACAGGTATTCTGTGAGAGTGTGGTCCTTCCCCAGTCAAGTCGACCCATTTTTACTACAACTATACTACTAATATAGCTGCAGTACGGCTCCACCACGTACAAAACCTATATAGGTACATTAATTTTATTTTTGTACTTAATTTCTTCTTGCTTTTTTCTTGATAGATGCAATTGTGATACGTAATTTTGCCGTGGTGCAACTGTTGCTGTATTTTGGTTTGAAGGGTTTAAGTTTCAATATACTAAAGTACTTTGTGTGGAAGAGAGACAGTAACTACGCATTAGTTATTACCTTTGTTTAAAGCAATATCATCATAATTCACCTAATCACCCAATCAATAATTCACCTAAGTCAAGGTAAACAGCATTAATTGACTTACCTTACAATTATTATTTGACACAGTGTACTTAAATGGTGTTTCTTCGTCAGAATCGGGTCCTACTGAAACATCGTTCCACAACAAAAGACGTAAAGAATTATTCTTCTTTTCTGGCAGTACGACTGAATTTTTACAATGATATCTAATAGTCATCTTAGCTGAAGATGCCCGCTCTTGTAAATAATTAAGCTGATGTGTCGTTAGCTAAAAATAATAAATTATTACTTTACCCCTCCACCTCATCAGTCTTTGAACAGTCTATTTCTGGACATAGATCTCTCCCAAAGGGTGGACAATTTGTCATGTTCATCACATTTCGTAAATAGATTAAAGATAGGAGATCGTTTCATATCTTTAAAGCTGTTTGGCTGTAGGTTACCAGGCCGAAGACGGGAGGGATTGTTAACAGTCTCTCCCGTCTTCGGCCTGGTTACCTGGTTCTACTACGGATATTTTCACGCAGAAAACCACGAGCATAGCCCTCTCCATAGCTCTAAGGCTAGTAAGAAAAGACCAGGACGCAAATCTAAAATCACTGGCAATACGCACTGGTTGTACAAGATTTTTTTTATTTTGTTTATATTATTATATATTTATATATCTTTTATATTATTATTAAAAATTTGATGTACACCTGACAAGAAAATGTGTGCTAATCTCAAGAACACGGCCTAGCCGAGGAGAAATCAAAATGTATACAAAAGGTTATAATAATATAAATGAATACACGTTTGATGAGTTGATAATAACCATACACTCATATATAATAATAAAAATAGGAATGAGGTGGGCGCGTTCCTCAAATTAGTTTTCTAAATAGTTTGTAACGATGTATTGTAAATTTAATTTAAAAAAAGGCCTTTAGTTTTCATGCTGGTTCTTCCTAGGACAGAGCTTTATTCCTAAAGTAAAAAATATCTCTCAATATGAATTACATGTGATCTATATTGAATAAAAATTACTTTATTTTATTCTATTATATTCTATTAAATTCAGCCATTCACCTCTCGGTCGATGTTGTACTTATCTAGTTGAACTATTTGTTCCAGTAGTGCTCCCAACAAAACCGGTATAGGTGTGGCATGGACGTTACACGTGTTCTCGTACATCTTAAGACCTGTCTGTTAGGAGACACTATTGAGTCATTGAGCACAGTGCTCAGGTGCTCCGGGGATCCCACCTTAAGAACTATATCATCGGCAAATCGAAGGTGAGTGATCTAATGGCCATTGTTTTCCCGTCCAGTTGCTTGAAAACGTCTTCCAATACAGAAATAAAGAGTTTTGGGTATAAAACATTACCCTGTTTTTATACCTCTTTGCAGGATAGGTTTCGAACTCTGGTTCTGTACCCGGATAATCATTGTAGTCTTACTGTTCAAACACTTTAGTGTTTTGGTATACCGACAATCAACTAGGCACCGCTAAAGGGATTGTAGCATCGCCCACGTACGCAAAGTGTCAGATTATACTCATCGGTCTTATTTACAATTTTCCAAGTGTATGTAGTCTATGAAAGTGGTGAAATAGGTCCATTCAAAAGATTGAAAGGCATTCATCATGCAGACGCATGCGAGATGATTTGCAGCATGTTAACGAGGCTCAGAAGTGAAATCGTTCCAGTACGTTGTCGCTTTTCTGTAAGAACAAGACCGCAGCATTTGCCACCATGGAGAACGGAATTGAAAGCTTCTGAAGGACTTCAAGTACAACTTGTATCAGTATTCTACCCGCTTTCAGTCTCGCTCAGACTGACGTCCGTGATATCATCGAAATATTATCGAATGAGACTTGTTCTTTCATCTTTACTCATAGCTCAAGCTGCTATTTTATGATGCTCTTTAAATAAGGCGTTTGGCGGGGCGTATAGCATTGCATCAGGATAAATAAACAAATGGCGATATTGTATTGGAGTGTCCTGAGTGGCAGCCGCTTGAGTTTTAGGTATGAGAAACACACTGTCACACAACACGCACCGGCAAGACGTCTGGCACTGCAATCGTCAAGCCGACTGCCAAGCGTAAAAATTGAGGCAAATCCTCCCTTTTATTGGAGACGACTAGATTGAGCACTAAACTTTCACAGGGTGGTAATGATGAAAGAAGATTGTAAAATCAAATACGCGAACCTATATGGAATGAAATTATATATATATATATATCAATCTTTATAAAACAGTTTGTTTACAACCAGTTCTTTTCTCAACTTTAGTTGGGAAGGTGGTGCTTACCCAGATAGTCTACCACTTGGTGAATAAAAGTATTGTTTCATGATTCTTTTGATACTCACCCCATAAAAATCGATGCTACTAAAGTTTAATTTGCTCAACCAGAATGGCTCCATTTCCGAGGTATAATTAAATTCTGTAGTTTTTCTTGCGCTCACAAGACAAGACCAGCCTGACGCGTCACAAGTAACTTCAAATGGTAAGAGTTCTTTCTTCCACTTTGTACCTGTAACAAAAAATAAAAGCATAAGCAGGGATAAACGAAAACATTCTTGTAATTATATTATTGGTGAGTCACCGTTCATTTTGAACAACTCCAAGCGTGGCAACTGTAGCAAATATTGGGGATATCGAATAGGCAATCTATAGGGGAGGCCTAAATTCAGCAGTGGAAATTTGATAGACTGTAATGAATGAATGTATGAAAATAAACTATTTCCAAACTTACCGTATTCAAAAAGAATGATATCCACAACATTAATATTGTAAATTGAAGATGCATGTAAAAAGCATTTTTATGAAGAAAGTGTCTTACGAATTGAATAATTATTTCAAAATTCACTTTTAGACTTGTGTATTTATATTGTACAAGATTGAAATATAAGTATTGGAAAAAGTCTACTTGTAACTTTCTTAACACTTCTTTTCACAAGGTCTTCCGCACTAGCGTACGTTAAAGCGATAGCTTAGTTCTCTTGACTGTTAGGAATAAAGCCCATTTTGAATAAATTTTTGACTTCTTATTGGTCTTTAATATCATACTGATTGAGAAAATTTTGCATTCACAGTCGCTTATTAAATTAATTATCTGTATGCAACGGAAAACATTTTTTGTGATTTTTGTTTTACTTTAATGGTTTTAGACCAACACCAACAACGACCAACATCTGAATTCCAAGTTGACTCACGATCCGCGGCACCGCAGCCAAATACTTATCCACTGTGATATCGAGCTGTCATTTTCTTTAGGTGGTAGGACTCCTTTTGTGGTTAAAAGTCTATCTGCTTCGGTACTACCCTCTTACCTATTTACCTACGTAAGAATGCGTAAACTACAGTGTGTTCTGATCATGGGGATTTAGAAAGCCATTATAATGTTTAGCTGTGAGGCAGTCCATCTTAATCTTCAGAGTTGACGACGCATCTGTAGTTTTTTTTTTAAAAGTTGTAGCAGGTTTCCGTGAGATGAAATAGCCACATACCATCAAGTGGATTATGACTTTTTTTAAATAATTTTTCTATCTTTTGCTTTAACTCTCACTTATTCATAATCAAATCAATATTCCAACGTATAGTGACACTGTGCTAAGTCATTCGTGAAATAAACTGAAACGTACCATTTATAATGACTTTTTCTTTATCTCTTTTATCTTTACACAGATCATTAACAGGCGTTAATTCTTCAACCGCTTCAATATATTCATCATCTTTATCTACCAAACCAAGCATTTCCATGTGCCAGACAGACCTATCACTTATCACAACGCCCGGTAATCCACGAATTCCTTGTAAACCTGATGATCCTGTATCTCCTCTTGGACCCTGATAAATTGAAACAATTATAATGTGTTCTGTTTTGGTAAAAAAACGGACATATTATATTACGTACTAGCTTTACTTTTAACCCTCTCCCTGTCCTATGAGTCCTGTTGTGTCTATTTTGCGGACAGGGAATCTGTTTATTTATAATAATCTATAAGATGTTAAATTAACCGCGGTAGCTTGGGCTACTAATTATTAACTGATTAAGCAAAGCATTTGATACTTTTTCGATATCATCTGGTAATCGTTTTTGGCAGAAATCGTTGATGGTAAAAAGCATGTCCCAAAATAATTAAAAAAAAACTGTGTTTGGCAATCCACCTACCAAGCGTGGCAACTATGACAAATATGCTTATGAGTAATTCGATAAAAAAATCAGAAAATTACGTACGTACATCTCTACCTCTGTCTCCTTTTTCTCCGGGAGGCCCTGCCAAGCCTTTTAAATATTTTGTTGTCTGAGTTTAAAATAAAATAATATGTAATTAGCGATGTAATTTAAAAAAAAATGTTTAGTATCTGAAATTATTACATACCATTTTTAGTGAGCACGTATCTGTAAAAAATATTGTTACAAACTATGAAAATCTTTACAGTTCAAAAAAGTTATAAATAAGATATATTAAAGAAAACTATAAACCCACGAAGTTTACTTGTACACGTGTCTCCGTCAGTAGTCGTAACCTATTGGAAATAAAAACTATAATAGTACTTTCTACGAAAAATTCGTAAATAGTTTTTAAATAGAGAAAATATTATTTTATTAAATTTTGCTAAAGTACTTACAACTTTTAAGATCTCTTTATTTAATGGTATGGTAGTCGAAATTCCACCTGTAAAAAGAAAACATGTTTAACATATTCCACATTTTAAAATAGGGTAGTAATGGTCATTGATATAAAAATGCTGGATGGCCACATGACAGTAAGCCATTTTGATTGTGCACTTGCATTGATATTAGGATTTGCATAGATAATGGCGCTTGTGACAATTTACGGATTCCGAAATATATTGTACGTTAACACTAATAAATTTTTTGAACGTACCTCTGATTTTTTTATTTCTTTATAATTAGCAATGTAAATATTAGTGCATATTATGTGTCGCCGCGCTAATTTGCAGTGCGACTTTGTAACTAAACTTTTGGGAATCGTCTGCCAGCGCCACCGTAGCCAGGAATCACGGATTAGTAAGCTGAAGTGGCAATGGGCCGGCTATATAGCTCGAAGAACCGATAACCGATGGGAAGAAAGGTTCTCGAGTGGCAGCCTCGTACCGGTAGGCGTAGTGTAGGGCGACCCCCCACTATATGGACTGACGACCTGATAAGACATGCAGGAAGTCGATGGATGCAGGTGGCTCAGGACCGTGCTTTGTGGCATTACTTGGGGGAGGCCTATGTTCAGCAGTGGACTTGTGAAGGGATGTAATGATGATGATGATGACTGCCAGCGACAATAACTGCGCTACAACGTTATGATTTTTTTTACGAAAATATTATGTAATATAAAATAAAATGATAATATATTTTATTTTAGATTACAAAATATTTTTATTATTTATTTATACAACAAATGTAAAACGTTAAAATTCTAGAATTATACAATCGTACATAATGCTGATTCCGTGCCGTTGATGATTTCTGACAGTAATTATGATCAAGAGTAAGTACATCCTTAACAGCATTTTACACGATATGGTGGAATCCTGCTGCAGCATGAAGGAGTCGACTCGACGGAAGGACCAGGCTGTCATAGAATACCAGCATATTGTTGCTGTGCCTAGTATGTAGGGATCCGGTAAATGTTTTTACTTGGTTTAAGGTTGCAACGCATCTGCATTATATTTATAAATAGAAGAGAGACTAAGGCGGCAATAGGTCATTGCATTCATTAAAATTGGGTGGAGTGACTGTTTGTTGTGACACTTGTGTCTATAATAAAACCAGCCAAGTACGTATCGAACCAGGAGCAGCTACGGACAGTAATCTATTTCATAGTTTCTCGTCGGAATACGTAAACTTAAAAGGAACATTCTTGATACTATGATCATATATCTGGACAAGCGATGACAATGTGTCTTGGACACCAACAATCCCTAACACCTTTGATGATGTTGTATGGAGTGTCAGTTGGTCACAAACTGGAATCATTGTAGCTGTTTCTGGTGGTGATAATAAAGTCAGTCTTTGGAAAGAGAATGTTGATGGGCAAAGTCGCCAAAGGACTGGGTCAAACTCCAAGTGAAGAAAGAAGCACTCTTTAAGTTTATATGTTAATATATTTTTAATTTTTGAAATGATAACAATATAATAATTCACTAATTGAAATTGAAATTCAGTCGGTTTAACAGCTATAGCAACGAAAGATTGGCTTAGATAAGAACTATGGTAATTAAAGTACTTGTTTTCCAAGCAGAATTTTATAGAGTGGTATACAATAATTATTAAGAAAATCGATTTTAAAAATAATACAATCTACATTAATACAATACGCCAAACCCTTATAAAAATGGTTATAATTCCCTATCCATCTTCCATCCATTTCCCGGCAGTGCCACCCTAAGATACATAACCGTAACAAACCTTCCTCTCAACCACCACTGTGTTATCTTGAGGGTTGCACGCTTAAAATAAAAAAGACCTACCGCTAAAGAAACTTTAGGCCTGCAATAACCAAAAATAAACGAAAGTGATATGTTAAAATTGATCTCTTGCCGATCGATTCTCTATGCTTGACTCGCAAAGAAAAACGTAAAGCTATAGTAATATTACCTAAGACGTTATGTAAAAGAAGTTTTTTGTTCACAATAATAATACAAAGTTTCTATGGAATTATATCGAAATGCTTACTAATCGAAGTGTATTTTATAAGTTGGTCGACTATTACTAGTTGATTTCTTAAGTTTATTTAGCTGTGTTAGTTTTTATTTTAACTTCAATTTTTATTATACTATCACGCACACTTTTAACAATCCCTAAAACGACGGTTTAATTGATAGGAAGGGGGACACATGTCTCTAATAAAAAGTACAATATTAAAGCTAAATATTTCGCAAAGGGACACCTGAATTGAAAAACTGTTACTCAATGTATCCCAAATTTTATACTATAGTTTTACTTAGCTTACGAATCACAGCAGCATTATGCTGGTATTCTGTGAGAGCGTGGTCCTGCCCCGGTTGAGCCGACTCATTCGTGCTACAACCATAATATAGCTGCAGTGTGGCTCTATAACGCTAATACCATGTACATTTATCAGCCCAAAAATGAATTTTGAAACAATAATTAATAGAATCAGGCGTTGCTTTGCGGAAATCCTTTTTACTAAAGTTGGTAAGAATAACTTCACCCACAATGGCTCAATAAAGTAAAATTATGTGTCTTACCTAGAATGAAGAGCACCTCCCACCCTCACACACTTGCGTCACCCCTAATCCCAGCACTACTACTCCCAACGCCACTAGACTAGGAAAGACATACCATCGACTGATCACCGCGTGAGTGATGAAAGATCATATTGCGAGGCTGTTTTTTTATTAGAGAGCAGGCTTAAAGATGTTATGGCGTATATAAGTGCTGATTTACCACATGCTCGGCGGTGAAGGAAATCATAGTGAGAAAACCTGCATGTCTGAGGAATGAGAAAAAAATATTTCGAAGACATGTGAAGTTCGTCAACACGCATTGGGGCAGCGCGGCGGACAATTCCTTCCCTAAAACCCTCTCGGAAATAAGGGAAGGCCTGTGCCTGGCTGTGGGACGTATATAGGCATAAATATTTTCTTAAATATTTTTCTTATAGCACTGTCTTTTTTATAACAATGTTCTTTGTCGTATAGTAAAAATTTTATAAAATCGATATATTAAAAAAACTACGGGTTGTACTCCGGGAGTGCCGGTACAAGCGAAAACTTGAATATTAACGTTGTGCATTTTTGATATTTTGTAATGATTAGGGCATAATTTTGCACGTATTGCTTTAATTAACACACACGAACTATCGCGCAAGCGCCCTGCGCCACCTAAACGGAACAGCAGGCGCAGGCATACATATTCGCCGCACTGTAGAAAGAGAGGGGGATACTTCCTCTCCTACGCCGCGCCGGCCGTCTCTCTCTCCATCCGTCTTACGAATTTTCGATCAGGGTCACGTGTCCTGACGCGAGTTTAACATTTTTTACCCATTACAAAAAAGTTTACAACGCCGCTAAAGAAGTTTTCACTTCAAAAAACTAAAACTTCAATTCTGGTCACAGGATGATTATTCAGATTTCGTCATTAGGCAACATTTATTCTCATTTACATTTTATATCATTAATATTTATGGCTTACTGACATTATTATTAATAAGCGTAAGTAGTGGTTTAAATTTTATATTAAAAAGGTCAATTAATTTTAATTTATACTAACATTAAAATCGTACATTTTTATTGAAAAATCTTAATAACCTATGTTAGCGGTGCAAGAGAATCCATATCGTTTTCGTGAGGAGTCGTGAGAGGTTGAAAGCACAATCAAAATATCGCTTTTATGTTAGTTCTAAAATACCGAAACCGGTGACGGCAGTAATTCTTCAACTGGAAGTGACACATAGAATAGTTTACGAGCTAACGAAATTGGAAAATTATTAATAATAAAACGATCGCAGAATATGACTTACCCGTTTGCAACCAACATGATCGCAATTTTAAAATGAAAATAAACGAATACAGTAACGATTTACTAGCCATGTCGCGGAGTAGAACAAAAGTGAGCGCTATGAATTGAAGCAACTATTAATTTTCCTTGTAGTTTATAATTAAATAAATAGACCATTTTCCTCATTTGATAATAAATAAAATATACTAACGGATTCGCTTATAATAATAATAACACTTTATACGTGGTAGAGCTACGCTGCAACTATTATGGTTGTAGCACGAATGGGTTGGTTCGACCGGAGAAGGACCACGCTCTCACAGAATACCAGCGTAAAATAGAAGCTTAATACTGATGTGTCTTGAATGGTGAGTGAAGAGATCCGGAGAACCTTTTTTACTGGACGCGAGGCATACCATCTTAGTCCTCAGTGGTGACAACGCATCTGCGTTTTGATTCTTCATCGAGGATAAATGTAGATGTCTATGGGCCACAGCATCCACTTACCATCCGGTGGACTGTGTGCTGAGTTGTCATTTTTATTCTGTAAAAAATCACGAGACAAAATAAACGTTAATTGCTTCGACAAACCTAAAAATCTCCTCATAATGTAATTCGAGTGGACATCACGATCTTGGGATTTTAACTGTTTTAAGATTGATTGAAAACGAATATTTTAAGATCCTATTAAGTTGATTTCCAGTTTCTTATAAGAATGCATTTTAAAACGAATAAGTTCTTTGCCATGGAGCTACTGTCATTGCAAAATTTCAGATTTGCCATCAAATTCTTTAAATTTTAATTCACTTTTTTGCAAGTTAACCTCAGTCGTGAAGTAGACACTTCTTTTTATTGTATAGGTCAATTTTATTATGTCAATATTACATAGACGTACATTAAAGACATTTGTTGTTACTGTCCATATTTTTCGTCATCATTGTAGTAATCTTTATTTTTTTATTTGCTGATATTTAATCTATTTGCTTTAGTTTAAATTCCTTCATTTTTCATTTTTTTCTGGTCTTTTGTTACACTGCTTTTTAATATGGCTAACGTGAAGTATAAACGTAGCTAAAACGTTTATCATAAATTTCAAATTACGCGAGCAAGTTGAGCCTCGCTGGTACCGATGGTGAAATGTTTAATTGCAATTAAGTGCTGATTAACCACGAGATGGGCAGTGACGACAAATTTCGTAAAGAATGCATTTGCGAAGTATAAAGTATTTCCAGGATATATCGTAGGTACCTCAAATAAAATTTCGTTTAATGTTTTTCTTATTGAAATAATATTTGAATACTACATAGGAACTATAATAATCATCACAATAAAAATCAATATGACTTAAAATCTAAATTTTAGTTGTCTATTAATTAGGGTGCATAGTCATAAAAAATGCTGATATTTATTCAATTACAATTGGTTGTAAAAAGGGGTACAGAACAGTCGTATATGATTAATGTTAATTTGTGATGACTGTGATGTTTGCCTCTCTTGCTGTCTTCAACGGAAACATCAGATGTCTTCATCGATTCAGTCTGTCTTCTTGACTACATTATGTATTACTCTATTACTGATTTGAGTTTTGCATATTTGATTTTGATATCTTATTTTGGTCAAGTAAAATGTATAAGTAATATATTTGGTCTTCTTTTTAAGTAGTCATGTATCTAAATTTTATATATTTACGCGATATGCCGGCTGATAAAATCTCTTTCAACTCCATCTAGCGGCGAGATTTGGAGTTATATGTATAACCATTTTGAAGAATAGTCAATAAACTTGTAACCCTATTTAGTCGGAGGTGCGATATGAAATGCCAACACGTACTCGTATTGACGCAGCACTGCAGACTAAATGCTCTATAACATTGAGTTACACAACACTCAAAGGGTTATATAAATCAATGCTCTATAATGCTCTTGGACATAGCCCAAGACGTATCCTATTAAATGCGCTTAAATTATGCCTAAATTTCGTTTTAAAGAGTGGTTCACGTTTTCTTTAGTACATACATTTTGCAGTAGAAATGTGTACTTTAATTTTCTTACTGCCACCTATATATTATAATATTAAATTCTTCAGAATATCCTAAAAGTGAAATTCAATCCGTATTTATATGCATTTGAAACATAACTGTCGTTTCATTAATCATTAATTTACAAGTATTTAAAAAATATGCGCCAGAGGAAGATCTAGGGGGGAGGGGAGGTACATATGGTAAACAGATTAGTTGTCGGTGACAGTCGTTTTATTTGTTAACAGAGATTTAAATCTTTCATGTACATATTTTGTTAGCTTCCTTTTTTAACTTAAGGATTGAAGCAATTGCAAATGGTAATGATAAAATATTTTTATTGGAACTGATGGTGGTAAATGTTTAGAGCATAGACGTAGCTCCGCATGAAATTACTCAATCCAGTTCCAGAGGCATCCTGCACCTTTCCTTCTTCAAATTGGGAAATATTCCCATCCGGAATATTCATCGTACTTTATGTTGTTAGGTACAATGTATAGTTATATCACTGCAGATCCTATTGAAAGTATTTCGAATCTAAATAAAACCTTATCTGATGTTGCTTTATTTATCATTCCTACTGTGGAAACTCAAAAGCACTACAAAGTGGCAATGTTGTTTAAGTGATTTTGTTTTAAACATGGAAGATAATGCGACTGATAAGATGTATTACTTAAGAACAGAAGTAAAGTCTTCTTCAGAGAAAAAGTAACATAAAATACGCGTAGCTATTGAATAATAATAGTATACTGTGTCAGTGTCCAGCATCTGCTTCGAAGCGCTGTTCCCATATCATTGCTGTAATGAATCCACTTCAAACATTTTTTCATGTCAACTTAAGGTTTTATAAACGGCATAAAATTTTATAACATATTGCTTGTACTTGTATCGACTATCGGAAGTGTAATTTGCAAATGCACAATGTTTGGTAATCATGATAATTTATTTTTTAATACTTTTTATTCACTTTATTAATTTGTTTATTATGACGAGACATGCGTTTATTTTTGCTGTCAATAGGCCTCAACTAGTACTGCCTCTGGCGGATCTTATTTAAAACTTCAGAAGAAACAGGCTAATTATTCTTAAATGTGTAACATTTAGCAACAGCGACATCTTACCGTTATTTTGGAAACGCTTACAACCTGTTGATTGTAGAGTTCACGAATAAGAAGCTAATGAAAAGTCGTATCTACAGATGTCGCTTATAGTATTTACCAAATATTTCGAATACAATTAGAAATTTTTCATGTATTAAACATCTATACACCTTGAATAAAACTATTTTTGTGGATTTTATCGCTTTTAATTTATGAATGTGCTGCCGCTGGTGGTGTCAGATGGAACTATTAATATTTATCAGCTATGCTACAAAGTACGAACGTAGCATTTGTAGTTAGTATATCGGCTTCTTTATACTAAATTAGTTTATTTAATTTTTTTTTAGTTTTACTTATTGTAAGAACTCATTTAATTGTACAATTTCTTACAATAAGTATTATAGATTTTCATGTAAAAATAAAAACTCATTGTCATTTATTGAATAAAACTTCTTTTTTACATTTGTGGAAATGTTTTTTGGCTTTCGTTGAAAAATTGTTCTTTTATCACTGAGTATTTTATTTATATTTTTTACATAATTGTATATGAAACAATTAATTATTTAATTTTTATGTATATTTACATTTCAAAAATTCGAAATCTACATTAAAAATTCTAAGTAATAATAAGTAATAATACAGGTTTTTATTAATTCTTTTACATCGTTCTATCTAAAAAATATCTTTAACCGAAGACTGTTAATATTGTGTTTGTTATCTTGCACTGCAGATACACACACTATAAGAGACTCAGTGGCAGAGCAAAGCCACCGTTTACCTGCATATACACTGATTTCATTTTCTTGTAGGGCGTTAATGTTAGCAGTACATTCGCTACAATTTTTAAAAACATTTTAATCGCATCTAGCAAAGCATCCACCAACATAATATAATGCTACCTTTATATAGGGAGCAGCTTTCCCTTGAATATCAACTATTTCTACATCAAGGATTATTTCAAAGTCACTGGTTGTCGCATTTATCTGTGATGATAAGAGATTAAAGCCTTAAAACTATCTTTTTCACAACTTGCACCTGGGCTATGGACACTGGGCATGTTATTAATTGAAAATGAAGTATAGGCACTCTGAAACTGATCTGGTGTTGGATTAACGTTGCGGCACCCATGGCTTCTAATGGCCCTAAAAATGTTTTCAACAGGGCCTTGATTGAGCATTTAAACAGATGTTAGGCATCTAAACAGAAACAATACCACACTAAGTTTCCAAGATTTGAAAAGAATTTGTATTCCATCCAGTGTCCATACCCAATTTTAATTGTTGGTACACTTAGGATAACCTAACATTTTATTTATAAATTTCATATTATTTAATATTGCTTTTGCTTCATTTCACATCTCTTGGTGTTCTATATTTGGCCTTGCTGATCCCAGAAAAAGACATTTTTTCCTTTATTATAAGGTGCCATTGACAGAATAGATTACCTTGCCAAAAAAGAAGAGTATTTCAGCATTTTCCTCACATCTCAGAAGAATGGCTTTATCTGAAATACAAAAAGCTAATTAATCTATTATAAACACGTGTATTATCAGACCACAGCAAGTTTTTGTTACTTTTTTTATTTTATTCTTCTTTATTGGCCTGTACTCGTCTACTGCTGGATTTTAGCCTATCATGTTTGGCAGGCGGATTGATGATAGCAGTGCTAGACGTGAACACCTTTGAAGCCACTTGTCCGTCGTCGATTTGGATATTATAAATTACTTTACATAAACGAGATGATTATACCGCCGACTAAATGGAACTCAGAACATATTTTTGACATCTCATCTCTTATGACACCCACGTGACAAAATGAGGAGATAGATTGTTTTTATTAATACACATTTTTTAAAAGACTGTGTACATAACTTAATGATTTCTTATATTTACGCGAACACAGACACCTTTAGACAGCTTGCCTCTTCGTTTTTCCTTTATCTTTTCTCGTAATTTATATATTAAAGAAGAATAATATACGCCGTTCACGACTGTATTACGTTTTTTAAAATCCACCATCAAAATGCCTTGAAAATCCCAAAATATTGTGCACATCATTGTTGCACCTTTGCCTTTCTAAGGGGCTTTTCACCTTTATAACGCCATTCCATTGACTCGCGCTTGCTTTGTGGATCATAATACAAGATCATAGTTTTATCACTAGTCACTAGCCGCTCGATCACAGTCTTTGGATTTTCGCCATAAAGATCCAAAAACTCCGAAGCGCAGCGCACTCTTTCCTGTCTCTGTACCGCTGAAAGAAGTTTCTGTACCCATCTTGCACTCACTTTTTTCATGTGAAGATGTGCATGGATCGCGCAATGAACGATACTCTTAGAGAGCCCAAGCCTTGCTGCAATTTCTCTAATCTTCAAACGGCGGTCACTCAGAACCTCCTCTTCGATAAGAGCAATCGTTTCGGGAGTGAGCACTTCCATAGGTCGACCGTCGTGGCCAAAGTCTTCGACGGTTTCTCTCCCGAGGCGAAACTCTTTCACCCAATTTTTCACTGTGCTATAGGAGGCAGCAGACTCCTTATACACGCCATCCAATCGTTCTTTTATTTGGGCAGGGGATAAACCTTCTTTAAACAGAAACTTTATGACACTTCGATACTCAGTTTTCGACATTTTGAAAAAATACGCGACTCTCGTTTTTCAAATGCCTGTTAAACTAAGACTAAGCATTTCATGTCGATGCATGTTTCTTATATTAAGTGCACGATAAACGTACTATTTAATGCAACACAACATGTAGCGACATGTCGCGTTGAACTATATCAGGCCAGTTCATTATGGGACCGCCTGGTATATCACTGTTTACATAACTAGACTTAGTGTTTAAGATATACTAACCAATCAATCAATATAAGCAAAGTTCTCACACAACTCTGTTTATGCTAGGTAATTTTTTTACATACATACATACATAAACACTCACGCCTGTCACCCAGAGGGGTAGGCAGAGACTACGGACTTCCATTTGGCACGATCCTGACATACCTCTTTCGCCTCCTTTACATCCATATATCTACGCATACATGCTCGTCGGTTAAGGGTACTTCTAACGTGGCCCATTTTCAAAATATCGCCAATTTGGTCGATAAACTTTTTCCTAGGGCGTCCCTTCCCGACTCGGCCGTTTACATCTGCCATATAATTTTGCTTTGTCACTCTTTCCTCATTCATTCTTTCCACATGACCAAACCACCGAAGCATTCCTTTCTTAATCCTGGTCACAACATCATCTTGCATACCACATTTATCTCTTATCACGCAATTTCTCACCCTGTCATTCAGATTCAACCCTAGCATATTCCTTAAAGACCGCATTTCTACAGCATTTATTCTACTTTCGTGCTTCTTCTGCCACACCCAGCTTTCACTACCATACATTAAAGTAGGGACTAACACAGCATTATGAATTACCATACGTGCCTGCTTTGACACATTCTGGTTCTTCATAATACAGTGTAGTGCCCCATTCACTCTATTCCCTGCATTTACTCGTCGTTCTATATCCCTGTCATATCTACCATCCCTGCTAAATACACATCCCAAATACACAAACTCATCCACTTGCTCAATTAACTCTCCTCCTATTCTTATTTCACATACCGTTTTGCTTTCTTCTCTTTCAAAAACCATCACTTTCGTCTTACATGCGTTCACTTTCATTCCCCTTTCTTTTAATTCCCAGTTCATTAATGTAACCATCATTTGCAACTCAGCCTCCGATGACGCAAATATGACTTGATCATCGGCATACAAAAGGCATTTGACGGTTAACTCGCCCATTCTTAACCCACATTCTTCATCTTTCAAAGTTTGCAAACACCGGTCCATAAATAGGTTGAACAGCCAAGGGGAAGCTACACAGCCCTGTCTGACACCTTTTCGGATGCCAAACCAGTCCGAGTAGACCCCATTGATCCTGACACAAGCACTAGAGTCCCTATAAAGAGACCTCAATGCCTGTATCAAACCAGCACTCAACCCATATGAGTTCAGTGTTTGCCATAACACATTCCTGTCCACTCTGTCATAAGCCTTTTCCAAGTCCATGAATGCACAAAAAACTTTCTGGTTTTTAGCCAAAAACTTCTCCGCAATCATGCGCATGGAAAAGACTTGATCTGTACACCCCATTCCCTTTCTAAAACCCGCTTGCACATCCCAAATTTTTCCATCAGTTTCTTTCATAACTCTTTCAATTAACACCTTAGCATACAGTTTACCCACAATACTAAGCAAGCTGATACCGCGGTAGTTTTTGCAGTCCTGCTGTGACCCTTTTCCTTTATATATTGGTACTATGACTGCTTTACACCAGTCATCCGGTACCCGTTTTAATTCCCAACATAAATTAAACAAGGTGTACAGCAGGCCTGCCACCACTCCCTCTCCAGCCCTTACCATCTCGAGTGATACTCTATCATATCCAGCTGCCTTACCTGCTTTCATGCTTTTCATTGCTTTCATTATTTCATCTACACTTATCTCCATACCCCTTTCCACTTCTTTCGGAATTTCTATTTCATTTAGTTCAGACAACTCTTCACTCATAAATACGCTTTCAAAGTATTTCTTCCATCTGTTTAAATTCGAAACTTCATCATTCAGAATACATCCATTCTCGTCTCTTATAGCATTTATTATAGGCTGTTTTGTATTTCCCCTGGCAGTTCTTACGAGTTTCCAGAACATTTTTATGTTAGCCTGGAAATTATCAGATATCCTTCTATCATTCTTATCCGTTTTTTCTTTCTTTTTCCTTTCAACAACTTCTTTTACTCTCTTATTTAGACGTCTAAATTCTGCCTTTTTTCCTTCAATCTCATCATTCATACCAGAAGAATTACCAGCTTTGGTTGCCAGTAAATCTAACCATGCTTTCTTCTTTGATTCAACTTCCACCCGTACCTCATCATCCCACCATAACGTATTACTTTTCCTTTCATTTGTTCTCTTACTTACACCACATACTTCGGTGGCGGTATCCACCAAACCTTTCTTAATATTATCCCCCACAGTATTCAAGTCTGAATCATTCATACCCAACTCATTTAAACATCTAATATTTTCTCTCAGTCTACATTTATACTTCTCTTTCACATCTTCATCTTGTAACTTCTCTATTCTTATACGCTGTAACGCAGTGGTAGACACAGATGTCCGATGCCGCCAACGCTTGAAAAGACCATTAATTCGACATAAGACCAAGTAATAATCCGTCCCTACGCTGGACCCCCGGTAAACCCTTGTATCTACGACTGCGCTCCTCATTCTTTCATCCACAATTACGAAATCTATCATGCTTCTATCATCACCTCTTTCCCATGTATACATGTGAATCTTCTTATGACGAAAAAAAGTATTCGTCACAAAAAGATTCTTTTCCGCACATACGGTGAGGAGGTCTTCACCATTCTCATTTATACTTTCATCACCAAACATTCCCAATATCCTTTCATAACCAGACCTCCTCACCCCAACCCTTCCATTAAAGTCTCCTAACATAATAATATTTTCATTTTCCTTACATTTTGTCAACACCATCCTTACCATGTCCCAAAACTGCTCTCGGATGTAAGTGGGCTTAGACATATCTGGGGCGTACACCCCTAGCAGGAACAGCTTCTTTAAGCCCACTTTCATTCGTATCCATAGCAGTCTCGGGCTTACACATTCATACTCTTTCACACATTGACCCATTCTTTCTGAAAGGATGAAACCGACTCCCTGGCATGCCCGTTCGGTCTCGCCTACACCAGACCAATATGCGGTATAGGTGCCATGTGCAGTGGCATCCTTTCCCCTTCGTTTCGTCTTATTCACACATAACACATCTATTCCTCTGTCATTCATCATTTCGCATACTTCATCCATCTTATCGTTCATTCCTCCACATACATTCAGCGTAGCCAGACGGGTTTCCGCAATCCACTTTTCGCCCCTCCGGGAGACAGAACGTGACGGGTGGCGAACCTCGTCGCCGGTTTTTCTCCCGGAGATTCTTCTCACCCCTGCCCCATTTAAGGGGCGCCGGGAACTCGGGGCCATTTCTTTTATTTCTTGAGTCATGGTGCGGAGCAAGGGGTGGTGGTAGATTTTACGCCGCTACCATACGGCGAGGAGCCGAGTCTATTTTTTTTTTTTTTTTTTTCGGCTTTGTCGCTCGTTTAGCACCACCCGGGGGACACGTGTAGGGTGGGCCTAAGGTTAGGTGGTCGAAGCCTACGGACGCGAGCGACTCATCCCCCATAATTTTTTTACAGTGCTATTAATTATCATAAACAGAGTTGTATAGCATAACAGTTTTTTCTATTTAAACACAACTAGTTCCAAACATTTTACTTGCCACAAATGGGTATGCTTTCCACACCAGTCATTTTTAATTTAATGGTATTTAAGATGTATAAGTAGTTACTAATCAACCAAAACGTATTAAAACAAAGACTTAACATGGTGCATATTTGTCAGTCTTTTCTACTATTAATATTCTACTTTGGATATGATTTACAAAGCACAAAGTGTAATGTGGCAATATACTTTGTGTTTTTATCCTTAGCACAACTTAGTTTATAACATCTTTTTCATAGTTATAGCGTGTGTAGGTAATATTATAAATGGACATATTGTCCCTTACTCACCTTGGCTTTGATCATGTTAGTTTAACGGTATTTGGGATTATTATTAACAATCAATCAATACATGTAAACGATAGTACCTACCTATTCATACAACATTTGTGTACAGAGAGGCACTTTATTTTGTTGGAACTACTCGAATAATTTTCCATCGGTCTTAAAGTACCTATAATTGCTGAATGTACTATAATAGCTAAAACTTGTTTTATACTGTTAATTATTAAACAGTGCACTATTTTCACTTATAATACCAGTGAAAAGTACTAGACAATCGCTTTAAGTTTATTTTTAAATTATTGTGATATTCATATTTTAATTGTTAATTTCTCAGTATTCCCGTTAAGATGCGGTAAAATTAATTTTACTGTTGTAATCTGTAGATTATAAGGAATAAATCGATATGCATTTCATTAGGGGCCGCTAAAATTTGTGGTGGGCCCATTCTCCATACAGAAAGAAATTGTCTCCTATAGAAATGATATTATCCGCATCAATTTATCTAAGCAATAACAATCAGGAAAATAATTCAGATTTTCTTGACTCATAGTGTTCCCCAAATTATTTTTTTTGTATGGTTCAATGTCAAAAATGAGCGTCCACCAATTTCACAGAGTTATCGATCATGTGACAATAAATGCGCTACACAGTTTCTAAATTGGGGAAACATAATTCTAATGAATTACCCATTAGAAATCTTTATTGAATTTCTGGAAATCAAAGGATGTGGCCGTTGCGATTGACTACATAATTCGGCGTCTATGCTGTATTCCAAACCATTTACATAAGCACACCATAATTTCTTTCAAAATCTTTTTGGATGTATTTTAGATATTTACATGATAATGCGGTTCAAAAATTTCTTCGTTTGTATGCCTGTTGTGCAGTGCAAGGCACGTCTCAACCCGTACTTCGCGCTGGCGGTTATGGAGGTTGCGGTGCACCCATTTTTGAAGCTTTTTTAGTTTGTCAATTTGACGTAAATATACCAACATTGAATAAAACTATTATTTACGGATTTTTTCGCATTTAATTACATCTTTAATTTATTTTTATTATCCCGACGTTTCGGGTGCTTTACAGCACCCATGGTCACGGGGGGGGGGGACTGAGATGTTTGACGTCCAAATGTCATAGTTAGTCCGGCTACCTTCAGTTTTTCAATATTAATTTTTGGTCCGATTTACGCAAAACGAGCTTATAGTATCATGAAGCCTTGCAGTGGTATGCTTGGGTTTGGGTTTAATATTGTTAATTATAGGATCCCAAGCAGATGGCAGCACCCATCCATCTTCTCTATTGAAATTTGGATGTTTTTTTAATTTCAATAGCCTCGCGTATCATTCTTAGTAGGAATCGGTGTTCTTTTGCGAGGATTTGTGGTTTATCAAATCTAATGTAATGGTGGGGACGATCTTGAACACGTTCGCAGACTGCAGACTTCCCGGAGCGTCGGTGCTTCACGTCAGCTATATGTTCCGTCACCCGGAGTTTTATAGATCTTTTTGTTTGACTTATGCAAGAGAAACCACATTCACAATCTAGCTTGTACACACCTGTATCTTGTAGAGGAATATTACATTTGATGGATGGTAAAAATTGACTAATCTTCTTCAGCGGTTTGTAGAGTGTTTTAATGGACGCTCGCTTCAAGATGTAGCCAATCTTGCCGAGTTCGTCTATCTTGTTAAGCTGCATGCGGTAGTCCGGCATGGAATCCCGTCTCGATCTAATGATCACTCCAAGTTTGATGCCAGTTTAACCTTACCTTCCAAATGCCAATGAAACTGTACGTCCCTCAGAATCGTCGACATCGCCAAGAAATCGCCAAGGATTCCGATGCTGGCTAAGTTAACGAGGGGAGTGCCCTGGAGTCAAGGAGATACGACAAAGGGGTCATTTTTTGTGGAAAATGTTGCAAATTAAATTTTATTCACACCCAACCAGATATTTTTTTCAACAAAGACACGACTTCAGACACAAGTTTGTTCAGACACTCAGCGACGTAGTATTCCCGAGAAATATTAGCACGGCCGGCGCATCGAGAAAAATTAGCATCACCGGTACAGGTAGCTTGCAGCCTTATGAAAGAAAACTTTGAAAAAAGCGCTTTGTGCTAAACTAAGCACCATGCCCTTCCCCTTGGTATCGACTGCCTTCGCCCATCGGTTCATTCGCCAGTCGGGTAGACAAAAATACCACCTCTGGTGGTACATTTTGTACTACTTTTCGTGTATTGAATTTTTTCCCTCCGTAATGTTATCCAAATTCTAAAAAAAAGTATCTGGTGCAAGGTCCAGTGAGTACGGTAGACGATGGAGAGCTTCCAACCCCAGCTCTTGTAACTTGGAGACCGTCTGTTGTGCAGTATGATATTACACGCTGTCGTGCAGGAGCAGCGGGGACGAGCGATTGACGAAAGTTGGTTGGAGACGTGCGAGTTTCTCCATCATTGTATTCAGTTCTTCACAGTACACATCTGCAGTAATGTTCATCATGTTTGGTAAAGAGCTGTGATGAATCACACCGGCGCTACACCACCAAACAATGACCATCGCTTTTCTAAGCGTATGTTTTCGTTTAAGACATTGCTTAGGTGGTGAACCAGGATCCAACCACCTCACTGAGCGCTTGCGATTATCAAACATAACCCATTTTTATCGCAGGTAACAATACGGTTCAAAATCCTTCGTTTATGTGTCTTTTGCGGTGCAAAACACGATTCGACGCGTACTTAGCGCTGATAATCATTGAGTTCGTGGGGCACCCATTTGTCAAGCTTTTTAACTTTTAAATGGACCGACTTTGTTTAGATGCTAACGTCGAAAGCTTCTGCTAATTCAGCTGTAGATTTAGTAAAATTAGTTTCCACAATCGCCTGTAATTCGTCATTGTAGAAAAAAATTTACGGACGACCATGGCATTCATTTTTCGGATCGAAATTTCCTGAAGCGGGTAAACCAATAAACCAATAACATGTGATGCGTTAGTTTGTAGTATACGCTCCGCTGAGGTCGATGATGTTGTGTGCCGCTTGTAACACATTGCTGCCAAGACGGTATGTGTGCTATGAAGACATAAACAGTCATTTTTTAATTTTTGTCTATCTCTCTGCCTGCCTGGGCTCGTCTTCAGAATGGCTGAACCGATAGTGCTAAAACTTTACGAAAATATAGAGGTCAATGCCAAGAGGAATCTAGACTAGCTATTTTATCCGAAAGAATTATCATTTTATTATAAAAATAATATCTCTACATTACGAATTTCACCTGTATCGCGGAGGCTGGTTACGTACATAAATTGCACGAATTCCTTCCACACATCCACATGTGAAGCAATAAGGATTAATAAACACTTGTTCCGTGCGGGATTTGAACCCACGTTTCTGTAGCGCCGCAACCAAACGCTTAGCCACTGCATAACAAAACCGTATATTTTACTTATTTCTTATAATTCCACCACCCTGCCCCTATTTGTGGTAGCGGACAACACGTGTCATTGCAATATTTTATTCTTACAACGTGCAGGTTTCTTCACGATTATCCTTTTCACCGCTAAATACGTGGTACCAAAATAAGCACTTGAAATTGCAGTCAACGATTTTTGGTGCCGCTGGCGATCCCTATTTTCTCGCGAAATGTGAAAATTTATGGAAAGAATTTAGGCTCGAGGCTAAGAAAATATTTAAGACAGCAAAAGCACATTCATAGATGTGAATGCGTATGCACTCACTATAAAAATTCGGCTTCTAACTCTGATAAGAAAAAAGTCCGTAATTATGTGCTCTTTGGTCATTCTCCTAAAGTAATCCAATTGGTTATCTTTTATATTTCTGCTTCTTGCATTTCCTGTTTGATAAATCAGTTATTACTGGGACATATTCCTTTTATTTAATAATTTTAAGAGCAATCTTTCTACTTATATGCCAAAATCAATCGTATAAGCTACTAAAATTTACAAGGTCATAATAAGTACCTTTAGACATAGATTTATCATTTTATCCTATACTATTAAACGAGCAATTCTTGTATATATATATATATATATATATATATATATATATATAATCGGGATCTCGGAAACGGCTCCAACGATTTTCATAAAATTTAGTGTCCTGGGAGTTTCGGGGATAATAAATCGATCTAGCTAGGATTTATTTTTAGAAAATGTCTTTTTGTCCGTGTTTTTAGGCAATGAAAAACTGCTATAATATCGTTAGAATAAGAAGGTAAATTTTGACAGATTGTTTATGAGTATAAATAGCTTAATTGGTATAATGGGCGGTCACAGAATCGTAAAACCCCGGTTCGAGCCTAGACCGACCAACCGACTTTTTTTAATTTTTTTTTCAAATTCCTTTCTTTTTTGAGAAAATCTATTTTTTCGAGCCCTTTTTTAGTATTTTTTAAAAACACAAAAATTTAAATTAAAATAATTGCACCCATGATTTTTTATTCAAATAACCAGTTCCGTTTTTGCTGTTATGTCGCTAAGATCAAAAAATATTATTTATATTTCATCAGTATGTAATTTATATCTAAATATAATTTCCAAAACACACGAATTAAAAAAAATCGAGCGATAAATACCGAGCAAAGCTCGGTCAACCGGGTACTGTATTTTATGACGCTATTTCGTGTTTAGTCGCGAAAATAAATTTATACACGCGTAGGAGTTTGAACATAAAGATCCGTGTTAATGACTGTCGTATTATTTTCGTGGTTCTTGTTTAATTAAGAAGTTTTAACTGCCGCGCTCTTATTATGGCCCTGTAGAAATTGTCATGACAACGAGTTGCGAGTAGAACAACTTTTAAGCTTTAAGTAATAAACTACGTTCGCAGGAAAAAATGTAATACCTATTATATAAAATATATTGTGAAACATGTGCAAAGTCAATTTTTATATATATATATATATATATATATATATATATATATATATATATATATAAACGAAAATTAAAAGTTTATTATAATTGTAATGAATGTATAATTGTTAATTAAAAATGAATGTTATTGAAATTTAACCCGTTTTTATTAAAAAAAAAATTATTATGTAACAATAAATTAACATCTAGAGTTCTCCTTTTAAGTTATTTTTAAATACTTGTAGCTGAAAGACTCGCTCTTCCTTAATTAACGTACAATAATTTAGTTATAAGAATAAAAACAACGAGGAAAGTACTGTTATCCTTTTGATAAAATAATTATGTAAACTAGTGCGTGCGTGCGTGCGTGCGCATGCACGCGTGCTTGTAAAAAGCTTGGCGTGCTCAGCAGAGCGAGACAGTATTTCATGCCGGCACACCGCCTGCAACATTACAAGGCGCAGGTTCGGCTGCACATGCAATGCTGTTCCCATCTATGGGCTGGGGCTCCCCAGTACCAGCTCCTTCCACTTGACCGCAACCAGCGAGACGGCCCGAATCGTTGACGACCGTGTACTTTCCGATCGGCTCAATTCACTGGCGTTGCAAAGAGATGTTGCATCTCTTTGCGTATTTTATCGCATCTATCACGGGAATTGCTCTGAGCAGTTGTTCGGATTAATTCCAGCCGCCAAATTTCGTGAACGCATTACGCGGCAAACGTCCTGACATCCCCATCAACACCATCTGGATGCTTGGCGGTCAACCACTGTACGTTTCAGAAAGAGTTTTCTTTCGCGTACGACCTCTTTGTGGAATAATTTGCCACCGGCGATTTTTCCGGACCGATACGAATTGGCGACCTTCAAGAAAAGAGCTTAGTCCTTTCTAAAGGGCCGGCAACGCACCTGCGATTCCCCTGGTGTTGCGGTTGATCTTTGGCGACGGTAGTCACTTAACATCAGGTGAGCCGCATGCTCGTTTGCCCCCTCTTCTATAAAAAAAGCCCCAGCAGCCCCCTAAACGCGTATTGAATATGTCTAGCCGACATGATGCACGTGTAAAATGACGTGCAGAAACTTCCCTTGAACATCGTGCAAACCTGCGAGCTAATATCTCCGTTCACTCTCGATGTCATTATCATTCTAGTGATGGGGAGTCATAATTTGACCAAGATATTTAAACTTTTTAACGCTCTTTGTAAAATATTACCATTTAAATGAAATAAGTGGTACTATGTCATGTCCTAGCCTCATAGACTATGACATGACTCTTTTTTACATTATAAGCCAAACCATGAGTCAGGTCGTAAGCTTCACAAATCTTTACCAGTCTTTGCAGGCCGAAAACAGAAACACTGTATAACTGATGTTGTTGACGAAGACATCGTCTATGTGATAGCCAACTATAACGCTGTTGAGATCACATACTGGTTGAAAAGCGTGGGTGAGCTCGAACCACCTTATCTTATCCAAACCGTATGATCTAGATAGGTTGCCTATACAACGTATGGCTACAATGGCGACTTTAATTTAATACACGGGTAGGGCTAGTGACCATTAATCATATTCATTTTAAAAAGTTAAAATTACTCGTAAATTGAAAAATTATTTTTTTCAAACAAACTAAATATTAAAAAAGTAACTAAAATTGGGATCACCCTTGCGAAAATTCATTCATGAAAATACTTACCTAGCTGGTTTACGTTAACACGAAGCGGCAACGCAGCGTTTAGCGGGCTGGCAACCGCGCAAAGTGTCTTGTTTATCAAAGAAACTTATCGGCGTCGTAAGTGGTACCTACAGCGGAGATGCTTAGTCAAACACGTATCATATCACACTCTCGTTACTATTTTGTTAACTGTCATCACTAATCACTGCTTTAATTTGTCTTTATTTTGAATTTTCTTGTTTTCAATAAGGCCACCTTGTTGGCAGATACAAAGAACTAAACGGTGTTTCATGTTTTCTCGCACATTTGAAAATAAATTGTCACTTATAGCCATTTCCCTCAATTTCTCAAACGCATTTATTATTCGATGGCGTAATTGTTCCACCGAATCCACGTTCTCCGCGTATACATCGTTTTTGATGTACCCCCAGAAAAAAAAATCGAGTGGCGTGAGGTCTGGCGATCTTGCTGGCCACCTACGAGGTCCAAATCTACCAATCCATTGTGCACCAAACGTGTCGTTTAGCCACTGCCTGGCTGTTGTTTCAGAGTGTGCAGGCGTGCCATCTAATTGGTACCACATTCGTTGATATCGATGGACGTTTAGGTTGTTTGTGTATTCTGACACTGTATTATTTAATAGATTAACAAACCTTTCGCCGTTCAAAGCCCCATCAATGAATACGGGTCCGATGATGTTGTCACCATGAATAGCTACCCAAACATTTACCGAAAATCTGTACTGATGGGCTGACTCCCGCCAAACACGCGGATTTTGGTTTTTTGGTGCCCAGTGGTGCAGATTGTGCTGGTTTCACATACCGTTTCTGGTGAACGTGCTTTCATCAGTCCAACAAATTTGAGAAAGAAAGTCACAGTCCTCTTCAATTTTTCTCAGTAACCACTGACAATAATTAACTCTTATTATTTTATCACGCGATAGCAGAGTATGTACTTTTCTAAACTTGAATGGGTGCCACTTTTCGAGCTTTAATATCCTATGGTCGGTTCTGTGATGGACTTGAAAATGCCTAGTACTTTGGCGAAGGCTTGGTTTGGGTTGGTCTTCGAAGTGTTAATCACATTTTCAGTTAAATGTATTGGGTATTGTCGTGTAGGCGGTCGATCAGGGCGTTGATACCTAGGATCCACTGGTCGGTTTTCGCGGATGCGCTGAAGAGCTCCTACAATAGTGCGAGAATGAGTAGGGCATCGTCTTGTATCGCCGTATCTCTCGCGATATGTTCTAATCGCAAGGGCGGCATTTTGATGACATTCTCCGTAAATTAGGATCATGTCCGCATATTCAGCTGCTGTGTAGTTCGGATGTGTATTTGCCATCACGATCACAGGTTTACACAAGCACTAATAACACAAATAAAAGCGTCCGTATCGCAAGAGATGTAAATGTACCAACTAGATTGGAAAGAAACCAAAACAAAGCGTTTTTATCGCAATACCATAACCTAATTACACAAAAATTAATAAATAAAACAATAGGTAAGCGTCTTTGTCGCGGAATTATTCACCAAAATATTAGTCGACCTAATTATGCGCACTGCTATGAACAAGTGTGTCAAGGACACGGGTTCAGCTAGTACTATAAAAATATTTCGATATCAGTGTGGCGGGGTGCGGGAGAGGAGCATGTGTCTCCTGCGCCGGCCGCTCGAAAACAAATCTTCTTTTCTTCAATAGTATTGCTTATTCGTTTTAATTTCGATGATGCAATGTTATGATCCGTGAACCCGGCAAATGACCACCGCGCGACAGTTCTTTAAGTACAGGTTGCTCTAACATGCTATTTTCTAAAATTTTAAATATATCCCTAAATAATGTCGTTTTATGGCAATATAATTTCGTCATGAAATGAAAGTGTGAAAACGTATATGTGTGTTAAATTAAAGTCGCCATTGTAGGCCCCACGTTGTATATAATGATGGATTTAAAAGACTAAAAAAATTACACTTAATAGTCACTGCACAAAAGCTAGTATTATCGATGTTTTAAAATTAACCCCACGCGAGCGCAGCCGCGGGTAAAAAGCTAGTATTACAATATTTGTTTGCATCTTTAGCAAAAGGAAGTGACACTCATTCGAATCGGGCTCGTCCACTGTGCAATATGTTAGAAATTTTACGTAAGCCAATATACCATCATTTTGGTTTAAAGTTTTTTTAGAGAAACAACACGTGCAGTTGTCACTTAGTGGCGGAGATTTGTGACCAGTTTCAACTTCGGCTTAACCAACATTCCGTTAGAATTAAAATATCAATATAATAATACATTTAAAAGTAAAGTCTTTAAGTCTTTCAAATTGTGCCGTTAACCCACACATGTTTTTGTAAACGCTCCGTATATTCCTAGTTAATACATTTATAGATTTAGAAAAACTGACATTCTGAATAATATTATTTCAGTATTCTGTGCTACAGTTGTACGATTTTGCCACAGAGATATTATAAATATCGATCATTAAATTTTCTACGTTATTAGCCGTCTTTTTATATAAGTTAATTGTTTTTTCTTAATAAAGTTATTTCTGCAAGTGTGCATCCTAATGTGGCTTTGATCAAAGAGAATAATGTCATTACTAGGGACTCCGATAATTACTAATACTTTCTTATAATTTAAAAGACATTAAAATCATACCAAATTGTAGCTGCTATATATAAATTAAATTTTAAACATACTTATCGGTAATATTAAATGTGTGAATTTATTCTTAATTGTTTTTGTATACGGCGGAAACAAGAAGAAAAAAGAAATTTTTAAAAAATGTTCAAATAAGTTTTATACAATATTGCATTATTACCATAAGTAATTTCGTGTAGTTTCTTAAGTGATAATTTAATACTTTGCATATTATATTTCATTGAGTTCATAAAAAAATCTGTTGCTTTTTGTGAAAAAAGGAATTTTTTTAGTACAAAAATATGTGTGAGTGTTAAGGTTTATTTGTGTAATGTACACAAATACACCTTAACACTACATACATAAGGTGTGTTTCGTTTACTTTAGAGTTCCGGGGGAAGGGGACTCACACTCATTATTTGACTCTAAAGTCAAGAATCATTATTCGTCTTTATAATATCAGCTGACTGGTAATCGGGCGATAGCCGGTCAAAAGGTCGAAAGGGTTATTATAATATCAATATTATGAAAATAACCCCTGGTAGTGATGTGATCGCCAACATACTATTTCTTTTAAAATTCATTTAAAAGTTATACAAGTAAAATTATAGTAAAGTAGAATATTAAGAAGAGCCCCGCGGGTTCTCGCGGGTTCTTCCCAGGACAAAGGTATTTCCTGGACCAGTGCTAAAAATTAAATTTCAATAAGTATTATGTAATAATTTATATTGAATAAAAATAATTCACTTCGTTTCATAAGTTTTTATTGGATAAATAAATAAAATACTATTACTTCTTTGTGTGTTCAATTTGCTTAATAATTAGAACAATATGAAAATTAACCCAAAACGATGAACCCATGTGTATTCAGTACTAAAGTACTAGACTATACAGCTATACCTTGAACGAATTATTCGTTCAAGAGCTATACACTAACGAACTCTCCCAACTGATTGAGAATGGGCACGTCTTCTAAATTTTGCTTATTGTGTTGTGTTTAATGTTATAAAAGCCTACCTGCAAGTAAGGATAAGGAGTGATAAGCTTTGTTGTAAATAAAGCAGTTGATTAGCAACACTGAAAACAGTTGACTCCATTTTTAGAGTTGCCAAGTCTAGCACAGTTTAAGTTGCCGAAAATTTGGTAAAACGATACTTAACAATAACTCACTTAATTTTACTAAGTAAATTTTTGCTTTATAAAAGACCAGCCACAAATCAAAATTTTTAACACCAAGGGCAAAAAATTGCCTAACTCGGCAAAGTCGCCTGGTTCAAAATGATACCTTAAGAAAAAGAAAACAAACACTACTATTTTCATATCATTTAAAATAAACTTTATTTGACTTTATATTAGGAGAATCTACTCGTATTTACGCAAATTATACCATTCGAACTGTTATTTTGTAGTGCAATTGTATTTATAAATCCGATGTTAAAGGCTTTAACATTATTCTATTATTCAACAAAAGTTCTTGGCATGTTAGACAATGTAAGGCGATTACTTTTCTACTTAGTGTAACCCAAGAATTGTCTTTGAAGGCGTACGTTTGACTTATCTCAAAGAAAGTTTCATAACGACTCTTGTTAGTCA
The DNA here is from genome assembly GCA_036936625.1 of Parnassius smintheus behrii. Taxonomy (NCBI): domain Eukaryota; kingdom Metazoa; phylum Arthropoda; class Insecta; order Lepidoptera; family Papilionidae; genus Parnassius; species Parnassius smintheus. The sequence goes on along the minus strand of JAUPFT010000014.1, from coordinate 32,461,666 downwards.
TACTCATCAGTATTATCCCGGCCTTTGTTACGAGAATCGATAAGCAATATCAGTGAAACATTTTACGTAGTCTGGTTATTTTTAAGAAACACAGTTTTTTGTTTTTGTCGCCTCAGGTAATCTGTATAGTGATTAGTAAATAAATACGAGCAAAATCTTGAAACCATCCCGACATACCTTTGTTGTGCTCTGCGGAGCGCGAAAATGAGAAATATGATCAAAATTGCGAAGACAAAATATGAAGGAAGTAATGATGGCACTGTTGTAGAATCCAGTTATCACATGTGCGAATCCGGGGCAGATTTTTAGTAATTTTAATAATAATTGATAATAAGGAATAATTTTAAACACTTTGAAAATAAAACAGTCAGGAAACGCAGCCAGCGTTTTTGGGCGAAATTTATTTTTATTTTATTTATTTTCTTATTACATTACGGTATTATAGGTATTATTCCTGTTCTAGAAATTCTTGTTCATATTATATGCATTCAATTTTATCTATCTTTAATCAGTGAGAGCCGTGGTAGCTCAGTGGTTAACGCTCGCTGTAAATATAACAGAACGCGAGTAACCCGGGTTCGATCCCCGCCGGCACCAATGAAATTGTTAATTGCAATTTTAAGTGCTGATTTACCACGTGCTCGGTGGTGAAGGAAAACATCGTGAGGAAACCTGCATGTCTGAGGAATAAGAAAAAAAATATTTCGAAGACATGTGAAGTTCGTCAATACGCATTTGGGCAGCGCGGCGGACACTTCCTTGCCCTAAACCCTCTCAGAAATGAGGGGAGGCCTGAGCCCAGCAGTGGGACGTATATAGGCCGTAACTTTACTTTACTTTAAATCAGTGAAAGAGGATGTCCTAAGTGACTGACTCATCTATCAACGCACAACTAAAACCGCTAGACAAAGAAATCTGAAATTTGGACAGTGACTGCCTTTTATGGTGTAGGCATCGACTATGAAAAGATTTTTCTAAATCAACCTCTAAGAGGGTGATAGAGAGTGTTTGTATAAAACCTTTCATTTTACGGGGCGAAACTTACTAAAGATATGCTGTGAAAAAATAAATGAACGCTTGTAGCGATTTTTCAAAACGTCCCTTTTACGGGGGCCAAAGGTTGTTCAAATTTGTATAAAGAAGAAATAATTAATGTTTTTTTTTACAACTGATGCAGATACCATTGAATTAAAATGATAAAATGTCTAGTTTTTGTTGAATACTGTAGTTAAGGGAAACGAGGAACTTTTTACTCGAAACGAGGCATTCTGTACGCATCTGTATTTTGATTCGTAATCGAGGATAGTTGCAAGCCTAAATCTATCGGCCACAACAAGCACTTACCATCAGGTGTGCTCATTTGTTACCCTTCACCTAACTTTAAGATTTTCAAACGAGGGTGTGAAGTTTATATGAAAAATATTGTAGTAGAATCACAGTCCAAGCCAATGGACGTAAGTGTGAAATTTGGACAATTATTTTCTTTTATTACGTAGGTATCCCGTAGGTTTTATTTTAGATATCAATCTTCATTAGTATACAAAAAATAATTATGGACGGCACAGCACTAATTGGGTCGGCTTGACATGGTAATCGCAGAGAATGCTAGCGCAAAAGTGCCACATAATGCATCTAAATTGCGTATAGGAAGCCACGATAACCGGAGTTCCTTCTTTCTGGTAACGAAGCATTCCATTTCAGTCCTTAGAGGTAACAACGCATCTCCATTTAGATTCTTATTCTTATCACAGTGTCCACTAACCATCAGGTATAAAAAATATTATACAGGGTCATTTTTAATTTACTGAAGACCTTTGGGGAATATATTATTTACACCATAACAACAACATCTGTAAGAAAAAAAATATATTTCTTCAATTTTTATTTTCATACAAAAATAAAAATATTTTAATTGGAGCTTCTAAACGGTAATAGTCCTAGTTAGGCAGTTAGCAATAAAAAGTGCGTGGCGAGGGAGGGGTGGAGGGGTGTAGGAGGCGACGATACTCATAAACTTGACCTAATTAGTAACATGTGTCGTCAGTCGCCTTTGATGCGCCCGCGACGCTTGTCTTTTCGTTGTGAGATTATTGTGAACGTTACCTTGTTACTAGGCATACCGATACTCAAATGTTGAGTATACCGAAATGGTGCAAATTTTAGCAATTTGCAATGATAACGTTAGTGAAACCTGCCGTGAATATTCAAGGCGATTTCCCAACTCACGTGCACCGTGCTACGCTACGATGCTAGGCGCTACAAAGCGATTGCGAGATTACGGACAATTCCAGCCTGTATCAATCGATCGTGGTCGTCCACCGCTGCGCACAGTACGTGAGCAGGACGACATACTGTAGTTTTTTGAAGAAAATCCAGCAGCGAGCACGTATGAAGCAGCCCGACAGTTCAATGTGTCACAATATTACGCATGGAGTGACATACACAATGAAGGGAAGTACCCCTTTCACCTGCACCGTGTTCATGAACTCAGCGAAACTGACAAACCTGCGCGAGTTACATTTTGTAATTGGTTACTAGATGCTGAACGAGCTAACATTTTATGGACTGATGAAGCAACATTTGGCAGAATAGGGCTATTTAATACGCACAATGAACAACTGTGTTGCTATGAAAATCCACATGAACCAAGACCACATAGCTTTCAACACCGGTTTAGTGTCAATATGTGGGCAGGCCTTATTAATACAACGTTAGTGGGCCCTATTTTCATAGAAAGATTAAATGGTGAAGGCTATCACCATTTTCTCACCGACACGCTGCCGGAATTGTTAGAGGATATACCGCTTGCATCTCTACGCAATATTTATTATCAACTTGACGGGGCAACGGCGCATTATGCTCGTCAAGTTAAGGATTATTTAAACAGAGAATATCCTGGACGCTGGATCGGACGTAGCGGGCCTTGTGCATGGTCTCCCAGATCGCCAGATATCACACCAATGGATTTTCATTTGTGGGGCCATGTAAAGACATTAGTGTATACTGGTCGCACACTCGAAACCTGCGACATGTTCAAAGAAAAAATAATTTGGACATTCAATCAAATCAAAACGAATACCTACTCAACTTTTATCTCGTGTCGGTGAACAGTTAACTTGTAGGTGTCACCTATGCATAGAATGTGGAGGGGTTTATTTTGAACGCTATGTGCGCGATACTCACCGCCATCCGCGGGCTAGCACCTCTAATTCTATTTTAATATTTTTATTGAACCCTTTTTACCTAGATATTTTTATTCAATTACTGTTATAAAATGTGTGTTAATATCTGTATTTAATCATTAAACTATTTTATTGTAATATTTGTAATTATTTTAAATCGCGTCCATTTTTCAAATACAACTTGCATTTAATAAATAAAAAATAGCTATTTAATACTCGACATTTCATTTGCACGTGCCGCGAACCGACAAGGGCAGTCGGCGCCTTTGATGACGCCTGTATCGACGTCAATGTATACCTTTGGCTTGGCCTCGGGCAGTGATCGTAACAAACTACCTAATTGTTTATTAAAAATGTCTATAAATTCGTAAACAAATTAATAAAATAATCAAATAGTCAATCAAATTGCTTTATGCAAAAAAGGAGTATATGAAAAGTTAATGTAAATTTGTCAATTGGAGTGGCGCCCTGGTACCATAGGCACAGTGGTGAATAGTTTAGTAGGCAGTATAAAAAAGTACTCTGTGAGCAGTAGGCACTTGCGACACAATCAGCTGAGCGCGAGCGTCGACCGACGGGGCGGCGCGTCGAAGAGGTTACTTTATAATTACCTATTGCTCATTTTAATATTTGTGATTTTTTTAATGTTATTTGCCTATCTAATTATGTATATTGATTTTTCAACATGATGTGCGATACTGATATCAAGTGTAAAATAAAAAAGGCATTTTATGTGACTATGTATTCTGAAATTGTTTAGGTACTACAAAATACAGACTTAAAAGGAGTCAGACATGACAATAAAAACTTAAAAGTAGCTTTTATGTTAATGTATTACATTCTGTAAAGAGTGATCTCGCTAAAATCGTTTGTAATTATGCCACCATTATATTCCCAAAAGGTCTTTAGTAAATTAAAAATGACCCTGTATAAAAAACGTGTAGTAGGGTAAAACACCCAGTAGTCAGCCTTTTAGTGAGGACTAAAATTTGATTCAATTGTATTTTAAATATTGAACACTATGAACAAAAACAATCATTATTTTTAGCAAAGTTGTTTATTAAATTTACTAAAGAAATTAACAAAAAAATATATTTATAATAGAATTATATAAAAAATCAGCAGTAAACAAATTATGACACTTCACCAGTAGTCAGCCTCATTTCTCCACAAGTTAGCCATGTCTTACCCTGTAGTCAGCCTCTCACTTATTCTTGCATATTTGACATAAAAATTCTTTATTATATATTTTTTCATATGTTTCCCCAGCGAATTCAGTACAGTTCAAATGATACCATGCAAGGCAATTGTCACATCCAATATTTTTTAAGTCATTAATTTCCGTATGGCTAGTCAATTTCTCTTCACAGTTGTTGCATCTTATTCTGTTTATTGTACATGTATTTTTCTTCTTCTGGTGGATTGGTCTTTTTGACATTACGGAATTCTAAAACAAATGATATTCACGCTAAAATAACCGTGCATAAATTCAACCCAAACTAAAAGCCTTTAAGGTACCATTTTATGCAACAAGACTAACGGCTGAGTACTGGATTTGTAGACCATTGAGTTATGTAGACCCATTGGTCGGCCCCCGACATCCAATTACATTTGTACGCGGCCGACTACTGATAAAATACACTTTTCGTCTCATAAGAGTTAAACCGAAAGTAATGGGCAATATTGGGACTATTCGCTTCGGTAATCTCAACCACATATAAGAAAATCATGAAAAAACCAGTAGTCAGCCACTTATGGCTGAGTACTGGATCTACCCTAAAAATTCGGAACCCGGTAGTCGGCCACCTAAATTACAACATATCCAACAAATAAAATGCATTTAATAGCTTACTTTATGACAAAATAATCATTTTAGTGAAAAACAGTACACTAATCTACCATAAATTACAGCAAATACACACAAAAATATACCGAATACTCGAGCACGTTTCCTTAAGAAAAAAATTGCAAAAGCGATGCGTCTAGTCGTGTCTTTGACAGCAGTGTAAATTAACGAGTATAGCTCATCAACCTGACGAGCTATTGGTTCGTAGGTGTGCATATTAACCAATAAGGAGACATGGATTCAATTAAACGTTATTTTAAAGGTGTAGACAAATATCAGCACTATTTATAAGGAAATAATGTCTGTAAAGGCCGAGTACTGGCACAGGGCTGACTACCGAGTGTTTTACCCTAGTTTGCCAAAATTATTTCTAAAAAGACGTGATTACTTTCCTCTCTATAAGGTTTAACAATTTTTATAAAAAAAATCAAAATATTACCCTCAATATTAAGTTGAAATAAAGTTCCACTAGCGTAATTTGATTTGCAAGGTGCTGGGAAATATAAAACATCGATATAAAGAAACAGCTTCACGTGTTTCGAATTGTGAAGTATCTTACCACGTTGTAAATAAGTTTAAGCTAGAAACATACGGCTGTTTATTTGTATTAAAACTTTGAAAGTTACCTAAAATAATTTCATGTAGTGATAAAATAAGTTTATGTTTTCACGTGTTTTAATATATTATCGAAATAGAAAAGTAATTAAAATTGTCATAAGTATTTTTTTAACTCAAATGTTAGTAAAGTTCTAGTAATCCTCATTATGAGATCAAACATCGATACCAGAACTTAATAACTACATAATTTATTAACCTTAGTAGTATTATCCACCTCCAACTGCCGCCTTATCGATAACGTAATCAGACAGACGCCTGGTGGTAGCGTAAGAGAATCCATCACACTATTTCATCCCGAGGAAGTTGTAAGAGGTTCATAGACGCAAAAACTTATTTATGGAGGTATAACCATATTGTTTACTCCAGACGTAAAATAATTAAGCTGGTGTCGGCGAGGAGCGACGGAGGTGTCAGGATCTTAGAATTTTTTAACCGAGCGGTTTAAGTCAAAATATACGACTGAATGTTTTAAAAGCTGAAAGGGTATTTTTATCCCAGCAGGTGTATCCGTGACCGCGTTGTAAAGACGTGTTCATATGTTGTCTATTCTTTTCAAATACGTGAGCGAAATAACGGTGAGAGGGATACTCAAAGCTCAACCGAACGTGGCTAACTTTTATATTCGTGCTTTATTGCTAGAATAGAGAACTAGACTTTATTTACAAATAATTTGTTTAATATTATTTTATAGAATAGGGATGACAAACGAGCTTACATGCTATCTGATGGTAAGCTTAATTTTTTTGTAGTAGGTATAGGGTGAAAAACGAGCACACAGTCCACCTGACGGTAAGTGGTTGCTGTGGCCCATAGACATCTACATATATCCTCGATTACGAATAAAAATGCAGATGCGTTGTCACCCATGAGGACCAAGATAGAATGCCTCGTTTCCAGTAAAAAGGGTCGCTGGTTCTCTACACTCACAATTCGAAACACAGCAGCATTAAGCTATTATTTTACGCTGGTATTCTGTGACAGCGTGGTCCTTCCTTAGAATTGATGCTTTGTGACTGATGGCAGGAGAGAGACTTCAAAGAGAACGTCAAAAGTGGCTTCATATAAATTAGATGATTTTTTTAGATCCATAGACATCTACATCTATCCTCCATTACGAATCAAAATGTAGGTGCGTTGTCTCGCGTGAGAACGGAAAAACGGGTCTCAGGTTCTCTACACACACCATACAAAACACAGCAGCATTAGGCCACAATTTTACTCTGATATTCTGTGAGAGCGTGGTCCGTCGAGCCGTCACTGTCACTGCCCAGCTCAAAATTAGTGAAAACACACGTCGCTCGATCTTTCCTTTACCACATAAAGCATCAAATTATTAGTAGTACGAGGTCAGTTGCCAATTATACTAGATACATCAAACTCATGAAATACAGCTTGAAGCAGTTTTTCTACTTCCAGCTGGTCATTCTATTTGCGAATTACCTCCACAGTACCATTGACTAGCACAAAATTAACATTTATGTTGCACCTTAACATAGCTTGTGACACAATGCCAAGTTTTATCATGTTTGGTATACCATGTGTATTATTGGTATCGTCCGATATACATATTCTGTTTTTGGAGTTTGGTCGTATGTTTTAGTATCCAGTCAGATATCTACTACATAAATATTATAAATATTAAACATTTTAGTGCGTTTCTCTAGGTCTTAAGTTATTTAATTATTTATTTATTTATTTATTCTTTTTTGTACACCACAATACAGAAACATCAATATAGTTAAAACTAATTAAAGTATGTACAATAGGCGGTCTTATCACTGAAAGTGATTTCTTCCAGACAACCTTTGCGTAGAGGAATGATGCAAACAAAAGTTACAAATAGAGGGTTGTTCAGTTATGGTGGAATTATTTCTTTTTTTCACATTTTTTTTAATTTTATATATATATATATATATATATATATATATATATATATATATATTTTTAATTTTATAATTTTATTAATTTTTCACAAGCTTAGTTAAAGGAAAAATTCTAACGGCTTAACCGTCAACGAATGCTCCTGTCATTGGTACTTTTCGGTTGTCTACTACGGACAACTGGACCATTGTCAGTTCTTCAACTCGAAGACTATTACAATACATATCTCCACAAAAGTGGTATCACCAGCTTGCCTCATATTTAAGGTAATTCGAAAAAAACTGAATAAGTGCCACCAATTAATTTCGGCGGACAATATCCGTGGCTGACGAAAACAATAAGATTCTTCAGCAACTTTCTACACTGGGGCTAATCAGTGCCGTCTTTAAGGCAGGGCCCGCAGGGCCCTGGCCCGAGGCCCCGAGGTAGGCAGGGGCCCCACAATTCTGAAAATTTTCGATATACAACAACAAATTTTAAATTTTATAACATAATAAGAAAAATATCAAATCACACACTTGGTAAAATAGAAACAAGATTTAGAAAATTTGTTTAAAAATTTATTTTTGCACTAAAATAACAGTAATTATATACAGCTTAAAAAACTTTTTTCCTTACATAGGCCCCAGCCAGTACCTTGGCCCATAGCCTCGTTGATCCTAAAGACGGCACTGGGGCTAATTGCATCAGACCTCCAAGAAGAAGAACACTGACTCCACCGTAAAAAGCGTTATTTTCTTTATATTGTTGTAGTCGCAAGTGAACATTCCGGAGAGATAAATATGGCACCATCGATATCTTTTCAATAATAGGTACCTATACATTTTACGTGGTAGAGCCATGCTGTAGTTATATTAATAGTATAGTTGTAGCACGAATGGGTCGGCTCGACCGGGGAAGGACCACGCTCTCACAGAATATCAGAGTAAAATTGTAGCATAATGCTGCTGTGTTTTGTATGGTAAGTGTTGAGAACCTGAGACCCTTTTCTCTGGAAATCTTAGTCCTCACGCGTGACAACGCACCTGTATTTTGATTCGTAATGGAGGATAGATGTAGATGGTCTATGGATCTAAAAAAAAATCATCCAATTTATATGAAGCCACTTTTGACGCTCTCTTTGAAGTCTCTCTCCAGCCATCAGTCACAAAGCATCAATTCTACCCTTTTCTCTCGGTAATGCGAAAGTCGCATGTAGTGCTACCCCCAACAAGTCTAGCTGCTACACCAGATGATGCAGTAACAAATACAATTTTTCCGTAATTGTCTTGCGCTAGTCGATTTATTTGAAAACAATTTATTTACTTCGAAAAAGAATAACCCTTCCTTAGCAGTCGGGAAAAAAATCGATTTTTATTTTATTAACCTTAAAATATAAGGTAATATGATGATTAATGGTAAAATAAAAATATCTTTACTTTTAATTAAGTTTTGTATTTATCTTACAAAGGAACAATACCCGCAAACTGTTTAAAGACCAAAAGTTTGTTTGATTTTCGTTCCCAAAGTATTCATAAGCTTAAAGTACTTACAGCGAATCTAATTAAAAATTACCATACCCTAGCATTGTATTGATGTTGTTGTCAGTGTATTTTAATGTCTTGTGTTTACAGATCATTAAAAGTTAGAATCTGTCTATAAACTCAATTAACTCAAATATTATACACTATAATCGAATTTAATTCACTGATATGTAAGGATTTTATTAAATTAGTATTATATATCTATACATACGTCCATCCATTTATACAGCCTATCGAAAGTTTTAAGAAATTCTGAACATAAGAGAATGTCTCATAGGCGGGATATTTGCCATAGTTGCCACGCTTGTCAAGCGGGAAAGCAATCGCAGTTTATTATAATATTAGATTTTTATCAGGAAAATGTTGCTGCTACACATGCTTCATTGCCTTCTGTCGCCTTTTATGACACCCACAGTATCTGAAGAAACACTCGGTTTTCTTACGCCGCCACTACACGGCTGATACTTTTGTTATCTTCTCCATATAATATTAGAATGATAAATCGACGAACCGACTGTTGACCTTAGGGCAAGTGATTACTGAAAACTTATTGCTACTCGAAACCAAAATCGTCGGAGCGAAAAAATCACAGCTACGTAATCAACTTTCATGGCAGTGATGAAGTGCCCCATAGCCAAAAGATATTATATATTTAGTTTCATTATATAAATTACGACCACATTTTTGTGGTTACAACCAAGTTAAAAAACCTACATAAAAACATCGCTTCATAGAAATATTTTTCTTTTTATAAGAGAAAAAAAAAATGGCGAAATAACGTACGTTGTGTGTACGCACCGCTTTGTCACTTTTAACACACACCAGAACTGAAGCTCACTGTTACCTTACACTCCCGGCCAACTTCAAACGAAGAAAGCTACAGAAGCATTATTATATATGAAACACGAGGTACGACATAACCTGCAACAGTTAATATAGCTCTCTTCTCTTATCTGTGAAACAACTGAGTACTCTTCTGATTAAAAGGAGAAAAACGTATTAATAATATATTCCACAACTATCACACACAACGCCATCTAGTCCCAAGCTAAGCAGAGCTTGTGTTATGGGTACTAGACAACTGATAAACATACTTATATATTTCTAAATACATAAATATTATAGATAAATTACACCCAGACACAGAACAAATGATCGTGCTCATCACACAAACACTTGTCCTGGGTGGGAATCGAACCCACGACCTCTGGCATAGTAGTCAGGGTCACTAACCACTAGACCAACAGGCCAGTCAGTTAACTTTGAAAATTGTTTGTGGTCAGACAAAAATGTAGTATTACCTAGAAATAATTATAGTAATTATCTATAATTTTAACAATTCACGACGAACTTTATGATTTATTTGAATAATGGTGCATTTCATAAGCAGACATAAGAAGAATGAAGCGGGCTACATACGAGATGATATCGGTGGCGATCTAGGGTGGAGTAGTGGGGATGCCTCCTAGATTGCCTCTAAATCGTGTCGTATGTAGGGCCATCCTAAGTCGTGTCCGATATCGCCTCCTTAATCGGCTGGCAGGAGTAAAAATACAGCCGATGCTTCCTAGATCGGGGCCCCGCCCCCTCCGTACTGCGTGCGTGTAGGCGCATCGGCCCGATTTCTTTTGGCAGTCGCTGCCGGCAGCCCTCGCGGAAGGAGGTTAACGAAACAGTGATACTGAATGACCTTTTTAACCGTCTGGAAAAAAATAGGGTATAACATCTGAACGGAGTAGAAGCCTATGGCACCGATATTTTACGTAAAAAAAATGAATAAAATAAATAAATTAATTATATTCAAATCTTTGATACTTTAGCCTGTGATCCTGCGAAGTGACATGGTCAAGAATGCCTACTAAACTAATTGTTTTATTGCCGTTCCTAAAGTAGAGTGTATAAAGTAAGTAAGGAGAGGATGAAGCCTCAGCCCACTTTTTGATCTACTACGTGCCTTCATTCTCTCATCAACAACTAACTCCTACTCCTACACCATCTCCACAAGGCCACAATTAAATCTATTACGTGCCTTTATCCTCTCATCAACAACTAACTCCTATTCCTACACCATCTCCACAAGACCACAGTTAGATCTCTTACGTGCCTTCATCCTCTCATCAACAACTAACTCCTACTCCTTCACCATCTTCACAGCAACAAACAAGCTATATAGAAGGGAGTATGTCCGAAATTAAAGTTTTCTTTATGTTTTACAAAAAGTTATTTAAGCTATTTTATTTTTTGATAGTTTTAGTCTATAAATAAAGATTACATTAAATAAAATATATACATATTATTATACAGAAGTATTTTATTTCTTTGTTTGTTATATGTAGTACATATCCCGATTTTGATCAAAGCAGAAATGAACAAAGAGAAGAAATAACTAAATAGCATGGGTAGGAGAAATTGATGTTTTTATATTTAGTATTTAGTAGTGTTTAGTGGTTTTTATTATAAAGGTGGCGAAATCATTTCTAGAAGGTTGTAAAAACTGTCTTCATCTATCCGGAGAAAATTAATCATGTGTATCATATACATATCATCTCACTTTTTGTCTCTTTTGGAGCCATTTTTTCACCCAGCAACTCCTCTGTTTCTATTTTTGAATAGATTAACCAAGAAGGCTTATGTCAAACCAATACGTTGGTGTTTCAAGAGAGTTGGAGGCATGTTGAAGCACTCTACCACATATTCGTTCCGCTCCAGGTCCGAACGCGCACTGCTAGGCAGGCCCGTGTATAGGATCTGCCCCGATAAAGGTTCCGATTTCTTTCCACCCTAGATCGCCACCGATATAATCTCGTATGTAGCCCGCTTAAGTCGTTAAGGCGGTGGAGTTACGCTTTAACGAATGAGTCGGTAAGAGGCTGCTATAGCCAAGGGCCCCTGCTGCCACGTGCCCTTCGCTAAGAAAGAAAAGAAAGCTACAGGCTAGTTCTTTTATGTTTAGTGGCATTGACGATGATAAGATAGTCTACTACTACTTATTATCCTGCGGCTGGTGTAAGAGGGAAATAGTTAAATGAAATAGGTTATGTGCAGCTCCATCTTCCTGTTAAAACCTCAAAATAATGGAAAGCTATATGTAATCATCCTATACTCATAAATGGCAATATATGAAGGAGATCTATGTTTAGCAGTGGATATTTGATATGTTGTAATGAAGGAATGAGGTGTAAAAGCGTCACTTTGTAGCTGTATTATAATATTGACATAATAGAATTTAAAAAAGATAAAAAAATATTTTAAAGTATTTTGGTTGTAAGTAGTACTTAATTAACATACTGGATCACACTTTCCTTGCACGCGCAAATATAAAATCAATTCCCCCATAAACCGTTCCTCTTTGTGTTCACTCATGCCTTCCATATACACGTTGTCTTTTAAACTTACAACTTGCTACTGATACACAATCCTACATATTGATACTACCAAATGTTTTACTAATAGCATATTATCTATTACGCTTCAATTTTATTTTACATTACGACGTTTAATGGGATCAAGCTTGTATTAGCAACTTCGATCACGTAGCACAAAATTGTTATAAACCCATCTTCAGAGGTTTATTAAGGGGATAGAGTAAGTCAGCTCAAATTCTAATTTCGTCCCCACTTGCCCGCGTGTCGTATGCTATGTACCGACATGTTTGTAATCACTAATATTGTAAGTAGAAAGGTCGTTAGACACTTATTCCATTAGATTTATCATATTTATGCCCGTTTCTTAACGCCAAGCCAGCCGCTTCTTATTTTTATTACAGTTATTTCCCATTTTAATTTTACGTCGTCCTGTTGCGTAATGTACATACTGACCGTAAGCAACACAACCTCCCTCTTCAAAGGCCGAAGCGAAGTGACCGGACGGCAGGAATCACGGTTCAAGAGGCCGATAGTTTAGGTAATTTCTTTTTATAGCGAAAATAATGGTATTTAAAAAAGTAAATAATGAATGAATGAATGAATATACTTTATTGTACACCACAAACAAATTTACAAAGAACATAACAGAGAGCAGATTACATGTACAATTTGGCGGCCTTATCGCTACATAGCGATCTCTTCCATTCAACCAAAGGTGTAAAGGAATAAACAGTGAATACTAGGTAGGTGGTGTAATATAAATATACCTAAAATAATATCAGTACGTGCAATAAAATAACATATAAATAACTAATACATTAAAAATATGATACACATATACACACGTATATACATAAACATAGCACACAATTATATATACATACATATACACATACACATACACATATATATACATATACACATACATACATATATCCTCAAATATATACCACTAACAATAACATAAACAAATAAATACAAAACTACATAATCACAATTTATCCTAATGATTTTCGAACGATTGAGACAAGTAATGCTTTTTAAGAAGTCGCTTAAAGACTACAATAGTCTGAGCTTCGCGTATTTTACAAAGTTAGGGCATTCCAGAGCTTAATAGACTGTACAGTAAAAGATTTATTAAAGAAAGATGTATTGTGAGTTGGTACCCTTAAAATGAGTTTTCTTGAAGAGCGTAAAGGTTCCCCTGGAAGCCCAACAAAACTAAACTTCTCCTTAAGATAAAGAAGAGTAGAAGGGTGAAATAAGACACAGTACAGAATAGAAAGAATATGCATGTTCCGGCGAAATTGAATAGGTAACCACTTGAGACGTGAGCGAAATTGGGAAATGTGGTCAAATTTGCGCAATCCAAATATGAACCGAATACTAGTATTTTGAAGTCTCTCAAGCTTAGTTAGCTGGTCTTTAGTTATGTCTACATAGCTTGCGTCAGCATAGTCGAGAATCGAAAGGAGAAGAGACTGTGCGAGCATAATTTTTGTAGGAATGGGAAGAAATGATCTAAGGCGACGCAGTGAACTAAGAGCGACAAAGATTTTCTTACTTACCTCATTCAGTTGGCGTTTCCAATTTAAGGAACTATCAAGGTAAACACCAAGATTTTCTGACATTGTCAAAGTAAGGGATCACAACCCCATCGAATGCAACAGGTGGTATGGAGAACCAGTCAATTCTTGAGATAAAGCTTGGACTACCAAAAATGATAGCCTGTGATTTTTTAGGATTGACATTTAGGCCATATGATTGACTCCACTCATGAATCATATTTAAGTCATTGTTTAATGTAGCGATTGCATTCGGCAAATTCTCAAGAGTTGACTGGGTGTAAATATGGACATCATCCGCACATGTGGTAGAGAGAAGAAATTTTATGAGTAATTGTAACATAAGCACTGCTTTATAGTTAGTTCAGTTAGTATGCAAAGTTTCATGATGTTATTTAAAGCATTTTATGAATAACAGCGGTTTATTGTTTATTTTGTAGGTAACTTTGGATTTTTTTTTCGAGAAAATTTTACGAAATCGTGTTTTCGTCTAACATAATCATTAACATTAATCCTCAACTTTACCATATATTTATTTCAAAATTAATGCTGCAATATTTTCTGCATAACGAAGGATCTTGCTAAGCCATTTGAGATTATATTTCCCCTTAAAGGGAAGGACTATTGTAATGGAATACAGATAAGCAATTTATATTGGCCTACATTTATGTATTTAAATGTTTTGTAATACTGTGCGCTCTTGGGTGTTTAAACAAAAGGCATGTTACTTGTAAGACGACCCAAAGTATTGTTGCGCACCACAGTTGATGGCACTAGCGCCATCTATTATCGAACAGAGGAACTACGCTTTCTACAACTAAGGACGGTCGGGACCCGTATTTGCTGGAATATTCTGGATGTTTCGGTGGATGAGCCCTATTTAAAGCCGTTGAAAGCCACGATCGGGGTAGTATTGAATTGGCTTCGGATCGAAATAAAGTGAACTAAAGTGTTAAGTCTGATTGATTATTAGTGTGTTTTAAGTTTTAATTGGTGTTCGGTAATTAAAGTGTCAATTTTGGTAATTCAATCGGCAGTTTATATTGTCATGAACACTAAGCTCGTAACAGTATATTGTCTAAAATACAGGTTGGAATTAATGTTCTAACATACAGTTCACACGCGAAGGGGGGATTGCTGCGTAGGCTTAATTCTACACGTCCGTGGGAGCGAGTCACGTTTACACAGCTGTGGGACTATTTCCTTGCTTACATTATTTCTATCAAATGTGATAGAAATAATAGAGCTGTAATGACAGCTCCCCCAATAGGTAAAGGGTACACACCCACCATTTTATAAAAAAAATGTTTAAATTAAGTACAATTATGATGCTATTGCTTATACTAACATTACAAACATTAAAATTCACAAAACCTTTTTTTCGGAACATTACAAAAAATTTTACTTTAATTTTACATTTACATTTAAAGTAAAACAATTTAAAATTTTAAAGTAACTTACATACCTATTTCTCTTTTATATAATACATGAAATTTTAGATTAAAACAGGTGTTATTAAAAATTTCATTGAGGTGAATAAAACCTTTGATTATATACCTGTCTAGATAGAGTGTTGAGCTACAATCGTAACAAAAACAACGGGTCCGATTTCGAGCGCTTGTGTGCTTATTACACACATAAGTAGGCGTAGCTTTTTTTACGTAAATTGTTTGACAAGCGCGCTGCGTCACTCGGAGGCGAGCTGAGTGATACCAGATCTTGAATATGTCCCATTAGATTAAGTACTCATTTGACTTTTTAATTTTTTTTGTATATATTTATTTTGATTTGCTTAGTTATAAAATAATAACGTTTCATATGACAATTGTACTTTAAATTAATTTTATTTAATTTGATATAAATTATTTATATATTGACTTGCTTACTTATAAAAATAATGATTTGATATATTATGTTAAATAATTTTCACATGTCAGATGTGGTAAACATGTGGACTATGTACAACTATTTGTCATCTTATCAACTTTAATGTACAATGGTTATTGGTATTTATATAGTTTTAGTTATAGTTTTAAAAATATGTAAATGAAAATGATAAGTATTAATACATATCAATAAAATAAAATAAATAAATAAAATACATTAATAAATAAAATCCAACCAGATGGGAAACCTCGCCAGGGGAGACCAAACGGAGAAGGCATTGATAATGTTACGCGCTCAAGTCGACGACACTACTAGCGCCATCTAGTGTCAGGAACGAGAGCGAGGGGAGCTTTGCAGAGAATGACATCACAAATGTCTCAACCGACAGCGCCATCCGAAGAACTAAGTTTCTAGAAAATCTATACTCGCACACTCGTCCCTTTGCGCGCATTTACTTGAATATTCGGGACGCTTCTTTGCTAATTCAAATAAATAGGCGCTGCAAGATGCGATCGGGGCAGAGTTGAACTCGGCGACACAAGCGAAGCTTCGGAGCGGAATTAAGTGAATTAGTGTGTTTAATTATTAGTGTTTTAACTTTAATTTGTATAAAGTAAATTAAAGTGTTAATTTAGGTAATTCTATCGGCAATTTTTATTGTCACGAACCTCAAGCTCGTAACAATTGGTGTCAGAAGTGGGATAAAATAATGCCGATTTTACCTAAGGAGGAAACGGAGGGTGTCCGTACCCGAAGTCAAGGCCAGCAGGAGACGGACCAAAGGAGATTTGGTGGTGCAACGCCGCAGACGTCGGAGGGCCAGCCACCGGCTGCAGGCCCGTCACTAGCCCTTACATCTGCAGCACCTGACTTAGGTGCCCTGATGGTGATGCTGCCGGAACAGGCTCGCCGACAGGAGGAACAGGCTCACCAGCAGGCGGAACAGGCTCGCCAGCAGGTGGAACAGGCACGCCGATTGGAAGAGCAGCTGCGGGGCGGACAGGAGGAACAGGCCCGCCGACAGGAAGACCAGGCCCGTCGGTTGGAGGAGCAGATGCTCCTCATGAAGGACCTTCACGCTACCTTCGGGAAGGAGATAAAGGAGGTGAAGGATAGGGTTGCTCTGCATGACAACCGCCTGTCGGAAGCTGAAACCCAAATCGCGAAAGCTGAAAACCGAATCGAGAAAGCTGAAACAAAAATCGACCAAGTAAACCATCGGGTTGACAACGTAATGGCTGACATGAAGAAATCACTCGACGAACTCAAACTTGGAGATGGAGCTACAGCTCCCGTAGTAGCTACAACACCTTCGCTACGTGGGTTCAAGGTGCCACCGTTCGACGGCACCTCTTCCTGGTCAGCCTACAAAATCCAGTTCGAGGCTGTTATGAAGGCGAACGGCTGGAATAAAAGTCAGGCCATGACTGCTCTCACACTAGGCCTGCGCGACCAGGCCTTAACAGTTCTGGAAGCTCTCGGTGAGGAAGTGACTTATGAGCAACTTCTTAAGGCATTGGAGGCGAGATATGGTGACGCTCACCTGGAACACGTCTTTCGTGCGCAGCTTAACGATCGCGTGCAGCGCATCAACGAAAACCTGCAGCAGTGGGCTCTAGAGGTGGAGAAGCTGGTGCGAAAAGCATACCGGTCTGTACCTGCGCTCATTGAAGAGAACCTGGTGCAGACATTCATCGACGGCATCCGTGACCTGGAAGTCAGAGCTGCTGTGAGGCTCGGGCACCACGAGACGCTTAAGGACGCCTTGGCCCATGCACTGGAGGTAGAAGCCGTGCGGCAGGATCATCGTTCCCATCGCGTCAGGGAGGTTACAGCAGCTACAGTTCGCGACCGCAACAAAGGATACAGCCCAAGGTGCTATGGCTGTGGGGAAAAGGGCCATCTTCGATCCAGCTGCCCTAAGCGAACCATGGAAAGGAGAGTTGATCTATCTCGAGAGGGTAGTGCAGCTAACGGCACTGCCTGGCGGCGACAGGATCATCGTTCACCTCACGCTAGGGAGGTTACAGCAGTTACGGTTCGCGACCACAATAAAAGATACAGCCCTAGGTGCTATGGCTGTGGGGAAAGGGGCCATCTTCGGTCCAGCTGCCTTAAGCACACCCTAGGAAGGGAAGGCGAACGGTCTCAGAAAGGAAGTGCGGCTAACAGCACCGCCCAGCAGCAGCAGGAATACGACTTTACTATCAGACACTGCAGCGGGAAATCTCACGGCAACACAGATGCATTGTCAAGAAGACCTTGTCCTGAAGATGGCAACCATTGTAGTAGGCAAGGTAAGGAAGTGGTATCCGTGAGGATGCTCAGAACAGACCACCTCAGCAACGGGTGGAAGGACAGCCTACGACATGCACAGCAGGAGGATCCGGATATCAAGCCGATTCTGGGATGGATGAAGGCCCGTGCTACCAAGCCTAAGTGGAGGGACGTCTCAGCGATGAGTTCAACCACTAAAAGCTATTGGGCCCAGTGGGACAGCTTGCTGATTCAAGATGGAGTCCTGTGCCGTAAATGGGACAATGGTCGAGGAGACAGCTGTCGTTTGCAAATGGTTGTCCCTAAAGCTAAAGTGCCGAATGTTCTACAGCTGTGCCATAACGGTCGTTCAAGAGTCCACCTGGGAGTTAAACGAACTCTCCTGAAGGTCCGAGAACAGTTTTACTGGGTCCATTATCGTGACGATGTCAAGGATTGGTGTCGTACATGTACAAGTTGTGCGGCCGTGCGGGGACCTCAGACACGTAGTAGAGGAGCACCGAAATTGTACAATGTTGATGCACCACGGGATAGGACAGCCCTTGACATTGCGGAGCCGTTACAGAAAGGCGCCAGAGGGACTCCTAAGATCGTCCATGAGGATCGCTTGGCGCGTTATTATGGGGCCGATAATGCTCGGGACGAGCATGTCTTAGGAGGGGGCAGTGTTACGCGCTCAAGTCGACGACACTACTAGCGCCATCTAGTGTCAGGAACGAGAGCGAGGGGAGCTTTGCAGAGAATGACATCATAAATGTCTCAATCGACAGCGCCATCCGAAGAACTAATTTTCTAGAAAATCTATACTCGCACACTCGTCCCTTTGCGCGCATTTACTTGAATATTCGGGACGCTTCTTTGCTAATTCAAATAAATAGGCGCTGCAAGATGCGATCGGGGCAGAGTTGAACTCGGCGATACAAGCGAAGCTTCGGAGCGGAATTAAGTGAATTAGTGTGTTTAATTATTAGTGTTTTAACTTTAATTTTTATAAAGTAAATTAAAGTGTTAATTTAGGTAATTCTATCGGCAATTTTTATTGTCACGAACCTCAAGCTCGTAACAATAATATACTTGTTTTATCAGGTGAAAGTTAAACAAAATAGGTTTAATAAAGTTATTATTATGTTAATAAGTTTTATTTATTTTATTTAAAAATATAAAAATATTTGAAATAACTAACAAAATACTATTTAGTGCATGACGTCAAAGGTTTTATTTATTTTGTGTAGGTAAGTTCTCATTTACTGATCAAATAACTAAAGTAATTTTTAGAATAATAATGTTCTCCTGATTGAACGACGATGTAATAATATTTATATTTTGTCTCCCATAGTTTCGTCAAAACTCCCTAGTAATAAACCGACAACACCGGCTGACCAGACTAAAACCATCCGTAAAAAGTGGGTTTATGAAATAACTCCTTTAATATTGTTGGAATATACGTTATTTCTTTATAATGCGATACTTACACAACATCTTAATATTGTACAGTTTGGAATATTAAACTAACATGTGTAACATTCCAGATAATCAAAAGAAACGATCTATTTTTTCATTTGTGTCACCCGTCATCTCCCCGATTTTTCAACAAAACTTTAACAATGAAAAATACTACTGTGTGAAAACGTATATTTTTTTATTCTGGTTACACATTAATAACCATATACTTAAGTTACGCTAATAGTTTTAAATTAATACAAAATATAATACGATTTCTCTCTGTTTTATTTTGTGACCATTTTTTTCAATCATTAGTGTCGACTTAATAAACGTTCCGTTATTAAGAACACCTGTGCATTACTGCTATCCCCACTTTTACGCACGTAAAGAAGTACCCTAGTGGCACGAGAACGGTCGGTGATAGCAGACGCGTGCATCGTTAATTCTGGTAAGAAATCGCTTTTTTATTGAATTTCTGTGCTTAGTACGAAAACTGAATCATTCGTGTTTATAGTAGTGTGATAATAAGTATTTGAACAATGGATTCTTTATCATGCACGTATATTAGCAACGAATAACGCGGATATTTTGTGGGCTCTTAATGGCGTCTAGAATATTCTACGACGCAATAAATTAGATTGTTGGTTGAAAATTTCATTCGTGTCACTTCATTAGTGTCATTTTTTTGAGTAACACTAATGAAATGTAATGCTACACGAATGAAACGGTATATCACATGACGACGAAAAGAAGGGTTATGATTCTTTTCTTGTTTTTAGCTTATGTGTCATCAAATTTGCTCTCAAACCTTACTTTTACTTGCAAACTTTAAGAGGTTTCTCTCATTTTTTTCATGATAAGTGCCATTAATTTATTTGTTAAAATTATGAGATGGATTTTCCTTATAGTATATGATAAATTGTTTAAGGTTTAAAATGGTGAAAGAAAAATATAAGAAAAATGAAGATGAGTTGGAAAGGAGAAGGATTGCAAGAAGGAAAAAATATAACGTAACGAAAAATAGGCCGTTGAAAGGGCTAAAAAAAGGAGGCTTACATAAAAAGGAAAAGCGAGAGGAAAGTAAAAAATATCAACCAAACGTCTCCAAGGCAACAAAGAGCACAATAAAATCGTTGGAGAAAAAATTCGAAGCGATACCTGGAGAAGAAAGCACAAGAATGAAAGATACAAGAAGTAACCATTTCTCAAGTGCTCGAAGCTCACACAAAAATAAATGATAAAGAGTTCTCCGATCCTTTGAATGAGGAAAATGTAAAAAAAGAGATAAATAAAGAAAGTAAGAAAAGAACATTCCAAAGTAAAATTAAAGCCTTACAGTTAAAACATGCGATAGAAAAAAGAGAAATGACCTTATTAATTAAGAAATACCAAAAGCGCTGCAGAATTTTGACAAAGAAATTAAATAAAATAAAAGAAAATCAGGCATATACTGTTTGAGAAGAAAACATTGCATTACCTACTCAAGTTCCTATTCATACACCTAGTGGCCCTGATGCTGCCAAAGAAGCGACAACCGAACAAGTTATTTTAAAGTCTTCTGGCGATTTGAAACGTAGACCTAGTTTAGAGTTTCGTAAAAAGTGTTTTAAAGACAGATTACAGCAGACGATTAAGCAAGGCAATGATAGCATCCAAGAATTAATCAAAAGTTTTTATGAAGATGACATTAACAGCCGCATTGGTGCAGGAAAGAAACAATATGTAAAAAAAATTGGAATAATAAAACAAAAACGGTATCTGCTGGATTCTGTTAAAAATTTGAATAAAAAATTTCTTGAAGAGAATCCTAACATACTGATTAGTTATGTAACATTTACAAGACTACGCCTATTTTCCTTTTTATGGTCCCCATTTAGGGTCTATTTGCCACGAGATGACAGGGAAACATGTGCATGTATGGCACATACAAATATAGATCTAATGATTTTAGCTTTAAAGAAAAATAACTATAAAATAGTTGACATAAGGAATTACCGGGATATGCTGCACGTTCTTTGTTGCGACAAATACAATAAAAAGTGCGTTGGCAGAGATTGTGAAACTTGTAAAAACAGAGTTATATCGTACAATGAATTTAATAATACGGACGAAATCGAGTACCATGAATGGTGAAGAGATAAAAAGAAATTAAGCTCCAAAGAAATAAATATAGTGAAAATATTTACAAGGAAAATAATGCCTAAAGACCTGATAATTAAACTTGAGCATTCCCTTCCGAAATTCTTTATTCATACTGTGAACATCCTCAATCAACAGCAAGCTGTTACTCTATTGAAAGAATTCCTTAATCATGACGAAACATTACTCCACATGGACTTTTCTGAAAATTATAGTTACAAATTTGCTAAAGAGGTGCAAAGTCTACACTTTGGGGGTAGCCGGGGACAAGTATCTCTTCATACCGTTGTAGCTTATCTCAAAGAAGGAAGGGAGACTGTTAACCATTGTCTGTGCACGGTCAGCGAATGTACACGGCATGAGTCCCTTGCAGTCTGGGCACACTTATAGAAGGCGTTACAATTTGTGTTCGAAAAATGTCCTTATATTACCACCGCCCACATTTTAACAGATAGTCCAACAAGCCAATACCGAAATAAACAAATATTTTACATATTGACTCAGCTCCGCGATACCCTCCCATCGTTAAAGCTAGTTACTTGGAATTACCAAGAAAGTGGTCATGGCAAAGGCGCTCCTGACGGCATTGGCGCTGTGGTTAAGCGGACAGCTGATCATCAGGTTAAATGTGGGCGTGACGTCGGGGATTTTTCGACATTCCTTGCAGTTGTTCGCGAAAATATTAAAAATGTTGAGATAAAAGTAGTAGAGGAGCATGAAATTATAGAAAAAGAACTTCTTCTTCCTAAGGATATTTCACCATTTAAGGGTACTATGTTAGTTCACCAAGTGATCTGGAATTCTGGATCAGAATTTCTTGAGTTCCGAAAACTAAGCTGTTTTTTGTGTTTGGATAAAATCTGCGAACATGAGGATAAACATGTGCAATTACATAAAATTTATAAGAGTGTCGTCGAATCGGCTGTCCAAAATATAAAAGTTATTCCACCAAGCAAACGAATTACGGCATTGAGCGATGTATCCATCCAGTATTATAATCGGAACAATAATCCGTCTACTTCCGGAACACGCAAAATTATAAAATCTGTTAAAAGACTTGCAGATGTAAAATTTGATTGGACAAATCAAACGTTCATAAACACCCAACAGAAGGTGTCTAGTGGGCATGAAGAGGCTTTCCTCCGCTTTATTAATGAACGGTCTTTTGAGAATACGGAATAAGAAAAATGGAGAAATAGAAAGTAATGGTAACTTTAAAACATGATCAAGACTGATTACATAATTAAGTTAATACGAAAATAAATCAAAGAATTGAAATTATAAAAATAAGAAATCAACAAGATTGAATAAGAAACTAGCTATAAGATTTAACTAAGTATTAATATAATATTACCTATCCAAAATGACAATAAATAAATAAGTGAGGTAGAAATACTTTTATGAGAAATATATGCCTACATAATTATACATCGTTATAACCAAAAAGTTTGTTACTTATATTTTGTAGATCACAGAAATAATTATGTTACGTAATCGTGTATTCTTAAAATTTGTTTTGTATTGTTTTTAAATGTCTTTTGATTAAAAGTTTAATAAAAGTGTTTTTGTTTTTGTTCTCACCTAAAAATGCTAACATACATATTTTCTTGTGCATTATTAAAAAAGATTAATCACAGAAAACGTAATAGTACTACGTACCCAATATTATAATCGTAAAGTATCTGATTTAGTTAGCCAATATCATTAGTGTCATGCAGACTTCATTCGTGTTATGCGAGTTTCATTCGTGTTCCTAGGTATATCATTCGTGTTACCCTGATCTTGAATTTTTGTCACTTTTGAGTAGATACGCACCGTGATTTTACATTCATTTTGTATTAACTTCATAAAAGTAAACGTTATGGACCGTCAGATAACAATAAAACGGGTATTTGCACAAAGAGAAAAAAAGTGTCAAATTAATTCGACTTGTGAAATCGACCTTCTACAAAGTAACGAATTGAAAAATCGTGTTTTAATACAACAATAGTGGTTAAATAACAAAACTTATTGATGAAAATGATTTTAGTGTTATTATACGGTTTTCTCACATAATTGCTACACAATTTAACAGTACAAACCGGCATAATTAATTATTATCCGTGAGCACGTTATCCCTAAGTGATTCAAATGACACTGACGTAGGTGAAAAGCGAGTCTACCAATTTCAGTAGACTTTATTTGGGCCGTTCTATGCGGACAATGTGGCATTTAGACAAGTATATAATCAAAGAATAAAACATTCAGAAATAAGTTTCTAGGTAACACATTTAATAATTGTTTGTCGTAGCACAATTCGTTATCGTCGTGCAGGTGTTGTTCAATAAGGTACTCCTATTTCAATACGCTAAGGCTCGCACCGTTATCTACTAGGAGAAATAAGAAATTATAATAAATACTATGTATGTTTTGTATATATTGAAATAAATATTAAAAACTTTCGCCACTTACTTACTACCTTTAAAAATATACATTAAATATTTTCTAGGTTAGAGAACTAAAGTCAAAATAAATTTTTCTTTAGTGCTGGGAGAAATTTACTTATTTTCATCAAATAATTCTTAATATTTTTAAACTACCATACAATTCTCTTTAATCAGATAAGGACATTACACATAAAATGTAAGTTTTATGTTACTAAATTATGTTAAAACTACATGTTATGTTTGAAAAGGTACGAGCAACACTTAATTTAAAAAAATATAATGGACTCGTATACTAAGTACACGCATTCAATTAATTTCGGTGCACATAAACACACGAATTTTATGGACACCTTACTGATAAGAGAGTAGAATGACGCTGCAATGATGATAACGATTACAAGGAACTTGATCATACCTAATTTCAACTTAATTTGTGTAATATAATATTATCATATATGTATATTAATACAAGTAGGTAAAAAGAATGAACTTTTAAATGATGATTTTGAATTTTAAATATTGTTAATATTACTTTTACATAGATCAAAAAGAATTGCTATAAGTATATATTATAAATATATAGATATTAGTTTATTATATTATAACACCATTGAAGATCACTAAGGCAGCTATTCATTTAATAATTTTTGCGACAAATCGTCAATTTATTTGAACATTCATAAAAACGAGTTAATTTTATAGGTAAGTTGATACGTATATACGTATTACATAAAGGTTTATAGTTATTCGAAACTAAACAAAAATAATTAAAATTTATAATAACAGCAAATTGATTAGCAAATTGATACGTATAATATATACTTATACGAAATTATTACGTATTGGTAAGTCTAATTTTAATAACTAATCATTTTATAGTCTAAAATTGTATCTGAAAATTCTAAAATACTATAACATAAGAAAAAATATTTAAGTAGTTATTGTAAATGTGCCCAAATATGAAAAAAAAAAAACTTGTAAATTCTTATTACACGAAAATGTCATGTCTTTTTTAAGATTCTTAATCGCGGATAAATGTAGATGACTATGGCCACAGCATCCACTTACCATCAGGTGGACTGTGTGCTCGTTTTTTTTATTTTTTTTTATTTTAGAAAACCAATAACTTTTAACTAAATAAATTTACAACAGACCGGATTATCTTAACATAAGCCTTATTATGGGTTTCCCTATATGTGTGCACTGCAGAAATTCAAGCACTCCACTGCATCCCTGCAAAAGTTATTAAAAAGAAAAAAGAAAGACACGAAGAATTCATTACTTATTAATAACATTAATTACCGAACTGACACAATCCCAGAAATGACGAAAATCTACCAAATCAAGAAAGAAACCTCAAGAAAGAAGTCCTAAGAAATTAAGATTCTTTCTTACTCCAGTAAAAGAAATACAAAGATGGGAAAAAGCTAGTCAAAGAACAAGTAGTCATAGCCCAGAACGCCTACAGAGCAGCATCAACCACAACCAAACTGCAACAGGAAGATTTAAAATCTTAACAATGATCATTGTCGCTCTGGTAGCTGCCGCCATCACGCACTTCGTCGTAAAAGAAGTACCATCAAGCATCCATCAGAAACTTAAGACGAGAATTGAACGCCATCTCGACGGACAAGCCAAACGCTCAGACCGCATTTAAGCCACACTACATACAATAAGAGGTGTCCAGGGAAAAACCCGGCCCACATCAAGAGGTGTCCAGGAAAATACCCGACCCATTTCAAGAAGATGACGGCATAACCTGGTGCCCCAACAACCACCTTCGTGCCCGCCCGGTACTCAAACCACACCGATGCACACACCTCGTCGCCGAAGTCCCATAAAAATCAAATAAGTTAACCAAGTAAGCCGTATTCTGTCCTTTTAGCGATAAAATAAGATAAGATAAAAAAACATGAGGAATGAAAGAAGGAACGTTCGAAAGTGTGATTATGTATGATATGACTTCCTAAGTTTCATCAGTATTGGACTGATCACCCAAATATTTGATGAGTCCGAGTAATATGTTCAGTGTGAGCAAGAATAATGGTAGTTAGTATGAAAGTGGAGCATGATAGTATATAGCCCCTTGAATACAAATGTTAACGACAGGTACAATAAAGATAATAAAGGATGAAAGGAAATGAATATATTAATAAAATGTATAAATAAAACAAATTTGACCTTGTTAAATAAGTAATGGAGAGACACGGGTACATCCATCACTGATAAAGCATATAGTCCTCAATTGAAATAATACTAGTTTTTACGGAATTTATCGCGTATATTTAACTTTTTAATACCCGACGTTTCGAACGCTTTACAGCACTCATGGTCACGGGCGGGACTGAGATGTTCAACGTCCATATGTCATAGTTAACCGCGGTTACCATAGATTAAAATTTAACTTTTGTTCCGATCTATGCAGTATGAACTTATGGTATCTTGAAGTCTTGCAGTTGTATGCTTGGGTTGGGATTTAATTTTATTTATTATAGGATCCCAAGCAGATGGTAGCACCCAGCCATCTTCTCTATTGAGATTAGGATGTTTTTTGATTTCAGTAGCCTCGCGAATCATCCTTGGAAGGAATCGGTGTTCTTTAGCGAGGATTTGCGGTCTATCAAATCTGATGTAGTGACGGGGGCGATCCTGTACGTGTTCACAGACTGCAGACTTCCCGGAGCGTCGATTCTTCACATCAGCTATATGTTCTTTAACGCGGGTTTTTATTGATCTTTTAGTTTGTCCTATGTAGGAGAGACCACATTCACAATCAAGCTTTTACACTCCTGCATCTTGCAGAGGGACATTACTACGCTGGTCTTCTGTGAGATCGTGGTCTTTTTCCAGTCTAGCCGACTTATTCGTGCTAGAACTATAATATATCTGCAGCAAGGTTCTTTAGGAGTTGCAAATAGTCGATGGAAGCCACCTTGGCTTTTTATCATATTTCTGGCATTCCTTTATGGATATAGATTTCTTTATATTCCTGGCATATGTTTATTCCCACTACTAATGAATCTGTGTCATGTTGTTGATGATGAAAATACGAGAATTAATTTTAATAAAAACTAAATGATTTAGCCAAAAGCAGGGAAACTAATTTGGTGATTTTTGTAAAAAAAACAAGAATTTGGTTTCATCACCATCATCATCATCATCATTACAGCCCTTCACAAGTCCACTGCTGAACATAGGCCTCCCCCAAGTAATGCCACAAAGCACGGTCCTAAGCCACCTGCATCCATCGACTTCCTGCATGTCTTACCAGGTCGTCACTCCGTCTACCGGGGGGTCGCCCTAGACTACGCCTACCGGTACGAGGCTGCTACTCGAGAACCTTTCTTCCCCATCGGTTATCGGTTCTTCGAGCTATATGGCCGGCCCATTGCCACTTCAGCTTACTAATCCGTTGGGCTATGTCAGTCACTCTGGTTTTACTGGGGATATCTTCTTTTGTGAGTCTATCACGCAGAGAAACTCCGAGCACAGCTCTCTCCATAGCTCGCTGAGCGACCTTGAGCGTGCACGTACGGCCAGCAGTGAAGGACCACGTCTCAGATCCGTAAGTCATCACTGGCAACACGCATAGGTTGTACACTTTAGTTTTCAGTAATTGAGGTATATATATCTGACGAGAAGATGTGTCGTAATTTCCCGAACGCTGCCCAGCCGAGTCGAATCCGTCGATTGACCTCTCGGTCGAAGTTGGACTTACCTAGTCGGAATATTTATCCCAGTTAAACGTACTCGTCAAATACTTCGAGCATAGTGCTCCCAACAAATACCGGCATAGGTGAGACATGGACATTAAACATGATCTTTGTTTTGTCCATGTTCATTTTAAGACCTATCCGTTGAGAGACACCATTGAAGTCGTTGAGCATAGTGCTAGGGTCCTCCAGCGATTCTGCCATAAGGACTATATCGTCGGCAAATCGAAGGTGAGTGATGTACTCGCCATTGATGTTAATACCGTATCCCTTCTAGTCCAGTAGCTTGAAAACGTCTTCCAATGCAGCGGTGAAGAGTTTCGGGGATATCACGTCACCCTGTCTTATACCTCTCTGCAGTTGGATAGGTTTCGAGCTCTGATTCTGTACTCGGATAGCCATCGTAGCCCTACTGTACACACACTTCAGCACTTCGATATACCGACAGTTAACTTGGCACCGCTGAAGGGACTGTAGCACCGCCCAAATTTCAACGGAATCAAAAGCTTTCCCATAGTCTACATACGCCAGGTAAAGTGGCAGATTGTACTCTTCGGTCTTCTGTACAATTTGCCGCAGGGTATATATGTGGTCTATGGTACTGAAGCCTTTTCGGAAACCGGCTTGTTCGGGAGGCTGGAAGTCGTCGAGTCTGCGTGCGAGACGATTCGTAATGACTCTCGAAAACAGCACGTAGACGCGGCTCAGAAAGGAAATCAGTCTGTAGTTCTTCAAGAGAGCGTTGTCGCCTTTCTTAAAGAACAAGACCACTGCACTTCTGCTCCACGCCTCCGGAGTAGTGCCACCATGGAGGACAGACTTGAACTTGACTTGACAGAATTTGGTTTAGATCACGTCAATCATACATTTATTCTTAGTAATCGGATAGCAAAATCAAGGCCTAAAATTCCAAGCTAAGGCTGATTTGACGTAATCGTAGAGTTTGAGGAATTATCAAGGCGAAATCTTAATGTTCATAATTTCATCAACAAAAAATTTTAAACTTGGCAGAGCCATGCTACAGCTATAATGTG
Organism: Parnassius smintheus behrii; assembly: GCA_036936625.1. NCBI lineage: Eukaryota > Metazoa > Arthropoda > Insecta > Lepidoptera > Papilionidae > Parnassius > Parnassius smintheus. The sequence goes on along the minus strand of JAUPFT010000014.1, from coordinate 32,432,767 downwards.
GTTGTAGCATGAGTGGGTCGGCTCAACACGGAAAGGACCACGCTCTCACAGAATACCGGCGTAAAATAGCAGCTTTATAAAGCTGTGATTCGCATGGTGAGTGTAGAGTACCGAAAATCCTTTTTATTGGAAACGAGGCATTCCATCTCGGTCCTCAGGGGTGACAACGCATCTGCATTTTGATTCTTAATCGCGGATAAATATAGATGATGATGAATATAGATGACTATGATGGCCACAGCATCCACTTACCATCAGGTTGACCGTGTGCTCGTTTTTTTTTTTAATTTTTTTAAAAAACCAACAACTTTTAACTAAATAAATTTACAACAGACCGGATTATCTTTACATAAGCCTTATTATAGGTTTCCCTATATGTGTGCACTGCAGAAATGCAAGCACTCCACTGCATCTCTGCAAAAGTTATTAAAAAAAAGAAAGACATGAAGAATTCATTACTTATTAATAACATTAATTACCGAACTGACACAATCCCAGAAATGACGAAAATCTACCAAATCAAGAAAGAAACCTCAAGAAAGTAGTCCTAAGAAATCAAGATTCTTTCTTACTCCAGTAAAAGAAATACAAAGATGGCAAAAAACTAGTCAAAAGAACAAGTAGTCATAGCCCAGAACGCCTACAGAGCAGCATCAACCACAACCAAACTGTAACAGGAAGATTTAAAATCTTAACAATAATCATTGTCGCTCTGGTAGCTGCCGGTATCACGCACTACGTCGTAAAAGAAGTACCATCAAGCATCCATAAGAAACTTAAGACGAGAATTGAACGCCATCTCGACGGACAAGCCAAACGCTCAGACCGCATTTAAGCCACACTACATACAATAAGAGGTGTCCAGGGAAAAACCCGGCCCACATCAAGAGGTGTCCAGGAAAATACGCGGCCCATTTCAAGAAGATGACGGCATAACCTGGAGCCCCAACAACCACCTTCGTGCCCGCCCGGTACTCAAACCACACCGATGCACACACCTCGTCGCCGAAGTCCCATAAAAATCAAATAAGTTAACCAAGTAAGCCGTATTCTGTCCTTTTAGCGATAAAATAAGATAAGATAAAAAAACATGAGGAATGAAAGAAGGAACGTTCGAAAGTGTGATTATGTATGATATGACTTCCTAAGTTTCATCAGTATTGGACTGATCACCCAAATATTTGATGAGTCCGAGTAATATGTTCAGTGTGAGCAAGAATAATGGTAGTTAGTATGAAAGTAGAGCATGATAGTATATAGCCCCTTGACTACAAATGTTAACGACAGGTACAATAAAGATAATAAAGGATGGAAGGAAATGAATAAAACAAACAAGGAAATGTATAAATAAAACAAATTTGACCTTGTTAAATAAGTAATGGAGAGACACGGGTACATCCATCACTGATAAAGCATATAGTCCTCAAGCAGGGTATGTTTCCGTAATTGGATGACAAAATGGGGAGTGATGGTTACACGACCTTGATGCCCCGATCAGCAAGAAAACTGGTGATCCAATTGCACAATTTCTCGGGTAGCCCATAGCAAGGAAGCTTCGTAAGAAGCGGTTTGTGCCAAACCCGATCGAAACCCTTCACTATGTCTAAACAAACGGCCAAGGGGAGGCTTGGACTCTACTAGCTCCGCCCATTTATGAGTTAGGTAACCCAGATGGTCACCAGCCGAGCAACCGCGACGGAAACTGTACTGGCAGTCACTAATCAGCTGGTGATCTTCAAGAATTCTTTAAGAGCTGGTTGTTAATAATGGATTCCATTATTTTAGAGAAAAAGGAGGTGATGGCGATAGGCCCATAGTTGGACGGATCAGAGCGGTTACCTTTTTTAGGGATCGGGTGCACGAGTGCTCTCTTCCATGAGTTTAGGACTACGCCGAAGGAGTAGGAGTACCGGAAAAAACGCGATAAAATCACTCCCAACTCTGGAGCACACGTCTTCAGCACAATAGGAGGGACGCCATCCGGTCCACACGACTTGTTGACGACAGGGAGAGGAGTGTTCTACGCAATGAGCGTTGGGTAAACAGGACATCCTGTGGGATCGTCGGCGATGTGTTCCCCCTCGTCAAGAGTCCTTTGAGTGAAAGTGGCCAGTGAGTCTTCCTAACTGTGCAGAGGTGGGAGAGATGGCTGGTAGAAGTTCCCTAGGACAGCCTTGGCGAGAGACCAGAATGCACGTGTTCCCAAATGAAGACGAACTAGTTTCTCACCAATACGTCTGGCTACGCTGAACGTACATTCAGCGTAGCCAGATTCTTCTAATCTGCTCTTCTGCAATCCTTTTTTGCCCCTCCGGGAGACAGAACATGACGGGTGGCGAACCTCTTCCCTGGTTTTATTGGATTCTTCGCACCCCTGCCCATTAAAGGGGCGCCGAGAACTCAAAATCTGCTTTAGGTACGTGCTAAGAAGACTGAAAATATTTTTTATCAAATCTTGGCGGTTTGAGGTCACAGGAGGCCACCCTGATAATTGTTCAAAGGTGTCTGTACGTCTGTGTGCGTGCGTGCGTGCGTGCGTGTCTCTCTCTCTCTCTCTGTGTGTGTGTGTGTGTGTGTGTGTGTGTGTGTGTGTGTGTGTGTGTGTGTGTGTGTACAATTTAAATGACCCAATCAATTGTCACCTTGAAAAACCACGTCGATCGCCGCCATTTCGATCAAAATCGGTAGTTTCGTTTGTGTGATATCATTAACGAAAAATTTTGAAAAATTGATTTTATTTTTCAATTACTTCGATATTTCATATTCAACGTCATGATTTGGTGAAATTTGGAGCGCTTTGCATTAGTACCAGGGACGGCCTGAAGGTTCAACAATTTTTTTAACTAAGAAATTAGGATTTATATATTTTTTATAAATATTTATAACGTTTTCTTTATTATTTTATTTACTGTGTTTAAATACAATACTAATATCAATACAGAACACTATTTTACATTATTTAATTACGAAAATGGCCTTGATCACTCACGAATTTGTTCATAGGTGGCGCCATTGAACAAATTCGTATCTATATTTCGTACCCATACTTCAGAATATTAATCATAACTTTTGACAGGATTAACCGATTTTAATAAAACAAAAACTAAATTTAAAACAAAGATACGCTTCAAATTCAATTTTATTGATGATTATTATGATATAAACCATTATTTTATACATGATACGTTAACAAACACGGAGACAGACAGACAGACAATTCTAAAAATAATAGAAATGTAATCAGTTACTTATTTTTAGTCCATCTCAATCAATTGTATGACAAAAATATAAAATGTAAATGCATCTGCATTTTACATTTTTATTATATGTATATTAAAAAAATTTTGATGAAAAATATTGATGACAAAAAATTTGCGATAGTATATAGGAGTTTCTTAAGTAATCCTAGTTAACCCGAAAGTGTAACAAAACTTTCATACACAATGATAGAATTAACTAACTTCCTGACAGATAAGTTTCTAGTGGCAGTAATGGACTTATTGAGGAACTTGCTAGAAGCAACTATACTAGATAAGTTGTAATACATTTGTTGTTTTGAAAAGTTACATGACAAATTATGACTTATACACATAACAAATCAACGCTTACTTAACAAAACCAAAAACAAAAACGTTGAAGTGACCGGCATATAACTCAAAGAACTGACATACGATGGAAAGGAAAGGTCCTATAGTAGCAGCCCTCGAAGCCGGGACGGATCGCTAGTTGTAAATATATGAAAGAAAGAAAGAAAGAAAAAACATTTATTCACGCTCTAATCACAATAGATACAAAACAAAGCAAGAAATTGGAATTAAACAGAAAATAAAACAATATTTCCCTAAATTAACAAAAATGTAAAAATAATATAAAATGAGTCTGTGTAACAGCATAAGACCGTGAAATGGACAGGTCTCAGTAAAAATCGAGATACAGAAACACGAATTGCTCTGATCCCGACACTGGTTTTCAGTCCGGCCCGCACTCCGACGTAACTCGGATGGCTGCCTCAATGCACATGCTATAATGCGAAAAAAATATGTGTTTTTAAATTTTTATTCACATAAATAGTGGATATCATTAGTCTAATGAAGGTAAGTACAAAATAGAATTAACGTTTTCCTTCTAAATATATCAATTTTATTTATTAAGAATGTGGAATAAACGTTGGCTAAAGAATAAAGGTAAGAAAATGATTGTCAGAAAAAGTAAATTTATCATATAAATATTTAAATAAAATAGTTTTATATATATAAAGTGAAAATTAAAGTATCTACATAATTTATGGGACTGAGATTACTGACGTGTTGAAAGAACTTAACCTCCTACCAGTTTATTTTATAGATCGGTATTTTTTGTTCCGAAAGTAAGTGTAACCTGTATTTCATTTTAAACCCACTAATTGTTTTCAGGTCACGCAGTGGAGGCGGGAGGTTATTCCAACATTTAGTGGCATTATATTTAAAACTACCTCTGAAAGCGGCTGACCGGTAGAAAGGATATACTAACTTGTAATTGGATGATCTGGTATTATACTGCTTATTTTGATCTTTAGACCAAATCAACTTATTATATAAATATAAAGGTTCTTTATTTTTAATAATTCCAACCAGAAACAAAGTGAGGCAAAGTGTAGTCGCCTGCGACAGTCCATTTTTAAAATATTAGTGGTGGTACATTGAAACAAAAGCGTGCACAGGCATTCTGTACCCGCTGTATTATTTGCTGTGTTCGAGATAATAGTCGTGGGCCTATGAGAGAATCCGCGTAATTGAATTTTGAAAGCACGATACACTCGCAGAGATGTATACGTAAGGTGACACTTAGGTACTCACGAATACGATAAAGTACTTTCAACCTATAAAAGCAGTTACGTGCAATATCCATTACACGTTTCTCAAAACGAAGTTTGTCGTCCATTATTACCCCTAAATTTCTGACTTCAGAGACTCTCACAATAGGTTCGTTGTTTACAATAATGGCAGGGTGACTTAGTGTGATCTTTTTTATTTGATTTGGCGGTCCTAGAATAAGGTACTGCGACTTTTTTGGATTGAGAACCAATACGTTACGCTCTGACCACAAAGATATCCGACCCAAATCCAAGTTCAATTTTGTCACTGCTACTTGAACATCACAAGGCTTAAACGATATATATATATATATATATATATATATATATATATATATATATATATATATATATATATATATATATATATATATATATATATATATATATATATATATATATATATGTATATATATATCTGTAAGTCGTCAGCGTACATGTGGTACTTACAATACTCTATATTTTTAATAATGTCTGCACTATATATTATAAAAAGTAAGGGACCTGAAATGGATCCTTGCGGTACTCCTCGGTTAACAGGGTGCTCCCCAGAAATAGCTTTACCTTTCCCATTTAATTGTATTTCAACTTGCTGTGACCTATTTTTAAAGTAACTGGCAAACCATTGGGTTGCGTTTCTGCTTAAACCATAAAAATATAATTTTGAAAGAAGTAATGGGATATTGAGGGTTTCAAAGGCGCGCGAGAAATCAAGTAATGTTAAAATAGTACCCTCACCACTGGCTTGTGCAGTCAGTATATCATCCACGACCTCTATAAGCGCTGTGGTAGTGCTGTGCTTCTTTCTAAAGGCAGACTGCAGCTCAGGAAGGATGTTATTTGCTTCAAGGTACTTTGTTAGCTGATTACAATCAAGCTTTTTTATTATTTTAGAAAGGCACGGTAGAATACTAATTGGCCTGAGATCCGACATACAAACAGGGTTACTAGTTTTTGGTATAGGTTTAACGATGGCTTTTTGCCAGAGATCCGGATAGGTATTTGTCGCAAAAAATTTATTAATTATGTATGTTATTTCTGTAATAACATCTTTAGGTAATAACTTTAACATATCAAGAGAAATGCCATCGCACCCCACTGCATTAGACTGCAAAGAGTTTATAACTTTAACCACCTCATCCTCCGAGGCTTTTTTAAAATAAAAAGAGCTATCATTAGTGCCATTAAATTCAAATAAAGTGAGAAGAGACAATGAGACGTCATTTTTACCAGGAATATTAAGAAAATGATTGTTTAAAGCATCAGGGTCACTGAAATGGGATGGCAAAGAAGTATCCTTACTTTTTATTTGAACTTGGCGTTTTAATGTACTTCCACATTATTTTAGGTTGATTTAGTTTTGAATTAATATAAAATTTGAAGTAGGCAATCTTTTCTAAAACTATCGCTTTATTAACTATTGATTTTAGTTCCCTATAATAATCCTTATGTGGAGCAAGTTTTGTTTTACGGGCTCTCACTTGAGCCTCGTTGCGTGTCCTCATCATACATCTTATGTTATGCGTTATCCATGGATAACATTTTTTTATATAGACAGTTTTAGGAGGGGCGTGAGAATTAAAGATATTTAATAAATTTTTCAAAAATACAGCAGCATTAAGCTACTATTTCACGAATATTTAATAAAATTTTCGTGAAATAGTAGCTTAATACTGCTGTATTTCGTATGGTGAGTGTAGAGGACCGGAGACCCTTTTTACTGGAAATGAGGCATTCCATCTCAGTCCTCACGGGTGACAACGCATCTGCATTTTGATTTGTAATGGAAGATAGATGTAGATATCTATGGGCCTTACCATCAGGTGGACTGTGTGCTCGTTTGTCACCTTATTCTATATATAAAAAAAATTTTGTTAAAATAATCAATCATTTCGTTTATGTTACCTGACGATGCACAGTGCCAGTTAATTTGTTTTAAATTTTGGTTGAAAAGGTTTATGTCCATATCCCTTAAAGGTCTATACGTAACGCTTTCAGGCTGAAACTTAGGCTTGGGAATGTCAAGTTCACATACAATAAAGGCATGACTACTGAGGTCACTAATATAGTCCACACTTATATATGACACCGATGCATCTGAACATATAACATTTAACAGTGTCTCACTATATTCAGTAAAGTGTGTTGGTTCCTCAACATATTGCACGAGGTTATTGCATGTTAGGAGGTCCGAAAGCATTTTGGTACTAACGCAATTTTTATTTAAAATGTCGATATTAAAATCCCCAAGCAGTACTGTTTGATCGTAGCCTACAAAAGAACCTAAGGACTCGCTCAGCGCGTCCAGAAATAATGTCACGCTCAACCATGGGGGACGATAAGCAGTACCGAAGACAAGGGACTTGCCGTTAATTTTAATATTTAACCACATCTGCTCCACCGCGGGACAAATAGGATGTTGAATAATTTTTGACGACAAGCCCCGTCTCAAATAAAAACCCACACCGCCGCCACGCGCACGAACTTCGGGAGGTCGGGGTACGTGAAGCAGTCGATACCCTGGAACAGAAGGCACCCGACCTTCCTCTTTTGTCCGAAGCCATGTTTCATTGATAGCCATTATGTCTACAGAGTGATGCGCCATAGCAGCTAGGAATTCGTCGTGCCTAGTACCAAGAGACCCGGGGTTCAAGAAGCCAATTTTTAACTTATTTAATTTAGTCATTTTCAAAGAATTTATAATAATACGAAAACGTTATAAAATTAATAATAACCCAAACAAAACCATAATAAAGGAGACTATGATACCACTACTTATGTACTGTCAAATACATTTCTATGTATGGGCCACAGTTATAAGTTATAAATAAACATAATTGATTGCCGAATATATTATCCGACAATATCCTGTCGCCATTTCCCGTTATGCTGCTACACGTTAGAAAGCAAACATTAAACCTGTCACAATATTCACTATAACAAAAGACTCGTTCGTTCAAAATAAATCGTTTAAAAGTAATTCTTGATCACGCTCGTTAAGTCGACACTTTAACTCCGCTATGCTATCTTCGACCTTGGACCCTCCGGGTTGACTCGGCAAATCCGTTGCCTGCTGCTCAAGACATGCGATCCTTTTCTCGACGTCGCTGACCCTGTTACTTATTTCACTAACATTAGAATTAATGTTAGTGATTTCCTGGCGAAAAGATACCATTTCGCGGGTAATAGTAGTTAACTGCTCGCGTATTAATTTTAGCTCGTTTGCTAAGTCGACATTAGTTTCGCAGCGCCCTCTGTCGTCGGATCCAAGCTGTGCATCGCCAAACTCTGTGTCCGTGCCGCCCGAGCTACACGAACTAGGCGTAGCAGTTGTGTTCAACCCACTCGCACATACATTTTTTGCCTTACAACCGCTTCATTGCCATTTATTTGAAATTCGGCCGTCAATAGGAATACTAGCACATTTGCGATGAAATAAATGAGTGTAACCTGAGCACTTTGTCGAGTCCATTGTAGAAGCAAAACGACCACAGGCGCCGCACTTATTTGCCATTTTTATTGACAAGTACTTTATTTAAATGAAAGTTAGACCAATAGATGTCGCTGTACGAAGTTTGTATTAATTATGTAATTTGATATGTATAATTATAAGAATGTTTAATAATTAGCGATTTACTATATACTATTTACCTTGTTTACATTTAACTATTTAAGGTTTGTTAAATAACTTAACGCTCGCTGTAAATATAACAGAACGCGAGTAACCCGGGTTCGATCCCCGCCGGCACCAATGAAATTGTTAATTGCAATTTTAAGTGCTGATTTACCACGTGCTCGGCGGTGAAGGAAAACATCGTGAGGAAACCTGCATGTCTGAGGAATAAGAAAAAAAATATTTCGAAGACATGTAAAGTTCGTCAACACGCATTTGGGCAGCGCGGCGGACACTTCCTTGCCCTAAACCCTCTCATAAATGAGGGGGAGGCCTGAGCCCAGCAGTGGGACGTATATAGGCTGTAACTTTACTTTTTAACTTTAAATAACTTAAATGATTACAGCAGCAATTTGCAATACGGTTTAATGACAAACAGCTGATCTTGTTACGAACAGCTGATCACTATTTTGCACTGTAACAACCACAGTTTTCACTTTATTCTACTAATGTATTTTATAACACTACTAAAATTGTTCTTAAATATACTTGTTTACTTATTTAAAAATGCTGTTTTATATTTAAAATAATTTTTAATACGGGACACGAGCACTTGGCAGCCGACCAAGCTACCCGCCAATCAATTCCCTTCTTGATAGGACACTGTACTGTCTCTCAGTAAATCTTAAATTTTACATAAACTTGTTTAATGACGTCGTGAGTCCCCACATAGATAGTTTTTTGGATCTGTTTTTGAATTTATCTGCAAGATATAACAGCTACCCATCCGTAAGAACGTCACATATACTATACTGTAGTTCCGTAAATTATATAATAGGCTTAAAGTATTGATCACCACTACTAACCAGTTTTTTAGTTAACACAACACACAATTATTGACCTTTTTGTTTTAAATTGTTATAACTAATCCAGAATTAAACTTTAAAAGTTCACTGTAACAATAATTATTGCAGAAAAGAAAGTAGACATAATGTTTGTTAACAAATGAATGTGTAACATGAACAGAGTAATGTTAAAATTTAAATAAAATTTAAATTAGTAATGATGATAGTTTTAATTTAACACTTTTAATTTTAATGTTATTTTGATTTCACTTAAATAATGTGGGATTCTTCGACACAATAGTCTAAATTGTCATACACACTCACTTTTATAATTTTAAAGGATGGATAATTATTTTAAATTAAGCAAATTAGAGCACTACACTGACAACATTACTCGCTCGACGGTAGGTCGCAACGGTTCTTGCAATTGAACTCATATAGCTGATGTGAAGAATTGATGCTCCAGGAAGTCTGCGGTCTGTGAACACGTACAGGATCACCCCCGTTGCTATTTTCAATTTGATAAACCACAAATCCTTGCTAAAGCACATCAATTCCTTCCAATGATGACTCGCGAGTCTATTGAAATCAAAAAAATCCTAATTTCAATAGAGGAGATGGCTGGGTGCTACAACTAAGTTTACAACTCATACTTCAAGATATTCTAAAGTTCATACTGCGTAAATCGGAACAAAAGTTATTAATTTTAATCTGGTGGTACCCTGTAGGAGGTCTGTAGGTGGTTAACTATGACATTGGAAAGTCGAACACCTCAGTCCTCCCGCGATTATGAGTGCTGTAAAGTGCTCTAAATGTTGGGAATATAAAATAAGTCAATATACGTGATTAAATCCATAAAACTAGTTTTGTTTCAATACTCTGTACTTAACAAGTCCATAACTGAACATTTTCTGATTAGTAGTGGATTTGCATAGCCCTTCACAAGTCCACTGCCAGACATAGGCATCCCTTTACGAATACTAAAATGCATGGCCTTGAGCAACCTGCATCCATCGCCTTCCTGCATGTCTTACCAGGTCATCACTCCATATAGTTGTGGGCCGCCCTACGATTCGTCTACCGGTACGAGTCGGCTACTCGATAACATTTTTTCCCACCTTAACTTTCTAATCTTTTGGGCTATATCGATTATTCTGGTTCTACTGCAAATATGCTCATTTTTAAGTCTATTACACATAGAAACCCCAAGCAGTGGCGAAGCCTCTATAAAAGCCCAGAAGCCCGGCTTGCCTCATTAAGACGAATCAATCAATAATATCAAGTAATAAAATAACTCGTAAGCTGTTTCAAACTATTTCATATTTCCCGCGCACTCTGTTCGACCTCGTAGCCTTACGAATAGTGCTGTTATACATATAATAAGAGTTGAATTGAATTATTGGTTTTCACCCTCGCACGCGTGGTCTTTTTACCGGGCTTTTGAGAAGGCAATCGCTCCCTTTATAACCTAAATGTTCTCTAATGAAATATAACTACGAAATGTTTATATAGCAATTATTATTGAGCCATAAGCCTGGCTTTGCCCTGAAGTTGTTTAGGAGTGCGTTAGCGACTAGCGAATGGGGTGCGGGCCATTCTTATGCAAGTTCACTTTATATTTCAATGTTTATGTTTGTTTCTGTTGTGTTTGTTAAAAATTTACGGTTTTTCAAAGATTTTTAGTGAAAGGGAGGATAATAGTGTTTGATTGCGCGGAAAACCATTCGTATTTTTAATTTTATTCGAGGGTAGGCTGCCAAGCGTTGTCCTTCCTTCGACCTATCCTTTCCTTCACCTATCGTTCCTCCAACACACCTGGGTGGTGGGGTGAGAGGGGAAAGAAGATAAATCTAGAATGTCGCATGATTCTCGCAACCAATGAGAAGCGCGCCCCCCCGAGACGCATTGATAGGAGGGCCGAAGCAATATAAGCTGGCACACGGCCCTCGTGCACTCTCTTGCCTTCGCACTGCTGGTTGAAAGAACACCGCCTGGGACAGTCGCGTCCTAGAAGGCTCTTGCCCACGCACACCGCTAGTTTCGAACCGCACCACCTGGAGCAGTCGAGCTCAAGAAGTAACCGCCTCACCTAGTGAGATATCGTCGCGCACCGCTCTCTTCCATCGCACCACCGACCAGGACCGCATCTCTGGGGCCCCAGCAGGAGATCCGCCAAAAATAGCACCGCAGCGTCCAAGCCGCATCGATGTCACACCGCGGTAAGTGTGCTTCTTTTCCTGTGACGCCTGCTTGAATATTTGTGTTTTATTAGTTAATCCGCCCTAATTTCATTTCTCCTGATGTGCTCAAGCAGGATTCCTTAATGACCTTGGCAAGCAATAGGTTTTTTTTTCGGAAGGGCGAGTGCATTGTCAAGGAACCGCATGCCACATCCGCCATTTTGTTGGAGCAGAAGAAGCTTACCGCGAATACAGTCCAGCTAGTATAACATCTCGCGTAGTAGGGTCAAGGCTCGACCCGGGAATTGTGACTCGGCAACCTTAAGGCCCGCCGCCCAACCAGTGTTCATTGTGATGAATATAAGTATGTTGAAGTGCTAATCGGCGAGGAAAAGGAAAATCTTTAAAAATGAAATTTAATATTCAATAAACATTTCTTCATACTTTAAATATAGGTACGGGACTCTTTAGTATTAAAGTTTAATTAAGTGAAGCGTATTTAAAGGTTTAATAACTCCATATTTATATTACCATATGAATTAAAAATATCATTTTGAACGCTAGCATAAAATATGAGACACCTAGGTTTAATTTTGTAGGAAATAAGTGTTACAATCTTTTTTTAACGTGAAGCCCAAATTTTAATGTAATAAATCAAAAGAATACAGAAGGATGTATTGAGGTTTTTAAAGAATACTCCCTTTAGTTATTTCCAGCATATAAACGAATATGTAAAGACATTTTATCAATTGGCAGATTTTCACGATGGTACGTACGCAAAGATTACGCTGGATGGCACAAATACGCTATCGGCTAATTTAATATTTATATTACCATATGAGTTTAAAAATATCATTTTGTACGGTTTATTATGAATTTAATATCATTTTGTACGGTATATTACAAATTGAAAATGAATAATTATATAATTGTAATATATGAAAGGTATTAATGAAGGAGACGTGTGGTTGGTACTAAAACTTTAATTGAACTGCTCCTTAAACCTAAGTACATTTATTAATATATGCTAGTAGGGTGGAGGCACATACACTACACCTCCCCCGATACTTAAAAAAAAGGAAAGTTCTCTATTTACTTTTTTTAATAACCACGAAATATTTTATTAATCATTACTTTAAGGATCCACACAAATGGGTTAGATATAAACACTCTACCATTTTTTCAGGAACTAATGACTTATAAAAGTTAAAAGCATGTGATTTAAAGGTTCTATGAATATAACACCGCACATATTACATTTCATTTTAAGATGAACAAAACAAAGAACATAATCTAATGCAACGATATCATATCATTTAAAATAACAACACAGATCATAATACATTTTGCAATCACAGCCGCGTAAGCGGTTTGTGACACCTTTGTTATAAAGTCCAAAGCACGTATAAGGAAAGGTTTGCAATTACATCGTATGACACATACGAACCTAATTAAATATAACTTATAAGATGTTCTTTTAAAAATTCAGGTGAAATGTATCTGAAAATTATAGTTTTAAACCCTTTTTAATTTTTGTCGTTAAGATAGTTGCATTATTATAATACATTTACATACAAAATGTATTTATTAAGTTATTTATAATAATCCAAACGCATTAACTACTAGTAAAGTTTATTTAAAAGATATAATAAACTAAAAAAAAAAACTAAAAAAAAATTAACATTTGAGAAGAGAACTTTTTTTTTAATAAATATATTCTAACATAATTTTAGGTTTCGCTGTGAAAGAAAAAAAAAGAACTATTACATTATCAAGCTTATAACACACTTTGGATTTGATTTTAGTAAGCATTTAAAATGTACAAATTTTACATAAACCAAAAAAAAACATAACATAAAAAGAAATTTAGGGTAGAGTTATTGTAAATATTAATCAATGTGCCTAAATATGGAAAAAAAATCTTGTAAATTCATGTAAATCTACGTGAAAATATATTTATTACATTTAATTGTTTCTCGGCAACCTTAAGGCCCGCCGCCCAATAAAATTTTTATATTTGTTCGGAGATCCCCTTATTACCCCATTTTAATTGTTCTCGTGTCCTTGCATTTTAATTACATTCATACTAATACTACTCTCATATTCTTTGTTTTCGATTATCAGGCCCTTTTCTTTTATAACTCCTGTACGTACTTTCTTTTATTTCTTAATTTTTTTGACCTTTAGCTAGCTTTATTTGTTTTAATATTCTATTCAATCATATATTCATTTATTAATTAGATACCGAGAATCGGAGTATTAATTCACTTCATTTCTATTTTATTTCATGATATTTATCATGCGGGTACTTTATACACATACATAAGGGCCCCCCATTTACTTGGGTATTATAATTATTTTATTTTATTCGTACACAATTTTTTTTCATACTATATCAAGGTAATATGAACACATTACATGTTAAAATTAACAGAACAAAGAAATAATAACGAGAACATAAGATATCATCAGCAGCATAACAACAGACGGATCAAAATACTTACATACTGTAATCCTAGCAGCGAAAGCAATTAGAGACACCTTTGTTTGAAATTCATAGGTACGTATACGGAAACGTTTGCGATAACATCGAACTGTGATCACACGTTGTGATTCACACCTAATTTTAAGAAAACTTGTAAAATATGTATATTTTAAATTTCTTATTTATACAGAAGTCCCACATAGTTACATCGTTATATCACTTTTATATAATTCGAAAATTATTACTAGAAATATGTCATTTATTACATCGTGTACACAAAATAATTAAAAATCACTATAACAGCTATCAACTTTACACAACGACACATTAATTTATTTATACATCCAAAAGAACGAATTTTAATATTTTAAGTAAGTTATATAAATTTAAGATTTAATTTTTTAAGCCTTTAGGAAAAAAAACTAAAACATAAAATGATAGTGGATTATTTATAACCCTTTGTAAAATTTGGATTCGGAAAAAAAATCAACGAAATGAAAATTTAAAGTGTTATTTCACACGAAGTACGTAAAATTGGAATCTATTATTTTATTATTTCATTAATTTTTTTTTGCAAGACCCAGTAATAAAATAATATAAAACTGTAACTGAATAAAAAGGAATATTTTAAATCGTCTTGCGCCTTAATAGAAGTGCCACATAAATGCTTAAAATGTAACTTAATTTTAAATATTGTATTACAAATGTGATTGCATATTTTTAAGATTGTAGGTAATAAAAATATTGAATAATCAATTGTATCGTGAATTATCTGATAAATAATTTAATTTCAACTTAATCATATGTTAAATACAAAATATTTAATATTTAACTTTAAAATATAATAGCAAAAAGAATATAAAAGGAATCTCGAATTGATAAATAAAGTTTTTTTTTTTTATAGAAGAGGGGGCAAACGAGCATGCGGCTCACCTGATGTTAAGTGACTACCGCCGCCCATGATCAACCGCAACACCAGGAGAATTGCGGGTGCGTTGCCGGCCCTTTAGAAAGGAGTAAGCTCTTTTCTTGAAGGTCCCCAGGTCGTATCGGTCCGGAAAAATCGCCGGTGGTAAACTATTCCACAGAGAGGTTGTACGTGGAATAAAACTCCTTGTGAAACGTACAGTGGTGGACCGCCAAGCATCCAGATGGTGTGGATGGTATCGGGACGTTTGCCGTGTAGTGCGTTCACGAAATTTGGTGGCTGGGATTAATCCGAACAATTCCTCAGAGCACTCCCCGTGATAGATGCGATAAAATACGCAAAGAGATGCAACATCTCTTCGCAGCGCCAGTGAATCGAGCCGATCGGAAAGCACTCGGTCGTCGACGATTTGAGCCGCTCTGCGCTGGATGCAGTCAAGTGGAAGGAGCTGGTACTGGGGAGCCCCAGCCCAGAGATGGGAACAGTACTCCATGTGCGACCGAACTTGCGCCTTGTAAAGTTGCAGGCGGTGTGCCGGCATGAAATACTGTCCCGCTCTGCTGAGCACGCCAAGCTTTTTAGAGGCCAATTTGGCCTTCTCTTCCAAGTGACCACGAAACTGCACGTCACTTGATATGTCGACGCCGAGGATTCCGATACTGGCTGAGGCAACAAGGGGAGTGCCTTGAAACTGAGGGGATACGACAAAGGGGTTCTTTTTAGCGGTTAACGCGCAAACTTGTGGCTTCTGGGGGTTAAACTGGACTAGATTTAGTCGTCCCCAATCCGAGACTCTGTTCAGCAAAGACTCGACTTCAGACACAAGTTTGTCCCGGCACTCGGAGACGTTTTCCCGAGAAATATTGGCTCGGCCGGTGTAAAGAGCATCACCAGTGCTGTGATCCGCATAGCAATGAATGTTACGGGTATGCAACATATCATTGATATGCAGAAGAAACAGCGTTGGCGATAGCACGCAGCCCTGTGGAACACCAGCATTAATAGGCTTGCAATCGGAGCTTGCACCGTCTACAACGACCTTGATGCTCCGATCTGCAAGAAAGCTGGTGATACAATCGCACAATTTCTCGGGAAGTCCATAGGAAGGGAGCTTCGAAAGAAGCGCTTTGTGCCAAACCCGATCGAAGGCCTTCGCAATGTCCGAACTAACGGCCAATGCCTCCCCCTTGAACTCTACTGCCTCCGCACATCTGTGAGTGAGGTAGACCAGAAGATCACCAGCTGACCGACCACGGCGAAAACCGTATTGGCGGTCACTAATCAGCTGGTGATCCTCAAGGTACCTACCTCATGAGCTGGCAATTTACAATGGACTCCATTGTTTTGGAGAACAAGGAGGTGATGGCGATTGGCCGGTAGTTGGACGGGTCTGAGCGGTCGCCTTTTTTAGGGATCGGGTGGACGAAAGCCGTCTTCCATGATTTTGGGACTACGCCTAGTTTTAAATAGAATTAAAATCACATAGGTGCGAAGTTACCTCATAAGTTTGTTCTGTATTATTTGGGCTCAGGCGTCTCGACTACGCTGCTGCTGGTTGCTGGGACCACTCGCTGGACTACAATTTCTTCTATTCTTCGTAATTGGATGAAATACTTTTATCTTCAAACATTCGGTATTTTCAATCAAAAAATTTTATCATTGTTCTTTGTTAGTTTTCTTCGTAGTACTAACATACTATTCGATTTTTCAGTTATCTTCCATAAAATAGTTACTGTGGCCTCTTCTCGTATTTGATATATTATAGTTTTCTTGATTTTAGTGATTTTTTTATTATATCCGTGAGTGTCTCGATTCGGTAATTGAATTATATTATTGCTTCATTATTAAGTTTTTCAATAAATTTAGCAGGCCGCGGCGGTGCGCTGCGACAATGCACGCGCACCGCCTGGCAGGGTCGCCATGTAATATATGAAAGGTATTAATGAAGGAGACGCGTGGTTGGTACTAAAACTTTAATTGGACTGCTCCTTAAACCTAAGTACATTTATTAATATATGCTAGTAGGGTGGAGGCACGTACACTACATAATAAATAGTCATTATTTTATGGTAAAAAATTAGCAAAGTTTTATCTTCTCATTATAACTATCTAATTTCTGTCGTAATCTGTTCTTTTATACATATAACTTAAACAAAATAATTTCGAGGTTTCACATCTGCCAGGCGTCCCTTTTTTAACTTTGTACATAGTTTGTTTGTACTTTGTTCATGCTTTTCTTTTGTTCATGTATTGTATTGTTTGTAAATATCTCAAGCAAACCCAAACGGCTCTTTTCAAAAGCACCGAAGGTGTGCAAATGTATATGCCATACAATCTATCTAGCCGTAGTATGCTTCCTGTGTGCTTTGTTAAACACGTCCTTGACAGCACTGAATATGAAACTAAAGAGTGGAGACAGCTCAAGATTAGTGTATTTTTATTAAACTGCTAAAAACAACAAAACCATGTCTTGGGCTTGCCCTGGTTTGCCCTTGTTGAGCCCTAAATTCGCCACTGACCCCAAGTACAGCACTTGCAATAACTCGCTGAGTGTCCATGAAATTTTTCATGCGGTCAGTGGAGAAGGCCCACTAATCACTGACAAGACCATAGAATACTATAATACACAATAGTATGGCTGACAACCTTATTTTGTACGACGATCGGCGTCGCCGGGAGCACACATACAAGCAATTACCACGTCGTATTATCGGTTATCACTACTATAAACACATTTTAGACTTTTGAGTAATGTTTTTGACACATAAATATTTCTTTATTTTGTTTCTAAATTCACAAAATATAAATAGTCGAAATTATAATATAGTTCGACTTAATGGTTATAGAATATGTCTCCTTTATTTAAATTCCATTTCCCGCTGTTCTTTCGACACGTAATTATTGCACAATTTGTCATTTTTTAAATAATTTGCATGCAGCGACGCTTGACATGAAAATTGGAAACGATTGACTGTGTTGACAATTATAGGTGTGAATTGACATGGTAGTGACATGTTAGTGGCTACACGGGCTCCACCCAGTCCCCCGTTCTATTATGTATGTATTATAGTACTTTATAGACAGATCGCACTGGTTGAGTATTCTTGTTTTCAAGTTTGAGGTATTTCTAAAGGTACACCTGTAACGGATAATAACATATATTATAAAGTTACAGCGTATAAAAGTATCTCCTCTTATATTTTAGAGGATTTTTAGGCCAAGGACTTGTCGTTTCGTTGCCGAAATAACAATTAATTCCTCGGACATGCCAATTTTATTTCACCGTCGATCATGTGGTAAAGCAGCACTTATAATTGCAATTAATAATTTCCTTGGTGCCGGGGAATTGAACCAAGGTTGCTCGCGTACTGCGAAATTTAAAAAGCGCTTAGCCTCTAGGCTACCACGGCTATATTGAGTTCTTGAAATCATACTTGTATGCGCAGAAATGAATATTTTATTTCTTTTAGATAAATGTGACTTTATTTTGTTCATTAACAAATTAAGAGTTTTACATGCGTGTTGACAAGACGAACTCTGCGTGAGCTATATATGACATTAGAGAGAGGGGACGAAAGATGACGTGATGCCACTGCGCCGGCTCGCGATGACGTCGACCAATCACAGCCTCTCCCAATGACGTGATACTTTAATGCGCGTACATGCTCCCGGCCTTGAAAGCACCGTGTGTTTTCAACAAACAGTCATTACATCTCTTCTGAAAACAACGGGCAGATTTTGGAAATGCCCGTCGTACAGTACCATTCACTGTTCTAATGTCTGCAACTCTGGAGACACCATCGTTTCCAGGGAACGTTTTGATAATTCTTCCCATTCTCCATTTTAAAGGTGGTTGATTGTCATCCTTTATAAGTACGAGAGTGTTCTCCTGTAGATCGCCTTTATGCTCAGTCCACTTGGTCCTCACTTGCAGCTCAGATATATACTCCTTAGACCATCTGCTCCAGAAGTGCTGGCGTATCTGCTCGACTCTTTGATAACGTGTAAGACGATGCTCTGGAACAGTATTCAGGTCAACAGACACAGGTGAAGTTAATGGACGGCCTACCAAGAAATGAGAGGGGCTCAGTGGGTGATAATCGTGCGGATCCGTGGACATAGGTGTGAGAGGACGGGAGTTGAGCACAGCCTCAATCTCAACCAGGACTGTGCACAGCTCCTCGAAAGTTAAATGCGCGTTACCTATCACACGCCGCAAGTGTTGCTTACAACTCTTGATTCCAGCTTCCCATAAACCACCAAAATGACTAGCATAAGGAGGACCCATTTTAAATTTTATACTTTGAGATGTCGCGTATTCTTCTAAGTCTTTAGATATTTGAGATAATAATTTAGCAAAATCATGCATTAAACCAACAAAATTCCTTCCATTATCACTATATATTTCTATTGGTTTACCTCTGCGTGAAATAAACCGCTTAAGTGCTAACAAATAAGCATCTGACGAGAGATCACTCACAAGCTCCAAATGAACAGCGCGCGTTGTGAAGCATATAAATAAACATATAAAAGATTTTATAGTCTTTGCCCCCCTACCCTTACGGTTCAGTATGAGCACTGGACCAGCATAGTCTACGTCACATCGTAAGAAAGGAAAACCAGGATCTAACCGAGCCTGAGGTAAATTTCCCATAATAGGCTTAACGGTTTGACCTCGCATACGCGTACACTTTACACAACTATGTACTACCTTTTTCGAAAGATTTCTTCCGCCTACTGGCCACCACATTTCCCTAACAGTATATAGTAATAACTGCGGCCCGGCATGCATTAACCGCTTGTGTTCATACTTAAATAATAAATGTGTAAAGTGATGTTTAGAAGACAATAAAATAGGATGTTTCTTATTAAAATCAAAATTAAATGATTGTAAAATACGTCCACCAACCCTGATAATATTTTTTCTATCTAGAAAGAGATTTAATTTTAATAGTCCGTTATCTTTAATCGGTTTTCTGTTTAAAAGCAATTTGTTTACATCTAGAAATGACTCATGCTGCGAATATTTCGCCAATAGTAACAAAGATTCATTCAATTCATCAACGGTAAGCGGCCCGGTGCGCTTGTTGTTCTTATAACGCGCATTGTAAATAAATCTTAAAACATAAGCGCACGAACGCTGCATACGATTAAACTGAGAAAACCTTTCAAACGAGAATACAGATTCTTTATTAATTCTATTAGATAACGAGCTACATATTAGATTCGATTTTATCTCAGGTAATTGCATATCATTCAAATGTATTGTATTATTTGTATCACACAAATTTAAATCATATAAGAACTGCGGCCCTTGAAACCATAAACTGTTGACACACAATAAGTCTAAACTTTGACCCCGTGATATTAAGTCAGCGGGGTTCGCCTTACCACTAACGTGACGCCACGGCCTATCTTTTGTTAAATCCAAGATCTCTGCGGTTCTGTTTTGTACAAAAGTTTTAAGTAAGTTGGGAGGCATGCGTAACCAACCCAATACTATTGTTGAGTCTGTCCAAAATACAACATTATCCAACTTAGACCGTAAAGCATTAATTATTTTTTCAAATAAACGAGCGCCTAATAATGCGCCGCATAGTTCTAACCTAGGTATACTTATAGGCTTCAGCGGAGCTACTTTACCTTTCGAGCATAACAACTTAACGACAACACATGAATTAACATCGACAGTGCGTATATAAGCGCACGCACCGTACGCGGTTTGTGAGGCATCCGTAAATATATGTAATTCTATGCGCTCGGGGTTCGAACCCATTACATAACGTGGAACGCGTAATGATTTAAGGATTGACAAGTTATCAACAAAGTTTTTCCAGATCTGTGCTATATCATCTTGTAAATGTTCATCCCACTCAACTTTTAGCAACCACAGCTTCTGTAACAAAATCTTAGCTGTTATAATCATAGGTCCCAACAGGCCGAGTGGATCGAATATTTGAGAGGACTGAGACAGTATTATTCGTTTTGTGATATTTTTAGGGTTGTTGATGATCTTAGATGCAAAATGTAATTCATCACTTTTATTGTACCAACCAAGACCTAATGTTTTATTTAGTGTCGAATTATTTAATAAGAATTCTTTAGATTCCTCATTTATATATGCGGAACCCTCCTGCTCAAAGTTATAAATCCACTTACGCAAATGAAAACACCCAGACTTTAAAACTTTAGATGTCTCTCGACATAGTTCTAATAATTCAGATTTAGTATTAGCTAAAATAATGCCATCGTCAACGTAGAAGTCTTCACTAATTGTCCTAGCCACTATTGGGTTATCACAATCTTGCGCCAGCTGTTTTAAGCATCGGCAACTTAAAAATGGAGCGGACGCAGTTCCATACGTAACCGTATTTAACTGGTATATTTGTAATGGGTCACTAGGACTGTCACGCCAAATAATAAGTTGTAAATCACGCTGGGATTTGTCAATATGTACCTGCCTATACATTTTCTCCACATCCGCACATGCAACATATTTATTTTCTCTGAAGCGTAACAATATAGCAATTAAATCACCTTGTATAGGCGGCCCTACGAGTTGTAAATCATTTAACGATTTACCGCTAGTCGACGCTGCGCTTGCGTCGAATACAACTCTCAATCGCGTAGAAATTGCATTTTCGCGAAGAACACCGTGATGTGGCATAAAGTAATGGGGATTACCGTATGTGTGCACTTTAGTCATATGTCCTAAATTCATATACTCGTGTATGAAAGCTTTATACATTTTATTTAAATTAGGATTGTGTTTTAAGCGGTTTTCTAATGCCAAAAAACGTCGCTTAGCTTGATTAAAAGATTCACCGATAAAGTCTGGTGATAATTTGAAAGGGATGCGTACACAGAACCTCCCATCAACGTCTCGCGTGGTCGTCTGTTTAAAATGTTTCTCGCATAAACGCTCCTCTTCACTCAATCCATCACTCCCTCTCTTTCCTACCGATAAGTCTTCAATCTCCCAGAACATACGTAACTGTTTGTCTATAGACTGTATACTTATATTTTGCGCGTCTAATGATTGTATGAAATTACAATGAATATAATTTTTATTTCTTAATTTCTGTGAATAAATAGGCCCGGATATTATCCAACCTAGTCTAGTATTTTGTAAATAAGGTCCGTTTGATAAGCGAATTCTACCCTCACATAATAGATCCCAAAAAATGTCTGCACCAATCAGTAAATCAATCGAACGAGTTTGATAAAATTCTGAGTCGGCTAACTGTATATCGGTTGGTATACGAAACTGACCAATATTCACATTCACGGCCGGTAGGGAAGACGTAATTTGCGGTAAAACAAGACATTTATTTACGTGCGTAATATAAGGCTCGCTAACAGACTTTAATTCGATATCGCATGTTTTTGAACATTGTGTTATTGTGTTACCGCCGATACCTCTTATTTTATGAGTGGACTGTATTAATTGTAAGTTAAGTTTGTCACAAAGCGATTGTGTTATGAAACAACGTTCGCTGCCACTATCGAGCACCGCGCGTGCCTTATGATAGTTACCTAAGCTATCGGCTATCTTAACGACCGCCGTAGACAGTAGTATAGGCAGCGATGTAGACGTCTGCGCGCTTAGTACGTCTATGTGAGAATTGCTCACCTGTGCAGAGTTGTGTATGATTTTATTACTATTATCGCTGTTGCTTGATGCAACCGAACTATTTAAAAGGTTAGGAGATATAACCTTATTTTTCGACGTGGGAATTTGTGATTGTCGTTCGCTGGTTTTGTCAGTATGAATTAATGTGTTATGTTTTTTATCACACTTTCGACAAGGCCCGTTCCTACACTCATTAGCCACATGTCCCGGACGTAAACAGTTCTCACATAACCCCTTTTGGTGTATAAATTTTATTTTATCTTGTAAATCATATTCAAGAAATGTTTGGCATGAATACAATTTATGTTTAGCTTTGCACATAATGCATAAATCTTTTGTGTAATTTTTTGGTTTGTCTGTACTAAAATTGCAGTGTACCTTATGCATGTGGTTATGAGCGCTGGAACTAGGGTGTTGTCTTTTATTTTCATAATGTATGCCAGACTTGGCGTGTGTGACACAAAGCGTTTCTAACATGTCAGCCCTATCTCGTAAAAACTTTATTAAATTATTTAACGTTATAACACAATTCTGAGATTCATCTGTCGATTTATAAAATGTACACTTCACCTTTTCCCACTCTCGTTCGGAGGCAAGATCTAACCTTGATACAATCATGTAAATAATTAGAGTATCCCGGGAGTCTGTGGGCTCACCGAGTATTTTCAATGCGCGTATATTTTTTAACACTGTATCAATAAGTTTTCTTAGTAACCCAGGTGATTCCCTTGTAACAAGCGGTAATGAAAATAAGGATTTTACGTGATTGTGTACCAGCAATCTGTTATTGTTATATCTGTTAAGGAGAAGTTCCCATGCAACTGTATAATTACTTTCGGAAAATTCTAGTGAGTCTATAACTAATGCGGCGCTGCTTTTTAATGAAGATTTCAAATAATGCAGTTTTTGAATTTTAGTAATTTCATTAGAATTGTGAACTAACGATTGAAATGTGTCGCGGAATTCTAACCAGTGCTCATATGATCCATCGAAGGTAGGTAAAGAAATTGTAGGTAATTTAACCGATTGAAATATGCTATTGTTTGCCGATTTAGGAATATTCATCTCATTATCTTTATTTATCATACATTGCGTTTGAGCGAGGACGCCATAATAAAGACTTTCAAAACATTCACGCTCTTCTAACTGTTTTACTAAATCACTTTCCGAAAGAGATATTTCTAAATAATTCTGAATTTCATTAAAATCTTTATAAAGACTTAATGCACCTTGCATACGCAATTTTAACTCCGCGCGCTGTTCATTAGTTAATGTTTTATCTATAAAAGAGGAAATATATTTTCGAAAATTCGTTAACCTACCCTTAACTGTTCCCCTTTTTTTGATTAATTCTTTAATTTGATCACTACTTAAAGAACTAGATTTTGATAAACCTGACTTTGGGTCTCCGTTAGGCATTTTGGCAATTTATAAAAAACAGGAGTACTTACAGTTGCTGTTCTCAAACTTCCGGCGTTAGGTCAATAATGATGACGAGGCCTTTGCTACTGCAATCTGCTACGCGTGATAGGTATTCTTATTTTGGCAGATAAGACTTGATAACTGGGACACTGAAATTTAAAAAGTAACCACGGATAATACACAATATCTAAATGCTCCTCCCAAATAACCAGGCAGGTACGTCTCACCAAAATCAATGTGCTGCGACCGAAGGCGATTGCCGGTTGCGTTATCTCTATTAATCCGCTTTATGTTTCTTCCAACTGCTGGTTTCCAATATCGGCGATGAAGGTCCAAAACTTATGTATGCGCAGAAATGAATATTTTATTTCTTTTAGATAAATGTGACTTTATTTTGTTCATTAACAAATTAAGAGTTTTACATGCGTGTTGACAAGACGAACTCTGCGTGAGCTATATATGACATTAGAGAGAGGGGACGAAAGATGACGTGATGCCACTGCGCCGGCTCGCGATGACGTCGACCAATCACAGCCTCTCCCAATGACGTGATACTTTAATGCGCGTACAATACTATAATCATATTTTTATCCATACGTTGTAAATATAACAAACGTTTGGACGAAGTGTTTTGCTTCGTTATTTATATTACGTAAAGCAAAGGATTAAAACAATGTGCTTGCGTCAGTCTTCCCATCTTGTACAATATGCAATATTGATGTATTTTTTTCCATAAAACTGATGTGACGGACGAACCTACAGCCCATGTGATGGCAATTAGCCGCTGTAGATCATAAACTTATGACAAAGTAGGCTACAGATGCATTGTCGCCTTTAAGGACTAGGGTGGAATGCTTCACAGCTTTAAATTGTACTAGCTTTTAATACATTTCAATAGAGAACGCACCAATGAAGGCACTGCTATTTGGCGGCCGGAAAAGGTAAGAAGATGATGCCTATCCAGATAGATTCTTCAGCCAAAAATAAGTCCCACCTAGTGTCTTCAAAAGAAAAGAAATAATGTTTTACTAGACTACTACAACCTCGCATCACCATTCAAATTAGAATCGTTATTTAAGCTTATAATTTACTAAGAAAATGATGAACGAAGGTTCCTCTCATATTTCAAGCTTTATGTCAAGATATTGAAATAATGTACATACTTAGATTAAAAAGAACTTATGAAATTATGAAGAAGCAGTCCACCTCTTCTTATTCTGGTTGCTATTATTATTGCAGGCGTTTCAATATTTTAACGTTGTTCAATAACGTGTATGTAAACAAAGCATTATTTATATATTAATCAGAGTGACAAACGATCACACAGCCCACCTGATGGTAAGTGGACGCTGTGGGCTACAGACATCTAAATCCTCGATTAAGAATCCAAATGCAAATGTGTTGTCACCCGTGAGTACCAAGACGAAATGGCTCGTTTTCATTCAAACGGCTCTCCGTTTCTCTACGCTCACCATACGAAACATGGCAGCATTAAGCTGTTATTTAACGCTGGTATTATGTGAGAGCGTGGTACTTCTCTGGTCAGGTCGACCCATTTGTGCCACAACTACAATATTATATGGCAGCAGTATAGCTATGCATAGATATTATACTATGTAAATAACCAAAATAAATTAATTTAGCTGTTTGATACGACGTTCGTAAAGATTGCTTAGTCGTCCGGAAGTGGAAGAAAATTGAATTATAGTATTTCGTTACAAACATACATACATAATTTTATACATACCTCGTACATACCCAAGTAGTAAGCACATATTCTGAAAAGAAAAGAAAGCCTTGTCGTGTTCCCGTCTGTATGGTATGGACAGCCAGTACGCTAATAGATTAGGAAGCATTTCATCTTAGTTCACAGACGTGGAGTTTTAAATTTTTTGGTTAGTAATTTTAATGAACAAAAATTTTATTTTTTTGAATTTCTGTTATTTACTTTTAATTACAATAGTAGACTAAATGCTCAAATTAATAATTAAAAAATTTTTGGAAATCCAAATGTGCATGGCATAAGCATTTCTGTTATACGTCAATTATTTAAAGTATTTTAAATACTCGGTATAATCTAAGTCTATGTTAAATAGACTTAGATTATACCGAGTACACCCGAAAAGGGTGCACACAGCAGGACTATAAAACTACCGTGGTATCAGTCTTCTTAGCATTGTGGGAAAACTGTATGTTAATATGCTAATTGAAAGAGTTATGAAAGAAACTGATGGAAAAATTTGGGATGTGCAAGCGGGATTTAGAAAGGGAATGGGGTGTACAGATCAAGTCATTTCCATGCGCATGATCGCGGAGCAGCGAACAACCAAAAAGTTTTTTGTGCGTTCATGGACTTGGAAAAGGCTTATGACAGAGTAGACGGGGATGTGTTATGGCAAACGCTGAACTCATTTAGGTTGAACGCTGGGTTAATACAGACACTAACTGTAGGATGAGTTCGTATATTTGGTATGTGTATTCAGCAGGGATGGGAGATTTAATAAGGATATTGAACGACGAGTGAATGCAGGAAATAAAGTAAATGGGGCTCTACACTCTATTGTGAAAAGTCAGAATGTGTCAAAAAAGGCACGTATGGCAATTCACAATGCTGTATTAGTCCCTACTTTAACGTATGGTAGTGAAAGTTGGGTGTGGCAGAAGAAGCACGAGAGTAGAATAAATGCAGTAGAAATGCGGTCGTTAAGGAGTATGTTAGGGCTGAATCTGAGTGACAGGTTGAGAAACTGTGTGATAAAAGAAGAGTGTGGCTTGCAAGATGATGCGGTGACCAGGATTAAGAAAGAAATTCTTCGTTGGTTTCGTCATGTGGAAAGAATGAATGAGGAAAGACTGACAAAGCAAATATATGTTGCAAAAGTGAATGGAAAAGTCGGAAAGGGACGTCCTAGGTGAAAATTTATCGACCAAATTGGCAATTAATTGAAAACGGGACAAATTAGGAGTACCCTTAACCGAAGAGCATGTATGCGTAAGTATATGGATGTGGAAGAGGCGAGAGAGGTACGTCAGGATCGTGCTAAATGAAAGTGTGTAGTCTCTGCCCTTTGGGTGACAGGCGTGAGTGTTTATGTCGTAATTTTCCGATAATTTTATGTCAAATGTTAGTAACAACAAGTTTGGTAGTAAATTTAAAAGTTGACGACTCATAATGCTCATATGATCGTGAAAAATGTAGAAAAAAAATTCTAAACCAACAACAGAAAGCATTTTTTCTATTTTACTATGTTTTTATTGTTGAGATTCAAATAAATATTTTATTATTATTAATTGCCGTGTAGTGGCGGTTAAGAATATCCACTACCCCATATCTTCCCGTGGGTGTCGTAAGAGGCGACAGAGGGAGACAGGCAGGAGATGGGCAGCAGCATCTTCCTGATGACAACTGTGACGTAATAAAAAACTGCGGTTGCCAACCCGCTCGCCAAGCGTGGCAACTACGGCAAATACCCCCCAATGAACAAATACACAAAAAGACGGCCCCCAGTCCCCGGCGGCCCCGCTATTCCTGGCTACGGTGGCGACCATGGTAACGGCGGGGCAGGGGGTGCTAAGAATCTCCGGTGGAGGTTCGGTTGCCACCTACGACGACTCGACCTGGCAACATATAACGCACGCACCCTGAGGACTGACGAGAAGATACTGGAGCTGGAAGAAGAGGTAGACAAGTTGCGCTGGCATATTATTGGATTATCCGAGGTCCGAAGAGAGGGGGAGGACACGGCAATCCTCGAGTCCGGCAACTTGTTCTATCACCGGGAGGGCGACCATCTGTCCCAAGGAGGTGTCGGATTTATCGTCCACAAGTCTCTCGTCAACAACGTTGTAAAGATTGGGAGTGTGTCGACGAGGGTCGCGTACCTGATACTCAGAATCACCAAACGGTATTCGCTGAAGGTCATTCAGGTTTACGCACCAACCTCGGCACACCCCGATGAGGAGGTGGAGGAAATGTATGAGGATATTTCCAGAGCCATACATTCCTCCAAAACCCACTACACGGTGTTGATGGGAGACTTCAACGCAAAACTAGGCACAAGAGAAAGCGGTGAGCTGAAGGTAGGGAAATTTGGAGTAGGGCAACGGAACCGAAGGGGCCAGCAGCTGGCCGACTTTATGGAGAAGGAGGGACTCTTTATGATGAACTCTTTCTTCCAGAAGCGGCCCCACAGGAAGTGGACCTGGTCGAGCCCCGACGGTTCGACAAAAAATGAGATTGACTTCATTATGACGACCAGACGCCAACTGTTCAGTGATGTCTCAGTGATCGCAAGGGTGAAAACTGGCAGCGATCACCGAATGGTTAGAGGCACACTGAACCTAAACGTTAAGTTGGAGAGGTCTCGTCTAATGAAGTCAACGCTCCGTCCCCCTCGTGCTCTAATCCAGAATCCCGAAACCTTTCAGCTCGAGTTACGTAACCGCTTCCAGTGCCTAGAAGATTGCAATGCAGTGGACGATATGAACGACAAGCTCGTGGAAACTGTCCATGCGGTCGGAGCTAAGTTCTGCAAGACCCGCCGCAGAAGAACACAAAAACTCTCCGATCACACTCTTAATCTCATGGCTGTTAGACGGGAGATGAGGCTGCAATCGTCAACAGATTTGACAGCATACAGGCAACTGAACAGACAGATCTCCAAATGCATGCGGCGAGACTTACGCAACTTTAATACTTCTCGTATTAAAGAAGCGATCGAGCGGAACCAGGGCTCCAAAGTCTTTGCCAGAGATCTGTCTGCCAGAAAGAGCCAACTGTCAAAGCTGAAGACTGAGTGTGGCAACATTGTTTCCGGGACACCTGAGATTTTGAGTGAGATTGAGAGGTTCTATGGGCAGCTGTACACATCATCGTTGGAGCCACACGCAAGTGTGAGTAACGATCCAAGAGCAAGTCTTATCCGACACTATTCCGATGATATCCCGGACGTCAGTCTAAGCGAGATTAGAATGGCTCTCCAGCACCTTAAAAACGGCAGGGCCCCAGGCGAGGATGGAATTACAGCGGAGCTTCTGAAAGCGGGTGGAACACCGGTACTTGTAGTCCTTCAGAAGCTCTTCAATTCCGTCCTCCATGGTGGCACTACTCCAGAGGCGTGGAGCAGAAGTGCGGTGGTCTTGTTCTTTAAGAAAGGCGACAACGCTCTCTTAAAGAACTACAGACCGATTTCCCTTCTGAGCCGCGTCTACGTGCTGTTTTCGAGAGTCATTACGAATCGTCTCGCACGCAGACTTGACGACTTCCAGCCTCCCGAACAAGCCGGTTTCCGAAAAGGCTTCAGTACCATAGACCACATACATACCCTGCGGCAGATTGTACAGAAGACTGAAGAGTACAATCTGCCACTTTGCCTGGCGTATGTGGACTATGAGAAAGCCTTTGATTCCGTCGAAATTTGGGCGGTGCTACAGTCCCTTCAGCGGTGCCAAGTTGACTGTCGGTATATCGAAGTGCTGAAGTGTTTGTACAGTAGGGCTACGATGGCTATCCGAGTACAGAACCAGAGCTCGAAACCTATCCAACTGCAGAGAGGTGTAAGACAGGGTGACGTTATATCCCCGAAACTCTTCACCGCTGCATTGGAAGACGTTTTCAAGCTACTGGACTGGAAAGGATACGGTATTGACATCAATAGCGAGTACATCACTCACCTTCGATTTGCCGACGATATAGTCCTTATGGCAGAATCGCTGGAGGACTTAAGCACTATGCTCAATGACCTCAATAGTGCCTCCCAACGGATAGGTCTTAAGATGAACATGGACAAAACAAAGATCATGTTCAATGTCCATGTCACACCTATGCCGGTAGTTGTTGGGAGCACTATGCTCGAAGTTGTTGACGAGTACGTTTACCTGGGACAAATAGTCCGACTAGGTAAGTCCAACTTCGACCGAGAGGTCAATCGACGGATTCAACTCGGCTGGGCAGCGTTCGGGAAATTACGACATATCTTTTCGTCAGGTATACCTCAATCTCTAAAAACTAGATTGTACAACCAGTGCGTGTTGCCAGTGATGACTTATGGATCTGAGACGTGGTCCTTCACTGCTGGCCGTATGAGGACGCTTAAGGTCGCTCAGCGAGCTATGGAGAGGGCTATGCTCGGAGTTTCTCTGCGTGATAGACTCAGAAATGAGGATATCCGCAGTAAAACCAGAGTGACCGACATAGCCCAACGGATTAGTAAGCTGAAGTGGCAATGGGCCGGCCATATAGCTCGAAGAACCGATAACCGATGGGGAAGAAAGGTTCTCGAGTGGCAGCCTCGTACCGGTAGGCGTAGTGTAGGGCGACCCCCCACTAGATGGAGTGACGACCTGGTAAGACATGCAGGAAGTCGATGGATGCAGGTGGCTCAGGACCGTGCTTTGTGGCATTACTTGGGTGAGGCCTATGTTCAGCAGTGGACTTGTGAAAGGCTGTAATGATGATGATGATGATATTATTAATTGAAAAAAGTTTTAACAGAACTATCATAAAACGATCAGAATTACGTTAATATTTAGATGTTTGTTTTTGTGATGTTTGTTGATGTAGTTTTTTTTGTTTATTGATCTGCCAATTTTTGTATTATTCGTAGTTAGTTTTGTAGTATCGCTAAATTTCTTAACAATTTTACTAATTCTAGCAATCGGAGAATCGGAGCCAAACACTGTTCTACGATATGGTTTAGTCAATGGTGTAATCTTACGAGCATAACGCTGATAATGAAAGGGAACATACATATTGTGAATTTACTTAAAATTTCAGGAGAGCCAATAATACCACAAATAATTTTAGAAGCAAAAATTAAATCAATAATAACAAAATATCCCTGCGGTTTTCTAGAAAAATTATTTCAAAATAGATCAAATTATTTTCATATGATACACGTCTCTTATAAATTTTCAATCCACATGCTTAAGACAAATGTCTTATGAACCTTTTTTCGAGCCTCTCGATTCCGGGTGAATGTGTAGCATAATGAGGTCTCCAGGCTACAGCACAGTATTCTAATATACTTGTTATCAAACTGTTAAATAAAATAATTTTAATTTTAACGCTTTGACAGACTTTGATATGTCTTATAACAAGACCCAACATCTTAGATGCACGTTTTGTATTTTTTTCAATGTGGGGCACAAAAGTTAATTTTTTATCAAAAATAACCCCGAGGTCTCTAATTTGGTCTAACTTCTGCATATTATTATATCTAATGTGATAGCTGTAGTAGAGTTACTTTTTCTCACATATTGCACATAGACACATGTACTAAAGTCCAATACTAACCCATACGATATACTTTGTACCATTGAATCAATTGATCAAAATCGCTCTGTAGCTTCACTGAATCGATCTCTTCCGGAATCGTCTTGCAAATTTTTAATTCATCCGCATACAAGTCGCGTGAGAGATTTTCATCATTTCTGGAATTTAATTTAAGAACACTCCAAACAGAATCGGTCTGAGATGTTAGCCTTGTGGCACACCAGAATTAGTATTTACTAAGCCTAACTGATATATACAAAAAGCACTCGGTCATTCCAATACGATTTTAGCCATTTTAACATACTACCAGTAATACCATAGGCAATATGTCATGTGGGACCTGATCAAATGCTTTGCTAAGATCGGTATATATTATTTTTTTATTTATGCGTTCATGCACAAAAAACTACATATGGCGGACTTAGTGCCATAGGGCATTCTCTCCCAGTCAACCATTAGGCTAAACAGAGATATACATTATGCAGGCGGTGCAACAATAATCAAATAGAGATTATAATATATATATATATATATATATATATATATATATATATATATATATATATATATATATATATATATATATATATATATATATATATGTATACACAATAGGTTCGTATAAATGTTATCTATGTCAGAACAAATAAGAAATATATACGAAAAAGGAGCTGAGATAATTCAAACTTGCAACGATTTAATCATATACTTACGGAGCTTTTTAATGCCAAGAGGGATGTCGTTGGAGAGTCTGACGGCCATGAGGGCGAAAGAGTGAGATAAATACCAGTACCATATTATCTCGACTTGTTTTCCTGCATCAAACAATTCAATTAGTATTTCCGTAATATGTACCAAATTAGTGCTCGTGGACCTAGATTAAACGAAACTATATTGGCTAGTGGTTAAATAAAGATTGATATGTCTTGAATAGAACTTCTTCTTGTGGACAAACAACTCAAATAATTGAGCAAACATTGATAGTACAGAGATCGGCCTGTAATATCTTACATAATCCTCACTACCCGTTCTATGAACCGAAACTGCCAAGTACAAAGAGAAAATTTGAATATAAGTGCATGAACAAGGTGTTCAGTACATCTGACTTCAAACAATAGAGGGATTCCATCAGGATCCGCTCCCTTTTTTACATTTTTTTAACTGACAAGTTAACAAAAAAATTCTTATCAACTTTATTTCATTTTTAAAAAGGTTCTCATCTAGTAGTCAAGATAACCAGTATTGTAATTTACAATTCACCAAAGTACACCTTCGGGTCACTTTATCAAGTCCGGAGGTAAGATCTCATCATAACTAACAAAACGAAGACGAAAACTTGTTTGTACGAAACTAGGTAGGTACAACTTTCACCTTTTTTTGTACGTGGTAGAGACATGCTGCAGCCATATGGCTAATATTAGTAGTATAGTTTTATCACAAATGGGTTGGCTCGACCGGGGCAGGGTTACGCTCTCACAAAATACCAGCGTAATTTTTTTTTATAGAAGAGGGGACAAACGAGCATGCGGCCAACCTGATGTTAAGTGACTACCGCCGCCCATGATCAACCGCAACACCAGGGGAATTGCAGGTGCGTTGCCAGCCCGTTAGAAAGGAGTAAGCTCTTTTCTTGAAGGTCCCCAGGTCGTATCGGTCCGGAAAAATCGCTGGTGGTAAACTATTCCACAGAGAGGTTGTACGCGGAAGAAAACTCCTTTTGAAACGTACAGTGGTGGACTGCCAAGCATCCAGATGGTGTGGATGGTATCGGGACGTTTGCCGCATAGTGCTGAGATTAATCCGAACAATTCATCAGAGCACTCTCCATGGTATATGCGAAAGAAAATGCAAAGGATGCAACATCTCTTCGCAGTGCCAGTGAATCGAGCCGATCGGAAAGCACTCGGTCGTCGACGATTCGAGCCGCTCTGCGCTGGATGCGGTCAAGTGGAAGGAGCTGGTACTGGAAAGCCCCAGCCCAGAGATGGGAACAGTATTCCATGTGCGGCCGAACCTGCGCCTTGTAAAGTTGCAGATGGTGTGCCGGCATGAAATACTGTCCCGCTCTGCTGAGCACGCCAAGCTTTTTAGAGGCCAATTTGGCCTTCTCTTCCAAGTGACCACGAAACTGCACGTCACTCGATATGTCGACGCCGAGGATTCCGATACTGGCTGAGGCAACAAGGGGAGTGCCTTGAAACTGAGGATATACGACAAAGGGGTTCTTTTTAGCGGTTAACGCGCAAACTTGTGTCTTCTGAAGTTTAAACTGGACTAGATTTAGTCGCCCCCAATCCAAGACTCTGTTCAGCAAAGATTCGACTTCAGAGACAATTTTGTCCCGGCACTCGGAGACGTTTTACCGAGAAATATTGGCTCGGCCAGTGTAAAGAGCAACACCAGTGCTGTCATCTGCATAGCAATGAACGTTACGGTTTAGCAACATATCACTAATATGCAGCGTCAGCGATAGCACGCAGCCTCATGGAACACCAACATTAATAGTCTTGCAATCGGAGCTTGCACCGTCTACAACGACCTTGATGCTTCGATCAGAAAGAAAGCTGGTGATCCAATCGCACGATTTCTCGGGAAGCCCATAGGTAGGGAGTTTCGAAAGAAGCGCTTTGTGTCAAACCCGGTCGAAGGCCTTCTCAATGCCCAAACTAACGGTCAATGCCTCCTCCTTGGACTCTACTGCCTCCGCCCATCTGTGAGTTAGGTATACCAGAAGAATACAAGCTGACCGACCACGGTGAAAACCGTATTAGCGGTCACTAATCAGCTAGTGATCCTCAAGATACCTCATGAGCTGGCAGTTAATAATAGACTCCATTGTTTTGGAGAACAAGGAGGTGATGGCGATAGGCCGGTAGTCGGACGGGTCCGAGCGGTCGCCTTTTTTAGGAATCAGGTGGACAAAAGCCGTCTTCCACGATTTTGGGACTACGCCTAGGGAGTAGGAGTACCGAAAAAGACGCGTTAAAACCGGTGCCAACTCTGACCCACACGTCCTCAGCACAATTGGGGGGATTCCGTCAGGCCCACTCGACTTGTGGATGTCCAGGAAGAGGAGTGCTTTGCGAACCGAGCGGTGTGTGAACTGCACTTCCGGCATGGAGCACTCACACCGCGAGATGGTTGGCGGCGTACTCCCCCCGTCATCGGGAGTCGAGTTGGACGCAAAGAAAGAGCCTAGAAGATCGGCTTTCTCCTTTGCGGTATGGGCCAGTGAGTCGTCTTCCCTATGCAGAGATGAAAGAGATGGCTGACAGAAATTCCCCTGGAAAGCCTTGGCTAGAGACCAGAATGCACGGGTTCCAAAAGGAAGGCGAACTAGTTTCTCGCCAATTCTGCCTATGTGTTCTGACTTTGCCTTGGCTATGACTCTTTTGAAGGACCTAGAGGCGGAATTATACTTCTTTTTTACAGCGCTGGTGTTTACATCCCGGGACGCTGATGCGTCAGCCCAGGCTTGGTAGCACTCCTGCTGTATGATGCCCAGGCCTGGTAGATGATGCTATTTTACAGGAGCGACCAAACCATGGCTGAGATTTGCCTCCAATGGGCACCACAGAGGAAGGAATAAAAAGTTCCATACCCTGAAGTACCACATCAGCGACAGAATCCGCAACAACGTTGGGATCGTCCGGCGAGAAGTAAACCCGCCCCCAAGGGTAGCATGTATAGAAAGACCGCATCCTAATCGGTTGACCAATAGTGTCAAACACGGCGGCAGCCAGCGGAATGCAACTGCGATTTTGGCGTTAGTGGCACCACACTCCGGACACGACAATGTTCCGAGGAGCCTAAAGTCCGGTGAGGTGAGAGGTCAGCAGAAGGTCCAACAGGGAAGGTGCATGATCCTCCACATCTGGAATCCGCGTGGGCGAAGTACCAGTTGTGTCAGACCATATGGCAAGGCAAAATCATGAACAGATCTCCCCGGATGATTGATTAAACGTGAACCAAGCCATTCGGCGTGATGAGCATTAAAGTCGCCGAGGATCACGATCTCTGCGGAGGGGATCTGCTGTAGCAACGAATCTGAAGACATTGGGACGTGGTCGAAGAGCCGGTCTGTTTCGGCATTACCGCTATGGGACCTATAGAGGCACCCGTAGACGCGCGGATAGTCGTCGCTGTCTATGCGTAGCCTAAGGATGGACATGTCCGAACCTTCAAGTCTGCCGAGGCGTCGAGAACAGATGCCCTCTCTGACGTAATCGCAAACTCCAGCCCGAGGCACAAAGGAGTGTTCCAGTTTGTACCCCGGGTAGGAGAGATACGAGACATTTGCCGCTGAGGACACCTGCATCTCGGTCAGAAAGAGCAGAGCCGGCCTCGCCGTCTCGAGATGTTAGTGGACGGCGTTTAGGTTAGAGTGAAGTCCCCTGATATTGCAAAAATTCACGGACAGCGTGGCAGGGGTCACCTTGGACTTGTTGCTCCGTTTGCCCTGAGCAGTTGTAGTCTTGAGCGGAATTCCCCCCCCCCCCCAGAATACGCGGGGCAGCTTGAGCACCGACGCTCAAAAGTGGAGAAACATGGTCGTGGATGCTCAGCGAGGGATTCCACAAGGGTGCTGGTACCCTCCTTGGGTAGTCTATTATCATTTAATTCCGCTACCATGTTGATGAGGGAGGGGATTTGGGCTGCCGGCCACCTGCACTCATCAGACGAATCGCGGAAGCAGAGATTTACGCCGGTATTCTGTGAGGTCGTGGTACCACCCCGGTTTGAGCCGGCCCATACGTGCAACAGCAAAGCTGCAGTGTGGCTCTACCATTGTTATCAAAGCTGCCGCGTGGCTTTATCACTGTTATAGATATGAATAGCAGCTTAACCCTGCTGTGTTTTGTATGATGATTATAGAGAACCGGAGAACCCTTTTGATGAAAAGGAGGCATCCCATCTTAGTCCTCACGGGTGAAAACGCATCTGCATTTTGATTCGTGATTGAGGATTGATGTAGATGTCTATGAGCCGCAGCAAGAATTTACCATCAGGTTGACTGTATGCTCGTCCGTCACCATTATCCTATATAAAAAAACCTAGTGTTACTCTTCGAGAGTTCCAGTGGCAGATTACACCTTCAGGATTACACAGTACACCTTCAGGTTACTCAAAGGAAAAAATTACTTTACTAAATAAAAAATATTTTATTCTATTTTAATATATTCATAAACAGAAATTGTATACATATTCTTAAGTTATAATAAAATACTGAAAAATGTAGTGTATGTACATATGTATGAAAGTAATATTTTTGTATTTAATTTCACCACATATTAAATTGTTAATTAAAATTAATAATAACTCACAGAGTTTCTTGCTTGTATTTTCCTGGACGGCACTCCTTTACTTAGTTAAACTACAAAAGATTTGTTTTAAAAAAATTCAGAGAGGAGTAATAAGTTGTTCAAAGCAGACTTTACGAGAGTTGTCAATATTTATTTTTTAATTCTCAGACTCAGAGTGAGCATTTAGCTACTACGATTCAAATGAATTAAGTGTGAACAGTTCTATTAATAGAGTTATATAATTTATTAAGTTACCTTTATACAGACCCATATTTACTATATTTTTCTAAATACTCATGGATTTTAGGAAAAATCGTTATTTTTGTGTATTGACTGTAGCAGTTGTCAAAGTGGGTCCACGTTGGGCGTCTTACTTTATAAGACTCTATCAAATTAGGCAGTTGAGCCGAAAGCCATTGAACATCCCTCGAATCGACCAATAAATCGTTTTCACTATACATTAATACAACAGGCATATTGGTATAATTGAGGTTATAAAGAGGCGGTTGAACGGTCCCATATAGTTCTAAATTTTTACTTGAACCATAGTCGTATTTCTGAAATCTGCCTACTATAGCGTTTTGACCAAAGAAAGCTAAATTTCGAGCTGACGTTCCGGCAGGGAAATGTCCAAACAACACTCTTATCGTTTGAGTTGAAATTGAACCCGGATCATAAGAATCGATTAAAGCCAACGCTGCTCTACACACAGTTCCTGCCAAAACACTATCTTTGCAAAAGAATGAAGACGCTTTTTGGATCAGTCCACCTTTTTGTAAAACTTCCAACTCACGAGGACCACTTAAAAATGGTTCTGTTATCGCATAAAACCGAGCCAGCAACTGTACAGGCACAGATCTCGAGTATTTTACTCTTGCCGCTGGAGCTAAGTTAATGGAAACTATTATTTTGTCGCAGTATCCAAATGTTTCTGAGCACATGATGAAAAATATCCGAGCACCCTGTGAGTATCCAACGTAGATTAACTCCGAAGATCCCGTCTCGTTTAGCATGTAGTTAATAATAGCTGGAACGTCTAATGTTCCCATATCGTGCGAGGTGAAATTCCAAAATTGTGAGTGTATATCTGGATTGAGACGAAGGTTTCTCCTTCCATAATACGTACCACGCACATTTCCAACCCACAGATCATAACATGCGTCTGATATAAGAAACGCGAGTCCTGCTGATGGACCGGCGTCTAACCAAGAATCTGAACTCATTAGCAGTCCGTGCATAAGCAACACTGGGGGTTGCCTTACTCTTCCTCTACAGTTTTTACCCTTCGGTATCCGGAACACCGACAGGATGTAGCCATCTTCTGTTATTACTGTATGTTCTTCAGCTGCGTATCCATAGTTTCTCGCAAATTCAGTAAAATTTGAAATTGAATCTCGTGGGTAATCTTGTGATGTTGCGTTTTTATCGATTCCAAAGGCCCAGTTCTGCCCAAATATATTTTTGAATATAGCCAAGAATAAAAGCAATAGAAATATAACGTCACCGCCTTTAGAAGTCATTTTGTTAATTAAGTTCACTTTCATTGACATAACATTTAAAACGTTATCTCAATTTCTTATCATATCGTTTATTTAATTACCTTTATGTGGGTTGAGACAATTGTGCTAGTTTTTCTACTTTCAAGGTCCGTATTAGATATTTACGTAATTTATTAGCAGTTCAGAAAGACTATAATGTCATACATATATATATATATACCTCTGCTCTTACGAAAACATTTACGTATGATTGAAAATAGTTGACTGTTTAGTGGCAGCGTAAGGATATCAATTAATCCATCATGTCCCGTGAGTTTCGTAAGAAGCGACAAGGTGACAGAGAAAAACAAAACAGCAGCATCTTTTTAACAACAACCAAACAGAAAGGTTATGGTTACTAACCCGCCTATCAAGCGTAGAAATTATGTCTATACCTTACTATACAAATATTCTACTATATAAATACTAGGCTGTAACAGTAAAGGCATCGGCTTAAAATTAAAAATAAAGTATATAAAAGATTTTATTTTATTTTTATATACTTGAAATATAAAGTAGTACTGCCGTAAGGACTATATCGTCGGCAAATCGAAGGTGAGTGGTGTACGCGCCATTGATGTTAATACCGTATCCTTTCCAGTCCAGTAGCTTGAAAACGCCTTCCAATGCAGCGATGAAGAGTTTCGGGGAAATAACGTCACCCTGATTTCTTATATTTACGCGAAAACTACACATTGTAATAATACCAGTTTTTACGTATTTTATCGCGTGTATTTAACTTTTTAAATATCGACGTTTTGAACGCTTTACAGTACCCATGGTCACGGGGGGACTGAGATGTTCAACGTCCAGATGTCATAGTTAACTACGGTTACCATAGATTAAAATTTAACTTTTGTTCCGATCGACACAGTATGAACTTATGGTATCTTGTCTTGCAGTTGTTGTATGCTTGGGTTGAGATTTGATTTTATTTATTATAGGATCCCAAACAGATGGTAGCACCCAGCCATCTTCTCTATAGAAATTAGGATGGTTTTTGATTTCAATAGCCTCGTGAATCATCCTTGGAAGGAATCGGTGTTCTTTATCGAGGATTTGTGGTGAATCGAATCTGATGTAGTGACGGGGTGATCCTATACGTGTTCAGAGACTGCAGACTTCCCGGAGCGTCGATTCTTCACATCAGCTATATATGTTCTTTAACGCGGGTTTTGTTTGTTTTTTTAGTTTATCCTATGTAGGAGAGACTACATTCACAATAAACCTTGTTCACTCTTGCATCTTGCAGAGGGACGGACACTTGAATGATGGTAAAAACTGACCAACATTCTTCGGCGGCTTGAAGTACGTTTTGATGGAAGCGCGCTTCAAGATGTAGCCAATCTTGTCAGTGACTCCTCTAACATATGGCAGTACAGCAGGTACGCGCTCGACCGTAGCCGGCTAGAAAAGCTAAAGAATTGTTTGTCTCTAACTTCATTGTGAACTGAATTTTAGAATTTATAGAGTTAAGATGGTCAAAAAACGCAGTTTTATCTAAAGGTAGAATTGTGAAAGTGTCGTCTACGTACCGCTTGTAGAATTTTGGATTTATGGGAGAAGTAAGCAGGGCTTTCTACTCAAAGTCTTCCATGAATATATCGGCGACATTTGGAGATACAGGTGAGCCCATTGCCACACCATCTACTTGCTTGCGGAACTCCTCCTTCCACAATAGGTAGCCAGATGTAAGGCAGTGTCTGAGCAATACTGCATATTCTACGGGCATGTTGTTTTCTTCCAGCCTTCTAGTTACAATTGAGATGCAGTCTTCTACAGGCAAGCATGTAAAGAATGACTGCACATCAAAACTGACCATAATTTCATTATCTGCCAGATGTAGGTTTTTAATCTCGCTGACAAAATGGTAGGAATCCTTTATGTACGCTCTTGTATGTCCCCTGAGCGGTGAGAGTATTTTGGTTAAGTGTTGAGCCAATCTGTAAGTTGGTGAATTGATTTGGGACGTAATGAAGCATTGAGCTTGTGTATTTTTGTTAACCCATACACTTTTGGTGATTTGGCGCACGTAGGTATTATCCATTTTACGTCAGGATTTAATTTTTCGGAGCGTTTCTTTGTGAAGTCACTAGCTGCTTTTAGTGTGCTATTTGTTGGGTCGTTTTTAACCTTTTTTAAGTACTTACATCCGACAAAAGTTCTTGTATTTTAGAATTATAATCTGACGTATCCATGACTACCGTGGCGTTTCCCTTATTTACGCGGAGAATCGTAAGTTCTGGTTTATTGCGTAGGTTCTTTAATACTATAAATTTGTCTTTGGGAAGATTCGGTTTAAGCACTGAACATCGACGTTACATCGATGAAATGTCTTGACGTATCGCCTCCAAATCTTCTTTCCGCGTATTTTTTTAAATAAACAGTCCTGGACACTACGGATAATACGGTGTATTGAAAAAAGACCCATACAGATAGATATTTAAACGGTGATTCTCACCACCATCCTTCACAGTTAGCTACCGTGGGTAAATCTTTGTTTCAGAGAGCACGAGGGATCTGTGACAGTAAACACCTGGCTGCTGAGCTCCACCATGTTAAGCAAGTTTTGCATGACAACAAGCTTCGTGTCTCGCGCCTACGTCACAGTGAACGAGTGAAGCCGGCCACAGTCGAGCGTGTACCTGTTGTACTGCCATATGTTAAAGGAGTCACTGACAAGATTGGCTACATCTTGAAGCGCGCTTCCATCAAAACATACTTCAAGCCTCTGAAGAAGATTGGTCAATTTTTACCATCAGTCAAGTGTAACGTCCCTCTGTAAGATGCAGGAGTTTACAAGCTTGATTGTGAATGTGATCTCTCCTACATAGGACAAACTAAAAGATCGATTAAAACCCACGTCAAGGAACATATAGTTGATGTGAAGAATCGACACTCCGGGAAGTCTGCAGTCTGTGAACACGTACAAGATAGCCCCTGTCACTACATCAGATTTGATAGACCACAAATCCTCGCTAAAGAACACCGATTCCTTCCAAGGATGATTCGCGAGGCTATTGAAATCAAAAAACATCCTAATTTCAATAGAGAAGATGGCTGGGTGCTACCATCTGCTTGGGATCCTATAATAAATAAAATTTAACCCAAGCCAAGCAAAAAACTGCAAGACTTCAAGATACCATAAGTTCATACCGTGTAGATCGGAACAAAAGTTAAATTTTCTATGGTAACCGCGGTTAATTATGACATCTGGACGTTGAAGTAAAGCGTTCGAAACGTCGGGTATTTAAAAAGTTAAATATACGCGATGAATTCCGTAAAAACTAGTATTATTTCAATGTGTAGTGTTCGCGTAAATATAAGAAATCATTATGAAGGTTTTTGTGTGAATATAACTTATCTTATACTTAAATAATTTCGAATATTATATATTGAAATAATTGTGATTTTCCCGCTGCCGACATCCGCTTGGTAAGTTTTTTTGTTATCAAAATACAATAAAATCTTTCTGTAATGAAGTAAAACCTGACTTTTGTTTACACCACAGGATAAACAATTTTGTATCGATTGTGTAATGCCAAACTTCTTTATAGAAAAGTGACTATTTTCAAGTCTCGTAATATAAGTTTTAATGCTTTTAAGTGCTGTGGGTGGGTGCGGTCGCATGCGACCGCTCGGGATTTGCTAGACGTATGCGACTGCATGAGAATTTTATGGGCTAATTTTATGGGTTAAACGGCTTTACCGATCAATTTCAAAAACTAATCAGCCTAACTAATAACCTTGAAAAACCACGTCGATCGCCGCCGGTCCGGTTAAAATCGGTTGATTCGTTCGTGAGATTTCGTTAATGAAAAATTATAAAGGATTGATTTTTTAAAATTATTCCGATATTTCATATTCAACATGTAAATAGTTTGGTGAAATTTGTAGCGCACTGCATTTGAAATTAGCGGTTTGCCTGCAGGGTCAACCAATTTTTTATACATAACTTATTAATTTATGATTGGATATGATTTTTTTATTGTTTTATACTATGGTGTGGAAATAATTATCGTATGCCTAGTTTTAAGGTTATAACTGTTGTCAGACCTTATCTGATAGCTGTTATAACCTCAAACTTATTTACTTAAGAGCGTTTTCCTGTGGCCTCGAAACGAAAAGTGAACACTTATTATGTACAATAATTGTTTTATACAACACTAGTTGCAGGTTGACACGACCTGTAAAACGAATTAAGTATTATATTATATCAGGTATTTTTATTAAAAAAATATATATAATTGACTTTTCTATGTATGTATATATATATATATATATATATATATATATATATATATATATATATATATATATATATATATACACGCACTGGTTGTACAACCAGCGCGTGTTGCCAGTGATGACTTACGGATCTGAGACATGGTCCTTCACTGCTGGCCGTATGAGGACGCTCAAGGTCGCTCAGCGAGCTATGGAGAGGGCTATGCTCGGAGTTTCTCTGCGTGATAGACTCAGAAATGAGGATATCCGCAGTAAAACCAGAGTGACCGACATAGCCCAACGGATTAGTAAGCTGAAGTGGCAATGGGCAAATAACCGATAACCGATGGGGAAGAAAAATTTCTCGAGTGGCAGCCTCGTACCGGTAGGCGTAGTGTAGGGCGACCCCCCACTAGATGGAGTGACGACCTGGTAAGATATGCAGGAAGTCGATGGATGCAGGTGGCTCAGGACCGTGCTTTGTGGCATTACTTGGGGGAGGCCTATGTTCAGCAGTGGACTTGTGAAGGGCTGTAATGATGATGATGATGATATATATATATATATATATATATATATATATATATATATATATATATATATATATATATATATATATATATATATATATATATATACATAAACACTCACGCCTGTCACCCAGAGGGGTAGGCAGAGACTACGGACTTCCATTTGGCACGATTCTGACATACCTCTTTCGCCTCCTTTACATCCATATATCTACGCATACATGCTCGTCGGTTAAGGGTACTTCTAACATGGCCCATTTTCAAAATATCGCCAATTTGGTCGATAAACTTTTTTCTAGGGCGTCCCTTTCCGACTCGGCCATTCACATCTGCCATATAAATTTGCTTTGTCACTCTT
This sequence comes from Parnassius smintheus behrii, assembly GCA_036936625.1. NCBI lineage: Eukaryota > Metazoa > Arthropoda > Insecta > Lepidoptera > Papilionidae > Parnassius > Parnassius smintheus. The sequence continues at coordinate 32,389,580 of JAUPFT010000014.1, read as the reverse complement.
TCCTCATTCATTCTTTCTACGTGACCAAACCACCGAAGCATTCCTTTCTTAATCCTGGTCACAACATCATCTTGCATACCACATTTATCTCTTATCATGCAATTTCTCACCCTGTCATTCAGATTAAACCCTAGCATATTCCTTAAAGACCGCATTTCTACAGCATTTATTCTACTTTCGTGCTTCTTCTGCCACACCCAGCTTTCACTACCATACATTAAAGTAGGGACTAACACAGCATTATGAATTACCATACGTGCCTGTTTTGACACATTCTGGTTCTTCATAATAGAGTGTAGTGCCCCATTCACTCTATTCCCTGCATTTACTCGTCGTTCTATTTCCCTATCATATCTACCATCCCTGCTAAATACACATCCCAAATACACAAACTCATCCACTTGCTCAATTAACTATTATATATATATATATAATTATAAAAGTTCACACTTCAAAAGTCCACGCCTCGTAATTTCATTTGATTATATAAATGATTATATAATATTTGAGACGAAAGAATGGATCCATGAGAATATTTTTTTTTAGAAAAGTACCAGTTGTTTTTTTACATTTTTATTAATTACAATTAAACGAGACCAAATTACTCAGCTACGAGCCATGCATTCCTCAAAAATCCGCTACATGGTGTTGGTGGGAGACTTCAACGCAAAACTAGGCACAAGAGAAGGCGGTGAGCTGAAGTTAGGAAAATTTGGAGTAGGGCAACGGAACCGTAGGGGCCAGCAGCTGGCTGACTTTATGGAGAAAGAGGGACCCTTTATGATGAACTCTTTCTTCCAGAAGCGGCCCCAAAGGAAGTGGACCTGGTCGAGCCCCGACGGTTCGACAAAAAATAAGATTGACTTCATTATGACGACCAAACGCCAACTGTTCAGTGATGTCTCAGTGATCGCAAGGGTGAAAACCGGCAGCAATCACCGAATGATTAGAGGCACACTGAACCTAAACGTTAAGTTGGAGAGGTCTCGTCTAATGAAGTCAACGCTCCGTCCCCCTCGTGCTCTAATCCAGAATCCCGAAACTTTTAAGCTCGAGTTACGTAACCGCTTTCAGTGCCTAGAAGATGGCAATGCAGTGGACGATATGAATGACAAGCTCGTGGAAACTGTACATGCGGTCGGAGCTAAGTTCTGCAAGACCCGCCGCAGAAGAACACAAAAACTCTCCGATCACACTTTTAATCTCATGACTGTTAGACGGGAGATGAGGCTGCAATCGTCAACAGATTTGACAGCGTACAAGCAACTGAACAGACAGATCTCCAAATGCATGCGGCGAGACTTACGCAACTTTAATTCTGCTCGTATTAAAGAAGCGATCGAGCGGAACCAGGGCTAGAATGTCTTTGCCAGAGATCTGTCTGCCAGAAAGAGCCAGCTGTCAAAGCTGAAGATTAAGTGTGGCAGCATCGTTTCCCCCATCGGAAGCCCCTTTTTACTGGAAAGTCCCTTTTTACTGGAAACGAGGCATTCCATCTTAGACCTCACGGGTGACAACGCATCTGCATTTTGATTTGTAATCGAGGATAGATGTAGATGTCTATGGGCCGCAGCAACCACTTACCATCAGGTGGACTGTGTGCTCGTTTGTCACCCGATCCTATAAAAAAAAAAAGCTGTACACATCATCGTTGGAGCCACACGCAAGTGTGAGTAACGATCCAAGAGCAAGTCTTACCCGACACTATTCCGATGATATCCCGGACGTCAGTCTGAGCGAGATTAGAATGGCTCTCCAGCACCTTAAAAACGCCAGGGCCCCAGGCGAGGATGGAATTACAGCGGAGCTTCTGAAAGCGGGTGGAACACAGGTACTTGAAGTCCTTCAGAAGCTCTTCGATTTCGTCCTCCATGGTGGCATTACTCCGGAGCCTTGGAGCAGAAAAGCGGTGGTCTTGTTCTTTAAGAAAGGCGACAACGCTCTCTTGAAGAACTACAGACCGATTTCCCTTCTGAGCCGCGTCTACGTGCTGTTTTCGAGAGTCGTCACGAATCGTCTCGCACGCAGACTCGACGACTTCTAGCCTCCTGAACAAGACGGTTTCCGAAAAGGTTCAGTACTATAGACCACATACATACCCAGCGGCGGATTGTACCGAAGACTGAAGAGTACAATCTGCCAATTTGCGTGGCATATGTGGATTATGAGAAATCCTCTGATTCCCTCGAAATTTGGGCGGTGCTACAGTCACTTCAGCGGTGCTAAGTTGACTTTAGAGGAGGACCTTAACACTATGCTCAATGACCTCAATGGTGTCTCCCAACGGATAGGTCTTAAGATGAACATGGACAAAACAAAGATCATGTTTAATGTCCATGTCTCACCTAAGGTAGTTGTTGGGAGCACTATGCTCGAAGTTATTGAAGAGTACGTTTACCCGGGACAAATAGTCCGACTAGGTAAGTCCAACTTCGACCGAGAGGTCAATCGACGGATTCAACTCGGCTGGGCAGCGTTCGAGAAATTACGACACATCTTCTCGTCAGGTATACCTCAATCTCTGAAAACTAAAGTGTACAACCAGTGCGTGTTGCCAGTGATGACTTACGGATCAGAGACGTGGTCCTTCACTGCTAGCCGTATGAGGACGCTCAAGGTCGTTCAGCGAGCTATGGAGAGGGCTATGCTCGGAGTTTCTCTGCGTGATAGTCTTAGATATTGATGACATCCGCAGTAAAACCAGAGTGACTGACATAGCCCAACGGATTGGTAAGCTGAAGTGGCAATGGGCCGGCCATATAGCTCAAGGAACCGATAACCGATGGGGAAGAAAGGTTCTCGAGTGGCAGCCTCGTACCGGTAGGCGTAGTGTAGGGCAACCCCCGACTCTATCAGTTTCTCGTGGATCACTCGCAAGGGTGGACGTGGAACAAATATTGTACGGTGCTAATTACGAATAGACAAGGACACTGATACAGGATATAAAGTGATAACGAGTGTGCCTAAGTGCCTCCAATTATCATCTCGGAAAGTGAAAGGATTGTGACGAGTGTGTGAGTTACTGTGATTGGACGAAGTGACAACTCGACTTTGCACTCCAATCGAAGATATAAAGGTGCATGCTGTCCTTCATCAAGCGCGTTAAATGATACAATTAATGTCTTCCGTGAGGAGATAAAATCGATGCATAGCCTTTTGAATGAGATGAAGGAGGAGCAGGAAGCGAACTATGTCAAAATAAAAGCAGACGTCAGTGAAATCAAAAGTTAAATATTGGAAATAAAAATAAAAAATATAGAGACTGAAAAAGCTATGGAAGATATAGAAAATAAATGTACGAAAATAGGTCAAAATCAACAAGAATATTTGGATTATTCAAAAAACAAGAAAATGTGCTAAAGGACTTAACACAAATAAGTGCATTTCTGGATAAATATAGTAAGTCTCTGGATGAACGTTTAAGATTATTGGAACAAAAACGGTATGATTTGGACATTGAACTGATCAATGTAGAAATGAAAGATGGAGAAAATGTTGCAGAACTGGTGAAGGATATTGCCATGAAAATAAATTTAAAAAATGAGGATATTGTTAAAACATAAATAATAAAGGGACAATACATAAATAATAAACCAAAACCTATAATTGAATCATTACGATCCAGGGAAGCAAGAATAATGTGGATTAAAAACGGGAAGGCGGTGGCAATGACTAATCACACAATATATAATCACAATAATAATCTACGTATATACATTAATGAATGGTTAACTCGCCAAACGCGACAACTATTTTGGTCTACTATAGTGCAGCTTTTTTTTTTAATATGGGGAAATGCCTACGCATACCCGCCTCGCGGGGGCAAGGACGGGTTATGTCGGACTCGCACCGACTAAAACCCCATGGTGTTCCACCTTTGTCGCTTATTGGCAGGGCCACGGGAACGTTTTCGCACACATCCGCAGCCCCACCAGCGCCTGCCGCCCCACGGCAGCACCTCCTCGGGAGAGGAATATTCCTCCCCGTTCTCCTTCACAGGTAAGGCGCACCAGAACACATGGCGCGCCTTCCTCCACGGCCTCCAATTAAACATGCGCATCAGACGCCCCCGCGTTCGATGCGCGAAGGCCGTGGGGCCAGGAAAAACGAGCACTTAGAAGTACTAGCCTTCCCGACCCCAGCGGCGGATCTGGTCTATGGCTCCGCCGCCAACCAGGATTCGGCTGCGGAGGGTAGGGAGAGCGGCGCCTCGCAATACCGACAATCCTCTCCCCCCGCAGCCCCACCACCACCGCATCAACGGTGCGGCCCCGTTTGAGTTGCGGAGGATAGGGCGAGTGGCGCATCGCCATACCAACACTCCTCTTCCTCCGCGACTCCACCTCGGCTGCAGCGGTAGGTGGGGAGGACACACCTCTCACCGCAGTCCACCAACACACATCCGAAGCGGGCTTCCCAAGCCCACTCGGAGTGGCCACCTCGGGCCGGCCCTCCACCTCGGACCAGCCATTTGGGTTCCTCTTTGTTCACCGCGGGAGACCAAGCCACGGCTACTAAGCCCCCCCGCCACGACAAGGCGGGAACCCGATCGGGGGGGAATAAAAATATAAATACAATCATTATTGAAAAGGAAACTCAGCTTTGTATCGTTCAACTAAAAAACAGAAGGGAGGAATCGAGGCTTCTCTCGATCCGGCCTCCTATCACGCCTAGGTTGGGTTCGGGAACAACGTATGTGATCTCCGCAAACGGAGTAACACACAAGGGCGATAACCTCTTCCTTTTCAGAAAATAGGTTCAGGCGGGGATTACGAGTCTTCCGAAGTCGTCCCGGTCCCAACGCCCTAATTCTTCGATGTGGACTGTATAATTTTGAGGGATGAATTTCTTGGGAATAAAACAGCAATTATCTTCAAACCGCTCCGTGAGAGAGTAATCACTTTCCCTATCACTTCCCTACACTTTTTCTTCTTATTGACTGCTGGTTTTGCACTTTTCCTGAACTAATCCCGTATCCGATTCCCGAACATTTCCTAAAAAAACTCGTTTACTGAGCTACCCCTGAGCTATACGCGAATGTGAGCCGCGCCATTTGCGCGCTCGCGCAACTTAATTACATCAATTTGTACTATCACTCTCTCACGGTTTTCTCAATTATTTATTTTGTATAAGACATACATTTATACAATTTACTTATAAAGATAGCACAAAAAATATCTTTACAACGATATACGTTACATTTTCACATCACAAAAACCTTTTATTTATTAAACAAAATGTGCCTATTTTACTCACATTGAACATGTTGAAATTTCTTAAATATTTAACATAGAAAGTTAAAACAATGTTTACCACTTGAAATTATACATATCTTAACTAATACCACAGTTTGATTTACATTTTCTCTATTCATTTCACTTATTAAAACACTTTTAAATTTCTTATACAAAACTATCATTATTTCACTTATTCACTTTAATTTTCACATAAAAATAACACAGAATTCACCTCTTTTACATGTACAATCAATCTGAAGTGTTTTACAAGTCTTTACATACATTAATTGCTGAAATTACAAATATTTAAATTTTTACATATTTGGCCTCCTAAGTACGTGGCTAGCGTGCGTCTATGAGCTCACACTATTTGAACAACTAACTTTTGCACGGCTATCGACTATCAGAAAAAATGGAAAGTCTAATATCAACAATAATAGGTGAATAACTGCTTCTACATAATTCTCAAACTGTAGGAAACTATTTCTAATCAGATTCTTATCAGTTATCATGTTTCTTATCAGATAACATAGACAAAATATTTCATGAATCGATACATTGAAAATAGGCATTTGTTTTCATACAAAACATATCAAACTTACATAAGACAATACTTATGCAATTAATTTCCATTAATTCCACTTATGCACAGCGATTATCTCGACCGGGGAACAAATCCGGTCTCTTACTTTATTTTAATATTTCTTTAAATTAAGATGATTTCAACCGGGGAACAAAATCCGGTAACATAATTTATATCTTAAAAATTCCCTATATGAATTTATTAAGAAATATTACTAGGAAAACAATAAATGTTCCGGCCTGGGAGTCGAACCCAAGACCTTCATATCATTAATTCGATATTTCTTTAAGATTTAACTAAGCATTTTCTTATTAAAATATTGTTGCTCGATAATTTGCTTATTAGAAGCTATTCGTAATCGGTTAACTAATAAATTGAAATATTCTTATAGGCGCGTCGCCAACAATTATGAACTTGGAAAGTAAAAATACTGAGTAAGTCTTTAATTATTAATTATTATTAATTATTAATTATTATATTACACATTTACATTGGATTAATGAACTTTCAAAATATTGAATATAAGAAATTTGTTAACTTACGACTATGGCAAAGCTATTTAGTAAAAAATAATAATCCAATAAATTTCATACATATTGTTACGCGCCTTAGTCGACGGCACTAGCGCCTAGTTGTTACTCGAACTCTCGGAACCTTGCGCGTGTTTGCTTGAATATTCTGGATATTTCCGTGCTAATTTACATAAATAGGCGCTGCAAGAAGCGATCGAGGAATTATTGAATTCGGCGAGACAAGCGAAGCTTCGGAGCGAAATAAAGTGAATAAGTGTGATTAGTTATTAGTGTTTTAAGTTTTAATTTGTGTAAAGAAAATTAAAGTGTTAATTTAGGTAATTTTATCGGCAATTTTTACTGTCACGAACCTCAAGCTCGTAACAATTGGTGTCAGAAGTGGGATAAAAGCATGCCGATTTTACCTAAGGAGGAAACGAAGGGTGTCCGTACCCGCAGTCAACGCCAGCATGAGACGGACCAGAAGAGATTTGGTGGTGCAACGCCGCAGACGTCGGAGGGCCAACTGCCAGCCACGGAGGCTGCGGACCCGTCAGTAGCTCCTACACCTGCAGCACCTTACTTAGGTGCTCTGATGGCGATGCTACAGGAGCAGCTGCAGCGCGGACGAGAGAAACAGGCCCCTCTGTTGAAAGAGCAGCAGGAGGAACAGGCTCGACGACAGGAGGAACAGGTCCGTCGGTTGGAACAGATGCTTCTCATGAAGGACCTTCACGCTACCTTCGGGAAAGAGATAAGGGAGGTGAAGGATAAGGTTGCTCAACATGATCACCGCCTGTCGGAAGCTGAGACCCAAATCAACCAAGTTAAGAAAACGCTGGATGAACTCAAACTTGGGGATGAAACTACAGCTCCCGTAGTAGCTTCAGCACCTTCGCTATGTGGGTTCAAGGTGCCACCGTTCGACGGGACTTCTTCCTGGTCAGCCTACAAAATCCAGTTCGAGGCTGTTATAAAAGCGAACGGCTGGAATAAAAGTCAGGCCATGACTGCTCTCACACTAGGCCTGCGCGACCAGGCCTTAACAGTTCTGGAAGCTCTCGATGAGGAAGTGACTTATGAGCAACTCCTTGAGGCGTTGGAGGCGAGATATGGCGACGCTCACCTGAAACACGTCTTTCGTGCGCAGCTTAAAGATCGCGTGCAGCGCATCAAAGAAAACCTGCAGCAGTGGGCTCTAGAGGTGGAGAAGCTGGTGCGAAAAGCATACCGGTCCGTACCTGCACTCATTGAAGGGAACCTGGTGCAGACATTCATCGACGGCATCCCCAACCTTGAAGTCAGAGCTGCTGTGAGACTAGGGCACCACGAGACGCTTAAGGACGCCTTGGCCTATGCACTGGAGGTGGAAGCCGTGCGGCAGGGTCATCGTTCCCATCGCGTCAGGGAGGTTGCAGCAGCTACAGTCCGTGACCGCAGCAAAGGATACAGCCCTAGGTTCTATGGCTGTGGGGAAAGGGGCCATCTTTGATCCAGCTGCCCTAAGCGAACCCTAGAAAGGGAAGGTGAACGATCTCAGGAGGGTGTTGCGGCCAACAGCAACTCCCAGCAGCAGCAGGGAAACCATTAAAAGCCAGAACTGCAGGGTGGGTGCTGGCTGATGTTAAAAGAGCCCCAAGGATCTCGATCTCACAAACCCATGATGAGAACAGCCTAATCATCAAGGGCGAGATCAACGGAATGCCGTGTAAGCTGACTATAGACACTGGAGCCTCTCGTACGGTTATTAGTTCCCAAGTCAGTTCCTTGGGGACTCCGCATACAACCGGGAATGCATTAATTTGGTAACAGCCGCCGGTCAGCGTATACCCGTCCGTGGAGAGAAGGAGATGGAGTTGAAGCTAGGCAACGTGATCTACCTGCATAATGTCATCGTGGCTGATATAATGGACGACTGCATCCTAGGCTTAGACTTTATGAGGAATAATTGTTGCGAGATCGACGTTAAGCAAGGTGTTTTGAAATGTGGACAGGAGGAACTTTTTATGGAAGTTGCGTTACCAGGGAACGTGTACAGCATCAAGAAGATTGTTCTTCGAAACGATTGTTCCGGTTAGTCTTCCTCGAAATGCTGGGCAAGCTCACTGTTGTGTACTTGTGGAAAGGGTAAACAATGACCTTCCATGGAAAGTAGCTCGAACCTTGGTCAGGACCACTGACATCTCAGGAGAACGTGTGCTGAACCTTTGCGACCGAGAACAGATTATAGAAAAAGGCACACTGGTTGGTACTTGTGAGGAAGTGGATTGGTTACGTCAGTGCCAATATATATCGAGTGGGACCCCCAGCAAGGATTCAGAAACGAGAGTGACCACACTTTTGGAAGACTGTCGCAGTGTTCTCTCCCCGAACGAATTCGTCAAGGCGAAGAAGTTGTTACTCAAGTACGCCGATGTATTCTCATCAGACGATGCTGACATAGGAAAGACTGGTTTAGTTCAACACAATATAAACACAGGAGAAGAATTGCCTCTCCGTCAGCGGCCAAGAAGATTGCCGGTAGCACGTGAAAAGGAAGTGGAAACCATGATTGAAGGAATGGTAAAGGATGGTGTTATTGAACCTTCCTCTAGGCCATGGTGTTCACCAGTGGTGCTGGTGAAGAAGAAAGATGGCAGCATGCGGTTTTGTGTTGACTACCGCCGTCTGAACGACGTTACGAAGAAGGACAGCTATCCCTTGCCAAGAATTGATGACACGCTGGACATGCTTACAGGAGTAAAGTGGTTTAGCACGCTGGATCTAAAAAGTGGCTACTGGCAAGTTGAAATTGACCCTAAGGACAAGGAAAAAACTGCGTTCTCGATGGGAAAGGGTCTGTGGCATTTTAAAGTAATGCCGTTTGGGTTGTGCTATGCTCCAGCAACGTTTGAAAGGCTGATGGAACTTGTACTTACCGGGCTTATTGGCGATGCCTGTCTGGTCTACTTGGATGATATTATCATCGTAGGCCGGACGTTTGAGGAACACCTTCAAAGCCTGGAACGCGTGCTCATGAAGATTCAGAGTGCCAATCTCAAGTTGATTTCGAAGAAATGTTCACTTTTCAAACGGCAAGTTAACTTTTTGGGGTATGTAGTATCGGAAAAAGGCACCCGCACGGATCCAGAGAAAATCGCCGCCGTCAAGGATTGGCCGATTCCAAAAGACAAGACGCAGGTTAGAGCAATTTTCGGTTTGTTCTCCCATTACCGGCTATTTGTGTAGAACTTTGCAGTTATAGCCAAATCTCTGCACAAGCTAACCGAGGAGAAGCGACATTTCTGCTGGGATAAAAATTGCAATATCGCATTCAAGGAGCTCAAGGACCGTCTGTGCAAAACACCTATTTTGGGATACCCCGATGCAAGCAAAGAATTTATAGTTGACACAGACGCAAGTGATATAGGACTTGGCGGTGTATTGTCTCAACGGAATGGTGACCAAGAGGTCGTGATAGCGTACTTCAGCGAGTCATTGTCGAAACCGGAAAGGAACTATTGTGTCACAAGACGCGAATTGCTAGCTGTGGTGAAGTCATTGCAGCATTTTAGCAAATATCTTCTGGGGCGGAAATTTCACTTACGAACTGACCATGCTGCACTAACATGGCTATTGCTGTTTAAAAATCCAGAAGGACAAGATGCGAGGTGCATTGAACTACTGCAGGAATATGACTTTAAGATCGAACATCGCAGCGGGAAATCTCATGGCAACGCAGATGCATTATCACGAAGACCTTGTCCTGAAGATTGTAAACATTGTACTAGGCAGGAGAGTAAGGAAGTGGTATCCGTGAGGATGCTCAGGACAGACCACCTCAGCAACGAGTGGAAGGACAGCTTACAACATGCACAGCAGGAAGATCCGGACATCAAGCCGATTCTAGAATGGATGAAGGCCAGTGCTCCCAAGCCCAAGTGGAGCGACGTTTCAGCGATGAGTTCGACCACTAAGAGCTATTGGGCCCAATGGGACAGCTTGCTGCTTCAGGATGGAGTTCCGTGCCGTAAATGGGAAAATGTTCGGGGAGACAGCTGTCACTTGCAAACGGTTGTCCCTAAAGCTTACCGGATGTTCTACAGCTGTACCATAATGATTGTTCCAGTGGCCATCTGGGAGTTAAACCAACTCTACTGAAGATCCGAGAACGGTTTTACTGGGTCCACTGTCGAAACGATGTCGAGGACTGGTGTCGCAAATGTACAAGTTGTGCGGCTATAAAGGGACGTCAGACTCGTAGCAGAGGTGCATTGAAGTTGTACAATGTTGGTGCACCATGGGAGGGAATAACCATTGACGTGGCGGGGCCGTTTCCAGAGAGTGAAAGCGGTAACAAGTATTTCATGGTTGTGATGGATTACTTCACTAAGTGGCCAGAAGTCTTCGCCATTCCAAATCAAGAAGCTTCAACAGTTGCAGATAAACTAGTTCATGAAGTCTTCTGTCGCTTTGGAGTACCTTTAGAGATTCACAGCAATCAAGGAAGGAATTTTGAATCTCAAATATTCCAGGAAACTTGCCGAGTTATGGGTACTTATAAAACAACGACTTCTTATCACCCGCAATCTGATGGAATGGTAGAACGATTTAATCAGACATTGGAGAGGTACCTAGCAAAAGTTGTAGACAATCGGCAACGAGATTGGGACAAGCACATTCAACCGTTTTTGTTGTCATATCGAAGCGCTGTTCACGAAAGTACAGTATTGACACCAGCTTTCGCAAACTTTGGAAGAGAATTACGACTGCCTGCAGGCCTGATCACCGGGATACCACCTGATGCTCCATGTAGTATAATCGATTATGCAAATGACTTGCGGAACAAAATGAATGACATTTATGAACACGTCAGACAATCGGGCCAGCAAATGTCTGAAAAGATGAAAACCCGGTACGAACGCAAAATGAACAACAAAGGGTTCGACGAAGTTTTACTAGTGTGGTTGCATAATCCCGTCCGCAGCAAAGGGAAATCTCCTAAGCTTCAAGCCTAATGGGATGGCCCGTACCGGATTGTGACCAGGATCAACGATGTAACCTACCGGATACAGAAAGGCGCAAGAGGGTCTCCTAAGATCGTCCATGTGGATCGTCTGGCGCGTTGGGCCGATAATGCTCGAGACGAGCATGTCTTAGGAGCACTGTTACGCGCCTTAGTCGACGGCACTAGCGCCTAGTTGTTACTCGAACTCTTGGTACCTTGCGCGTGTTTACTTGAATATTCTGGATATTTCCGTGCTAATTTATATAAATAGGCGTTGCAAGATGCGATCGAGGAAGTATTGAATTTGGCGAGACAAGCGAAGCTTCGGAGCGAAATAAAGTGAATTAGTGTGATTAATTATTAGTGTTTTAAGTTTTAATTTGTGTAAAGAAAATTAAAGTGTTAATTTAGGTAATTTTATCGGCAATTTTTATTGTCACGAACCTCAAGCTCGTAACAATATAAATATGACCACGCGTTATTGTGGACGGACGTATTCAGGCTATCGAGGGATTTTTAAAAACATTGCAAACAGTAAATATTTTTGAAAAAATATCTGATTGCTATAGTCATAATATTGAGAATCGTAGTCAATTTCGATGATCGACGGGTGCAGTCAAACGTCGGTCTACGTGTGACTGAGTTCCCCACCTCTACGCACAAAGATTGGTAATATATCAAGCTATTCGCACATACATAGATTAATGATCGTAAAGAAGTGATATTTTTTTATAATGCAGCGCTCTCCAACAAATAAACGTTTTGATTCCGATCCGGATCTATCCAACATTGTCGCTCGAAAACGCAAGTATGATCACGATATTTCAGATTCATTCAAATTATTCACTGATAATATATTGAAAAAGATGGATGATTGGAAGACAGATTTTAATAATAATTTACTTCAAATAAATGACACTATAAATAATTTGTTTAAGAACGACCTTGCAAAACTGAACGAGATTGCAGTCGAGGTGAAGGCAGAGATCAATAATATGCGTAAGGAATACACAGAGATTAAGACTGACATAGTAAGATTAAAAACTCAGCAAGTGGCAACACAAAAAGAAATTAATAGTCTCCAACAGTCGGTACAATTCAATGCTGACCAGCAAGACGAGCAAGCAAAAAAGATTGAAACTTTAGCTGTCGATACTAAGAAAATACGTGAAATAGAGATGGAAATTGTTAAAATAAAACAGCAAAATATGCAATTACAATCACAACTGAACTCAAGTGAACAGAGAGAGAGATTATCAAATATTGAAATTGGCGGTGTGCCGGAATGCAAAATCGAAAATCTTCAAGACCTTATTTTGAACATTGGAAAACATATTGGTGTCGATATTCCGCCAAATGATATTTTACAAGTGAATAGAGTTTCTCCGAACATTACAAGACAAGAAAGAAAGACAAGAAATTACAAGGTCGTCCCAGAGTCATAATAGCTAAAATGTGAACAAGGCTCTTGAAGGACAACATAATTTCACGGAGCCTCAAAGCTCGGATTACCTCAAGAGATATCGATGTAACAGAAGAAAGCAGACCCATATATATTAACGAACATTTAACCCCCTTTAATAAACAACTATTGAAAAAATGTAAGGAATTGGCCAAAATAAAACAACATCAGTTCATCTGGGTAAAAAGTGGGTTAATATTCGTGCGAAAAAACGACAACTCTCCCGTTTTAAAGATCGTAAGCGAAGAGGATCTCAAGAAACTAAGTGTTTCCAAATAAGTATTCTCTTTAATAATTTTTTCTCGTTGTTAAATTTATATATTTCCGTATTATATAATGTATACTGTATTTATAACCTTAATTGTCTAAGATATGTCTCAATAGCTATATTTAGTTTAAATTCTCAATATTTAATGTTTATGAAACAACCTTTATTTGCCAGCTCTGTTCGGAATAGGTACTCTATGCTAGAAAACACGTTACTTACAATGTTATTTGTACGCTTAATTAATGTGCATCGAATAGTGGACGGTCACATTTCATGTACAAAAGCTAACATTACAAAAATTTTGCAGAATGTAAATGATACAGCTAATAAATTATTATTTCTTTGTCAAAATGGCACTGATAACAAAAATTATCTCTTTCCTAAAAATATAATTTACTTTGCATATTTCAAACAAAATTATCATAAACTAATACTAAGCCGCTTTTAATATATTAATATTTAACATCAAATTCTATACATATACGTTATCACTAAAATTATTTATCGCACCTGTTTATAGTGATCGACCTATAACGCATTTTAACTTCATTGTCATATTTATCACTGCTAAAAGAACATTAGTGCCGGAGCGTAAAAATAAATTCTTACTATACCCTCAAATAATTAATAATAATGCATTATTTAAACTTTCAATATGGATTTATTTATACATTTTATTCGTTCTGTTCACATTAGTGAAAAACTTAAATATTAACACATATTTGTATACATGGTTTACAAAGGATGAACATATAATACTGTTACGAGCTTAGGGTTCGTGACAATAAAAATTGCCGATAAAATTACCTAAATTAACACTTTAATTTACTTTATACAAATTAAAGTTAACAACACCAATAATTAAACACACTAATTCACTTAATTCTGCTCCGAAGCTTCGCTTGTGTCGCCGAGTTCTACTCTGTCCCGATCGCATCTTGCGCCACCTATTTATTTAAATTAGCAAAATATCCGGAATGTTCAAGTAAACACGCGCAAGGTACCGAGAGTTCGAGTATATATTTTCTAGAATCTTAGTTCTTCGGGTGGCGCTGTCGGTCGAAAGATGTGTGATGTCATTTACTGCAACGCTCCCCTCGCTCTCGTTCCTTACACTAGATGGCGCTAGTTGACTTATTCATGCAACAATACGTTATACTAGTTCGATATTTATATCAAATGAATCAAACACGAAAACTATTCATCGCTTTTTTCTGTCAACCTATAATCAACATCACTTTTGTACACAGTATTGTAATCTGTGTTTTTGTTTTTCAGCCCCTCTATTTTACAAAACAATTATATTTATTAGTAATATTTTCGAGTCGTATAATAACTTTTATACTATAAGTTGTAAACAATTGGTAGCATTCTAAGTTCGATACGTTAAATAAAAGTAAAGATCTAAAAATATATTATCAAAATACACAGGGGCTGATAACTAAATGTTTGCAATTAAGACAGCAGATTTTAAGAAATGGTTATGATATTATTTTAATAACTGAGACATGGTTGCATAACGGGATTTTCGACGGAGAATTATGTGATGATCGGTATGAAGGTTTTTGGTGTGATCGAGACTTATTATCATGCGACAAAAAGACAGGAGGCGGTGTCATGATCTTAATGCGTAATGAGTTATTTGCAACTCCCTTAGTCACTGAATATCTGAATAACTGCTCACCGCCTGATATGTTAATGCTGTTAGTACCGGCACATGCAATTTCTGCTACTGCAGATTTGTACATTATTGCGATTTACATCCCTCTTAATGTTTCACATACGCCAGTTGAAATAGATTACTTACTGCAAACACTAAAATCTGAGGTAATCTCAAATAGTACTAGTAAAAATATTTTAGTTATCGGTGATTTTAATCTTCCATGCATCTCATGGAGTACTCAGGGCCCAACAAATTTAAATAAAGGCAATGCTGAAATTAAAAGCGCTGGTGTTAGGTTAACAGATGAACTGAGCTTTCTCGGTCTCAAGCAATATAACAGTTTTAAAATTATGCCGATAATACTTTAGATTTGGCATTTTCAAATCTTCCACTTGAAGTCGCAATTTGCAACTTGCCCCTTCTAAAGGTTGACCGCGCCCATCCTCCGTTAGTACTGAAAATTTTAGACGTCTCAATTACACCGTTTACTGAAGCATCTAAGCCTAAATATGATTTCAATAAAACGAATTATGAGAAACTAAATGAAACTCTAAATAGCATCGATTGGCGAACACAATTACAATCTAGCACGGTCCAAGAGGCTTGTGAAAACTTTTATAATATAATAAATGATGCTATATGCCAACACGTACCACTTAAGTCCTATCATAATAAATATAAATACCCTATCTGGTACAGTCCCGCTTTAATAAAAATAATTAAAGAAAAATCAAAAGCACACAAAAAATGGAAACGGTCTGGCAATTTATTAGATTATGACGAGTTTTCATTATTACGTAAACGACAAAATCGGGTTCAGGATGCTTGCTTTGCTATATATACTCAACGTACCGAGGAAGCCATTAAATACAAACCGAGGTTATTCTGGTCATACGTTAAGTTTTTGCGTGGTGGATCGAATTATCCAAAACAATTATCATACCTCGGCAATAAAGTAACGGGTGGTAAAGAAATATGTGATACTTTTAATACTTTTTTCAAAAACGTTTTCGGTGACGCTTCTGATAAAATATTAGAAGAAGTTAATGTAACTTCTACATATGATAATATATCTAAACTGTTTATCCCTACATCCACTATTGAGAAAAGACTTAGACTACTTGATATTTCTAAAGGAGCAGGATGTGACGGCATTCCCCCTTTATTTTGGCGTAACTGTGCTAAAACTTTGTGTGTCCCTATCGCTATCATTTTAAATATGTCTCTTAGCGAAGGTGTATTTCCGGATATCTGGAAAAGAGCACACATTGTTCCTGTTCATAAAAAGGGAACTAAAACTAAAATTGAAAATATAGGGGCATTTTAATTTTAAGTACTATTGGCAAAGTTTTTGAGAAAACCTTTTATGATGTTATATATCCCGTAATACGTAAGGGACTGCCAAAAACTCAACACGGATTTCTAAGGTATCGTTCTACTATCACCAATCTGGCGTGCTTTTCTAACTATGTTTTGTCTAATATAGATGGAGGCGGTCAGGTAGACGTGGTCTACACGGACTTCGAAAAAGCTTTCGACCGTGTGGACCACGTCATCTTACTGAATAAACTACAATTGCCAGGCATACATGGGGATTTACTCAGGTGGATAAAATTTTATTTGAGTAACAGATCCCAGGCTATTGTAATAGGTGGATATAGATCGGACTTTATCAAAATACCGACAGGCATTCCTCAAGGATCACATCTGGGGCCTTTACTGTATAACGCTTATATTCACGATATTACTACTTGTTTTAAGTTTTCACAACATTTAATGTACGCCGATGACAGAAATTTTTTTTACAATATCCGTACTGAGCAGGACTGTCATCAAATGCAAACTGATTTAATCGCTTTATCAGCTTATTATACTGCTAACATCATCATCATCATTCTCTAAACCATTTCCCATTATCTGGGGTCGGCGCAGTAAACCTTCTTGTTCCATTCCTCTCTATCAGCCGTCATTTCCATACTTACTCCTTTCATTCTCATATCACTCTTCACACAATCGATCCATCTTTTATTCGGCCTTCCTCTGCCCGTGTGTCCCTCCACATTCATATTCAACACTCGTTTTGTGACATGACTTTCATTCCTCCGCATCACATGCCCAAACCATGCCAATCTGCTTCCTCTCACCTTTTCTACCACTGGCGCTACTTTCAGGCTTCCTCTTATATACTCATTCCTTATCTTATCCATCCTTGTCACACCACACATCCATCGTAACACTCTCATTTCATTCGCATGCAGTCTATTTTCATCCTTCTTCTTGATGGCCCAGCATTCACCATACATAACGACAGGTCGGATGATCGATTTGTAAATTTTCCCCTTCAGCCTTATTGACATTCGGGGATCGCACGTTGTGGCTGTGACCTGTCGCCATTTCATCCACCCTGCGTTAATCCTATGCTGCACAGCTCTATCTATTCCGCCGTCGCCTTGAATGAGGGAACCGAGGTACTTGAAATCTGAGCAGGTAGGCAGTATAGCGCCATCCAACGACATGGGTACAGGACTGGAAAGACCGCCGAAATCACAGCACAGATATTCGGTTTTGGATCTGCTGATCTTCAAGCCAACACTTTCCAGCCTCTGTTGCCACCCCGTCAGTCTGCTCTGTACCTCGATGCCTTCTTCCCCGACAAGCACGATGTCATCGGCAAAGAGCATGCACCAGGGTGCCTCATCCTGCAGGTCCGACGTCAAAGCGTCCATAATCAGTAGGAAGAGGTAAGGGCTCAATGCCGACCCTTGGTGCAGCCCTACCGCCACATCGATACTGCCCGTAGTTCCCGCGGCAGATCGTACACATGTACGGGATGCTCTGTACATAGCACGGACTAACCTCACATACTTCCCAGGCACACCTTTCATCTTTAACGCCCACCACAAAACCTCACGGGGAACCCGATCGTACGCCTTTTCAAGGTCGACAAAAACCATGTGCAGATTTTTATGCACGCGCTTGTACTTTTCGCACAATTAGCGTAATGCGAAAATGGCATCTGTCGTACCTCGACCGGGCATGAATCCGAACTGGTTTTGTGTTATCTCACACTCTTCTCTCATTCTTCTCTCTATTATTCTTTCCCAGACTTTCATCGTATGTGACATGAGTTTTATTCCCCGGTAACTGCTGCAGTTTTGAACATCTCCTTTGTTTTTAAAAATGGGGACCAGTATACTACTGCACCATTCCTCAGGTATTTGTTCTTCCTGCAACAATTTAACGAAAAATAAACTCAACCACTTCCATCCATCCGAACTCAGCAACTTCCACACTTCTACTGGTATTCCATCTGGGCCGACTGCCTTCCCATTCTTCATATTCCTAACAGCCATTTTTACTTCTTCCACACTAATTTCTCTCACTAAGCCCATATTCACTGGTGGGTTTTCAAGCATACCATTCCATTCATTCTCCTCATTCATCAATTTCTCAAAATACTCCTTCCATCGCTTCTTTATACTTTCATCGTCAGTCAAAATCCTTCCAGAATCATCTTTTATACATTTTACATGTGAAACATCTCTTCCATTCCTTTCTCTCGCTCTTGAAATTTGAAAAAGTCGTTTTTGACCTTTGGGGCTTTCAAGGGAACGATATAATTTATCTTGCGCCTCTGCCCTACAAATAGCAACTTCCTTCTTCGCTCTCTTCTTACATTCTTTATACGCCCCTCTCTTACTTTCTTTTATGGATTCATTCTGGTCTTCTACGCTCTGCCATTCTTTAAAGGCATTTTTCTTTTCTCTCAAAACTTCTCTAATACTTTCACTCCACCACCACCCATCCTTATCTATCATACACTTCCCTTTTGTTTCTCCTAACACCTTCCTTGCCACACTTCGGATACAATCAGCCATTTCCTTCCAGCACTCATTCACACTCATTCCTTCCATATCACCCATCTCTATCATCTTGTTTACAACTAGCTCTCTAAATTCTCTTGCATACTTCTCCTTATGCAACAAATGCCACTTTATTTTGGGTGGGGGACGATCCTTATGTTTGTTGAGGCGAACAGTTAAGCAGATTTCAGCCAGCAGAATTCGGTGCTGGGATACTAAGTCTTCACCTGGAAGCACTTTGCAGTTTTTTACACTCTTGATTTGGTTCCGTCTTAACAGAAGATAGTCGATCTGTGTCGCGTGGTGGCCACTTTTATAAGTAACAAGATGCTGATCTCGTTTTTGGAACCACGTGTTTACTACAGCCAGGTCGAAAGCACATGCTGCTTGCAGAAGAACTTCCCCCTCACGGTTGCGCACTCCGTACCCCCATCCACCGTGTACTCTTTCATACCCGTCATTCACTCTCCCTACATGTCCATTAAAATCTCCTCCCATATAAACATCCTCACTCTCAGGTATTCCCATCATCATACAATCAAATTCCTCCCAAAACTTCTCTTTCACACTCTCTTCACAGCCTGTTTGCGGAGCATACACACTTACAACATTCACTACTTTGTTTTCAATCATTAATTTAACAACTATCATTCTGTCATTTACTCTTTTCACATCTGTCACTCGTTCTTTCATTCCACTATCTAACACAACTCCTACTCCATTTCGCTTCCCGTCACTTCCACAATAATAAAACTTGTATCCTTCCCCAATCTCTCTTGCTTTATTGCCCTTCCATTTTGTTTCCTGCAAACAGGCAACATTCACTCTTCGTCGTTTCAAAACATCTGCTAATTCTCTTCCTCTTCCAGTCATCGTACCTATATTCCAGCTTGCAAACCTCACTCTGACATTCTTCTCTCTCCGGGCTCGCCTCTTACGTCGCACCCGCTCCGTAAGGTGCGACAACCCTTGCCCACTTCCCACAGGAGCCGGATGCTGCTCCTGCGCGTCGCCTGCGGGGTACGCCCTAGCCCTGTCATATATCCCACAACTCGTAATATTCATAAGTTTACTGCATGGGATTTGGCAAAAGTTTTACAGTCGGCCGCCTGCCTGACACCAACCCTCTTTGGGTATGCTATTGTTGGTAGAGGAAGCTACCATTTTGGGAAAAGGAAAAAGAAGGTTGGGGGTAGGAGCGTAGGTGTAAGGATACTGTTATCTCGGCAGGAAATGTATGAGAATAACAGTAGCTCGGGGAGCCGGGGTCGCGTACCCGTATTCCATAACAGGATCACCGGAAAGGTAGACCAGCATGAAAACCCCCTGACTGAATTTGGGAAACTGCTAACAACATAACAATTAATATTGATAAATGCGAATGTATTAGCTTCACACGTAAAAAAAACCCTATTTCATTCTCCTACAATTTTAACGGTATTCCAATACAAAGAACATCTACTGTTAGAGATTTAGGAGCTCATTTTGACAATAAAATGCTTTTATCAGAGCATGTTGACAAAATTGGCAACAAGGCTTTAAAAATCTTGGATTTGTGATGAGAACTTGCAAGCCTTTTAAAGATATTAATACCCTTAAAATTATGTATAATGCTTATGTTCGCAGTATATTAGAATATGCCAGTCCAATTTGGTCTCCCCAATACGCTACTTATGAAGATCGTATAGAACGCATACAGGAAAAATTCATCAATTATCTAAATTATCGTTTTTTCAAATCACCACTTGCAACATATAAAAAAACTTGTCAATCTTATAATTTATTGACACTCGAAAACAGACGTAAATTAATGGACGTATGTTTTTTGTATGATATTGTCCGTCGACAGGTAGACTGCCCTGAGTTGGTGGCGAGCATAACATACAATGTACCGTCGCGTCGTGTCAATTATGCACGTAATGCGCCTATAAACCGTTTGCTCAGGACATACAATGTGATCTTTAGTGATATAGATCTCTTTGTTTTTAGTAAACCAGCCTTTAAAGCTAAAGCTCTTAAAATTCTAAATGAGGTGCAAAACGAGTAAATCATTTTGATTTGATTAATCATGATGATCATCATTACAGCCCTTCAGAAGTCCACTGCTGAACGTGAACCTCCCCCAGGGAATGCCACAAGAAACGATTCTGAGCCGCATGCGTCCGTCGACTTCCTAGTCTTACCAGGTCGTTACTCCATCTAGTGGGACTCCCTACACAAAAATAAATAAATAGTAATGAACATAAATCATCTCTATTATAATATGAAAATGAATTCATAGTTTGCATCATTTAGTATAATCATTTCTTACTTGATTGTTGAGTGTAAATTTGACATAAGTGTAACGGTTTCGAAAAATAAATAAATAAGCAGGTGTGATATTTCATATTTTGTTAAATTAAATTACATAAAAGTATGTTAATATCTGGCTGCATTTAAAAGTTTTGCAGAGAAATAAATAATACAAATATTACCTCTACATACACGTACAAAAAAGTGTAATTAGTATAAACATTTAGTTACATATCTGTGAACATATATGGTTGCGCGGAAAACCATTCGTATTTATGTGACGGAAGGGATTTGTCAAATCATTTATCCTTTTCCAAACGATATCATTCATACCCTCCTATCGACACATCGACGTGGTGGGGTGGGAGGGGAAAGAAAATGATTCTATAATATCACGTAATCATCGCAACCGAAGGAATAAAAGGCACCCGCGACCGACGCGCGCTCTTCCCGCCGCGCTCGTTGTTGGAACCACACCACTAGTAGAACCGCTTTAGCCTGGAAGCAGTCGAGCTCCAGGAAACCCGCCTCACCTCGTGTGAGAAATAGTCGCGCACCGCACTCTCTTCCGACAAGTCATCGGACAAGAAAGGCAGAGAGTCTACCCAGAAGAAGTTCCAGAAGTCGCAGCAACATAGTGCCCAACGGCATAGAAGAACCACCCCGGTGAGTGAACATTCCTAACAATATTTCCTGCTTGATATAATTGTATTTAATTGTGTTAATCCGCTCCAATTTTGTTTTCTCCTAATCAAGCAGGATTCCTTTCATAGATTTGGCAAATAATAGTTTTGTTTTAGGGAAGAGCGAGTGCATTGTACCGCGTCCTATAGTAGCCATTTACGTAAGCGTAGAAGTAATCGCATATACAGTCCACTTTAGTTAATAGCTCGCGTAATAGGCTTAAGGTTCGACCGGGGAATTAGACTTCGGTAGCCTTGGGCTCGTCGCTCCACCATTTTATGGTCCTTCGAGCCAGATTTGGACTGGTGTTTTTTAGTAGTCGTTC
This sequence comes from Parnassius smintheus behrii, assembly GCA_036936625.1. Lineage (NCBI taxonomy): Eukaryota > Metazoa > Arthropoda > Insecta > Lepidoptera > Papilionidae > Parnassius > Parnassius smintheus. The sequence continues at coordinate 32,367,704 of JAUPFT010000014.1, read as the reverse complement.
GACCATTTTTTGGTCGAATTATTAGATTAATTATTTAGATAATGCACTCTAATCTATGGAATAGACTTAGATACTATTCGTTTAAAAATAGAATTATTCATTTAAATAGTGTTTGTATTTGGTTTAAATTTAAAGCTTATCAGTCGCTTAAATAATTGAAACACCGTAATCGCAACCATTTCGTACGCTTACCCGACAATTTTGATAAAAATATAGTGAGTTTAGCAAGCGACACGCGTCACCTCAACTCGTTGTAACAGGTGTTCGATTTAATTACGTAATACGGCGTACGAGCGTCCGTCCTCCATTATTTGTGCATTGTGAGATTAATTGTGATTAATATAACTTTATTATAATAATTTAAAATGGCAGTTAGTGGAAATTAAATCAAAATTAAAACGCTTTATGCCAAGAGGGACACACTTTTTTCACGTATACAAAGTATAAGTGAAAATACATATAAAGAACATTAATGTAGAAGCAGTGCGGGAAACTTTTTTGAATGAAATTGAAACGGTGGATTCTTTGCGGACGGATTACGAAAAAGTATTAGACCAAATTAATCATTTGGAATTACAAATCGATCCGAAATATATAGTGAACTACCAACCGCTTCTAGCATTTGAAGATATATTGTGTCGCGTGAAAAGAACGGCGAAACACTTACAATCTCCATCTCAAAACGAAGCAAAGCCGGAATTACAGGTACGTCCACGTGACTCAATTAGGTTGCCGCCAATAGATATTCCGGTATTCAATGGTGATATTAAGACATGGCCCTTCTTCATCAGTAGTTTTCAAAACAATATACACAACAACCCATCGTTATCGGACGCTGAAAAATTATATTATTTAATTAGTAAACTTAGTGGCAGGGCACAGTCAATTTGCTCGGGTTTTACACCTACAGCAAACAATTACTTGTTAATATTCGAAACGCTTAAAACTAAATATGAAGATAGGAGAATGTTAGCTTCCGAATATTTGAACCAGATATTCGATCCAGATATGATTGATTAAACCTATATCATCCGCGAGCATAAACGGCTTAGAGCAGTTTTTAGATAAATTTGTGGCATCGGTGGCTGCACTTAAGAATTTGAAATTTAATGACCTTATGGACGTGGTGTTTCTCCATATTGCACTAAAGAAGTTAGACCCCGACACCGTGCGTGCGTTTGAAATGGAGCATCGTATCTCGGAGATGCCTTTCTTTCATTCATTAGCATCGTTTGTGCGAGGTCAAATAAAGGTGATGCAGCGCTCCCCGAACGTTAAACAGGAGATTAAAAAGTGCGTCGACCGTAGACAGACTCAACCATCTAAAATAGCAGGGTCGTTAGCGTACGTAACCGCAACATCGGCACCATTTCAGCATGCCTGTATCGTATGTAAAGATAAACACGGTAATTTATACATTTGTGCGACTTTTCGTAAATATTCACCAAGCGAACGTTATAAATTAGTGAAGACAAACAACCTATGTCTGAACTGCTTAAGCGATAAGCATTTAGTTGCAAAATGCAATTCTAGTTCCGTATGTAGCAAGTGCGCCAGGAAACATCACACGCTATTACATTTTGAAAATAGCAACATAGTGGCGTCAAGTAAAGCGGACAAGGAATGCACCCCTACTAAAGTCAACGATTCTAGCGGTCGACCTGGTGATGTCGCTCTGTGCTCATTGGCAAATATGGGAGCACAACCTCCTTCAACCGTGTTACTGGGTACGGCACGTATTTTGGTTAGGGATTCGCATGGAAACGAACAAAGCGTCCGTGCACTGCTGGACAGCGGAGCCCAAAATAGCTTTATAACGCGACAATGTTGTCAGCGCTTAGGCTTAGTAATAAGTAGGTCCCTTTCATGTCCTGTAGTTAAAGGCATCGGAGGTACTAGTAAAGCTACACAGGGATATATAAATTTAAAATTTTATTCTCGGATAGATCGTAATGTTAACTTTGATATAAATGCACTAGTAGTAGATAGGGTCACTGAACGGTTGCCAACCGTTTCGGTTGACACCTCGGCAATGATTGAATTTAAAAATTTGACTCTAGCGGACGACACTTACGCCGTTCCTGGAAACATAGACATGCTCATTGGAGCATCGCTTTTCCCTCATCTTTTGTTAAACAATAAGGTCAGGGGCAACTCCTCGCATACCGCGCCTTACGCACTGGAAACCGTATTGGGTTATGTCATCGTTGGCTCCGCCCCCATCGTAGATAGTGTTTCGGCAACCTCTTATTGTGGTATGGCTGTCGAACCGCTCGAGTCGTTAGTCCGCAAATTTTGGGAGATGGAGGAGGTGAACGTCCCACCCATAGCTAGCTCAGATGACAGATTATGCGAGGAAATTTACGTCCGCACGACCGTTCGTGATCGCGACGGTAGATATAGTGTAGCGCTACCCTTTAAAGGAGATGTTTTATCTCTCGGCGATTCGCGTCACATGGCGGAAAAACGTTTCTACAGCTTGGAACGTAGGATGCTCGTTTCACCCCAGTTAAAAGAAGCTTATGACGGCGTCATTAACGAATATATAAGAGAAGGTTACATATCACTTGTGTCTTCGAAATTAGATAACTACGAAGACACACCGTCGTATTTCATACCACATCACGGGGTCATTAGGGAGGACAAACTTACATCTAAGTTACGTGTAGTGCTCGACGCTAGTGCTGAAACTAGCACTCACCTGTCGCTTAACGATATCCTCTATAGTGGGTAAAATTTACAGGGCAGTTTATTTAATATAATAGCCAATTTTCGTTTGTTTAGTATAGCACTATCCGGCGATATTCGCCAAATGTTCCTTTGTATAGGGGTCCGTGAATGCGACCGTAGATTCCAACGCATTTTGTATCGTTTCAACCCAAAGGAACCTCTAATGGTGTATGAATTTAACCGCGTTTGTTTTGGTTTAAAGCGAGCCCATTTCATGCGTTACGCACGGTGAAACAGCTCGCTCACGATGAAGGTCTCTCTTACCCTAAAGCTAAGAGGGCAATTGAGAGCGGTTTATATATGGATGATTTTGTGTACTCGGTCGATAGCGTGGAGGAGGCCACCCTAACCACCGCCGAGGTTATAAAGCTCATGAAATCGGGTCAATTCGATCTTGTCAAGTGGACTAGTAATTCGCGTCCGGTTTTAGATACAATCCCACTATCACACCGTCTTTCGGCGATAAAGGAATACGACGATTCAGATACACACAAGGTGCTCGGTCTGTGTTGGTCACCAGAGTCCGACGTGTTTAGCCTTAAGGTAAATCCGCCCGTAGAGAAGTGCACAAAGCGCACAATACTGTCATGCGTTGCTAGATTATGGGACGTCATGGGTTTCGTAGCTCCGGTGGTATTATACGCTAAGCTTTTGATTAAACAACTTTGGTTATTTGAATGCGACTGGGATGACTCGCCGCCTGACAGCATTGTTCGGTTGTGGCAGCGTTTTAGAGAAGAACTTCCTTTACTAAGAGAAATTAAAATACCGCGTCATATAAACGTAAATAGAAATAGCGTCATAACGGTCGTTGGGTTTGCAGACGCCAGCGAGAAGGCTTACGGGGGCGTTGTATATTTCCACGTCCAGAATAACGGTAGAAATTCGATTAGACTCATTAGTTCTAAATCGAGAGTCTCCCCCCGTAAGGTTGTCTCTCTGGCGCGCTTAGAGCTTTGCGCAATATTAGTACTCACCAAGCTTATTACCGCAGTTATCAGCGCATGTAAGGATAGAGTTCACATAGAGAGGATATTTGCCTTTTCCGACTCCACCGTCGCCTTATGCTGGGTTCATTCTTCACCCCACCGTTGGGATACGTTTGTCGCGAACCGAGTGGCCAAGATACAAGACGAGTTAGAAACGCGGAACTTTTATCACGTGTCCGGTACGGAAAACCCCGCCGATTGTCTATCCCGTGGACTCACCCCAATGCAAATAATGGACCACCCTCTTTGGTTCCACGGACCTGCTTGAGTTCACTTGGATCCCTCGCAACGGCCAATAACCGATTTCGAACCTTCGTCAGTGTCACAACCGCCGGAAGAGAGGAGACACGCTCTAGTGGCGAACATTTCGAGCGAGGTTTCTCCAATCATTGCTTTGGCGAACCGCTTGTCCTCTTGGTCGAAATTATTGCGTAGCGTAATTTACGTTTGTCGGTTCGCGAAGCTTTTACTGCAACGATCGTATGTCTTAGCGTCCGATTACAACTATGCCGAGTCGCTAGTACTGCGTGAACTTCAACGTGCGCATTTCTCTGAAGAAATTACAAGATTACAATCGAATAGAGCTTGTAGTCGCGCCTTTCAACGCCTTAAGCAATTTTTAAAGGATGGGATTGTAAGGGTAGGTGGACGCTTGTCCAACTCGCAGTTGAGTTTCAACCAACGGCACCATATAGTTTTACCGCGTAAAGACCATATCATGAATTTATTAGTCGATTACCATCATAAATTGAACTCGCACGCTGGCCCCGACTTGCTGATGTCGATCTTGCGTCAGAATTATTGGATTCTTTCTGCACGTAGTTTAATACGCAGTCGGGTGCACAGATGTATAGCTTGCTTTCGGGCACGCCCCAAGCCGTCATTTCCGGAAATGGTGAAACTTAGATCTTGTAGAGTAATACAATCAGTAAAGCCCTTTACGCACACCGGGTCTGATTTCGCTGGTCCGTTTAAGGTCACGCTCACTCGTGGGCGTGGTATAAGATCCACAAAGGCTTACGTCTGCATTTTCGTATGTCTAACTACTCGAGCGGTGCATATAGAACTCGTTGGTGATCTAAGCACAGCAGGCTTTATGGGTGCATTTAAAAGATTTCTTTCCTGCCGTGGCCCTGTAAGTAAATTGTATTCGGATAACGGTACGAACTACGTCGGTGCAAAACGTATTTTGTCAGAACTACATGAGCTCTTAGCTAGCAAGTATTATAATTCGGAGTTTGCTCACATTCTAGCCGAGAACCGCATTGAGTGGTCTCTGAACGTCCCAGCCGCGAGTCATTTTGGGGGCAATTGGGAGACTAATATTAAGAGTCTAAAGAGTCACTTATACAGAGTAATAGGTGATCAAATTTTGTCCTTCGAAGAGCTAAGTACGGTGCTCGCTCAAATTGAATGCGTAATGAATAGCCGCCCACTTTGTCGTACGTTGTCTAGTGACCCCTCAGAACCGCTGGCTCTAACTCCAGCACATTTTTTGAATTTAACGCCTTTAAGGTATTTGCCCGCCGCAGATATGGATGAGAACAGACTTAGCATTTCCGCACGCCACAAATTATTAGACCGGTTAGTGCAATCATTTTGGAAACGATTGAGGATTGAATACTTGCATACTTTGCAGTCTCGGCAAAAATGGAACACAGCAACTGAGCCTTTAGCTGTAGGAACTGTAGTTGTGCTCACCAAAGAGAACACGCCGCCTCTCCATTGGCCGTTTGGAATTGTCGAAGAGGTCTTTCCCGGTTCCGACGGAGTAGTTAGGGTAGCTCGCGTTAAGACCACGGTTGGGTCTTACCTGCGTCCTGTTGTCCGTTTGTGCCCCTTGCCTCTTCCATAATTTAAAATTAGCGTTCTAAATTAGAAACTGTAGTTGAATTTAGGTAATCTTAGCGTTAGTGAGTTATTTTGTTAGTTTGATCTTAGCTCTAGTTGTTTTAGTTAATTTTGAAGGAAATCCTTCAAGGGCGGGGGGATGGTTGCGCGGAAAACCATTCGTATTTATTTGACGGTAGGGATTTGCCAAATCGTTTATCCTTTTCCAAACGATATCATTCATACCCTCCTATCGACACATCGGGGTGGTGGGGTGAGAGGGGAAAGAAAATGATTCTAGAATATCACGTAATCATCGCAACCGAAGGAATAAAAGGCACGCGCGACCGACGCGCGCTCTTCCCGCCGTGCTTGTTGTTGGAACCACACCACTAGTAGAACCGCTTTGGCCTGGAAGCAGTCGAGCTCCAGGAAACCCGCCTCACCTCGTGTGAGAAATAGTCGCGCACCGCACTCTCTTCCGACGCGTCATCGGACAAGAAAGGCAGAGAGTCTACCCAGAAGAAGTTCCAGAAGTCGCAGCAACATAGTGCCCAACAGCATAGAAGAACCACCCCGGTGAGTGAACATTCCTAATAATATTTCCTGCTTGATATAATTGTGCTTAATTGTGTTAATCCGCTCCAATTTTGTTTTCTTTTAATCAAGCAAGATTCCTTTCATAGATTTGGCAAATAATAGTTTTGTTTTAGGGAAGAGCGAGTGCATTGTACCGCGTCCTATAGTAGCCATTTATGTAAGCGTAGAAGTAATCGCATATACAGTCCACTTTAGTTAATAGCTCGCGTAATAGGCTTAAGGTTCGACCGGGGAATTAGACTTCGGTAGCCTTGGGCTCGTTGCTCCACCAATATATATATATATATATATATATATATATATATATATATATATATATATATATAGATATAGATATATAATTAGATAAGTACATACATATTATAATAAATCCAAAGAATAGTTAAATTTTACCGTCCATAATACATTTTGTTTATACAGGGTCATTTTTAATTTACTGAAGACCTTTGGGGAATATATTATTTACACCATAACAACAACATCTGTAAGAAAAAAAAATATTTCTTCAATTTTTATTTTCATACAAAAATAAAAATATTTTAATTGGAGCTTCTACACGGTAATAGTCCTAGTTAGGCAGTTAGCAATAAAAAGTGCGTGACGAGGGACGGGTGGAGGGGTGTAGGAGGCGACGATACTCATAAACTCGACCTAATTAGTAACATGTGTCGTCAGTCGCCTTTGATGCGCCCGCGACGCTTGTCTTTTCGTTGTGAGATTATTGTGAACGTTACCTTGTTACGATGGCATACCGATACTTAAATGTTGAGTATACCGAAATGATGCGAATTTTAGCAATTTGTAATGATAACGTTAGTGAAGCCTGCCGTGAATATTCAAGGCGATTTCCCAACTCACGTGCACCGTGCTACGCTACGATGCTAGGTGCTACACAGCGATTGCGAGATTACGGGCAATTCAAGCCTGTATCAATCGATCGTGGTCGTCCACCGCGGCGCACAGTACGTGAGCAGGAAGACATACTGCAGTTTTTTGAAGAAAATCCAGCAGCGAGCACTTATGAAGCAGCCCGACAGTTCAATATGTCACAATATTACGCATGGAGTGTCATACACATTGAAGGGAAGTACCCCTTTCACCTGCACCGTGTTCATGAACTCAGCGAAGCTGACAAACCTGCGCGAGTTACATTTTGACGTGACAACGTCTTATAAATTGGTTTGCCGTGTGACACTTCAAGAAACTGCGTTACGCTCCGCTCACGTTATGCGCTCACAATGAGAGCGAGTGAGAGGCACGCGTCCCTTCCACTCGGGCATGGTTAGCCCGCCTAAGAGCGAGAGAGACAGACATAAAAAGTGTTATTTCATCCTTCTTCCTACTATACGAATGAATATTCACATTAAAATTATTTTACCACTCAAAGTCGTTGTCACGTAAAACTTTCGCCCGTATACCGACTTTACAGGCAACCAATTTTTTTGTAATTGGTTACTAGCTGCTGAATGAGCTAACATTTTATGAACTGATGAAGCAACATTTGGCAGAGTAGGGCTATTTAATACGCACAATTAATACTTGTGGTCCTATGAAAATCCACATGAACCAAGACCATATAGCTTTCAACACCGGTTTAGTGTCAGGCCTTATTAATACAACGTTAATGGGCCCTGTTTTCATAGAAAGATTAAATGGTGAAAGCTATCACAATTTTCTCTCCGACACGCTGCCGGAATTGTTCGAAGATATACCTCTTGCATCTCTACGCAATATTTATTATCAACTTGACGGGGCACCGGCGCATTATGCTCGTCAAGTTAAGGATTATTTAAACAGAGAATACCCTGGACGCTGAATCGGACGTGGCGGGCCTTGTGCATGGCCTCCCAGATCGCCAGATATCACACCATTTGATTTTCATTTGTGGGGGCATGTAAAGACATAAGTGTATACTGGTCGCACACTCGAAACCCGCGACATATTGAAAGAAAAAATAATTTGGGCATTCGATCAAATCAAAATGAATACTCAACTTTTATCTCGTGTCGGTGAACAGTTAACTTTTAGGTGTCACCTATGCATAGAATGTGGAGGTGATTATTTTGAACGCTATGTGCGCGATACTCACCGCCATCCGCATACGAGTACCTCTAATTCTAATGTATAAATTTGTATTTTAATATTTTTATTGAACCCTTTTTACCTAAATATTTTTATTCAATTACCGTTGTAAAACGTGTGTAAATATCTGTATTTAATCATTATAACTATTTTATTGTAATATTTGTAATTATTTTAACCCGCATCCATTTTTTAAATACAACTTGCATTTAATAAATAAAAAATAGCTAATAATACTCGACATTTAATTTGCACGTGCTGCGAACCGATAAGGGCAGGCGGCGCCTTTGATGACGCCTGTATCGACGTCAATGTGTGTAATCTTTGGCTTGGCCTTGGGCAGTGATCGTAACAAACTACCTAATTGTTTATTAAAAATAGCTATAAATTCGTGAACAAATTAATAAAATAATCAAATAGTCAATCAAATTGCTTTATGCAAAAAAGGAGTACATGAAAAGTTTATGTAAATTTGTCATTTGGAGTGGCGCCCTGGTACCATAGGCACAGTGGTGAATAGTTTAGTAGACAGTATAAAAAAGCACTCTGTGCGCAGTAGGTACTCGCTACACAATCAGCTGAGCGCGAGCGTCGACCGGCGCGGCGGCGCGTCGAAGAGGTTACTTTATAATTACCTATTGCTCATTTTAATATTTGTGATTTTTTTAATTTTATTTGCCTATCTAATTACGTATATTGATTTTTCAACATGATGTGTGATACTGATATCAAGTGTAAAATAAAAAAGGCATTTTATGTGACTATGTATTCTGAAATTGTTTAGGTACTACTAAATACAGACTTAAAAGGAGTCAGACATGACAATAAAAACTTAAAAGTAGCTTATATGTAAATGTATTACATTCTGTAAAGAGTGATCTCGCTAAAATCGTTTGTAATTATGCCACCATTATATCCCCAAAAGGTCTTTAGTAAATTAAAAATGATCCTGTATAACTGAAAAAACCTTTAATAGGCCTTATTACATTTAAGCTGTATACTTTAAGTCCTTAAAATTGTTGAATCACTGTTGGTTTTTTTTTAAATAAAAAAATAAATAAATATACGTGCGTTAAGAAAAAACTTCAACGAACTTTCTATTCTTATAAATAATTGCTTGACAAACCTAGATGTAATTTGTCTCACAGAAATAAATATCAAAAAGGATGAGGTATATCAATTTGAGATGAAAGGTTATCACTGTTACTCTTACACTAGAGAAGAAAAACGAGGAGGTGGAATTATTATATATGTGAAAAATAGCATGCACTTTGAAATCTTTCAAAACAATACCCAAACATTGAATAGTGAAATTATAAAACGGCAGTTGAAAATTGAAGACCGCGAAATATACATGTTATGATGTATTACGTATAGACCACCATGTTCAAATAAAAACTCTTTTATTAACGAAATAGCATCCATAATAGGCACGATACCATCTCGTAAGGAGATTGTCTTTATAGGATATTGTAATATAATATATTGGAGGATGCAATGGATAACTCGTCAAGTCTTTACTTAAATACCCTTGGTGACTTAGGCACACTGTAGTGGAATTCGAGATGTAACACGCGAGGTGGTGATTGCGGAGCGGCGAGTGACGTCATGCATCGACCATGTCTTTGTGCGTACTGCTAGCCCGAATAGCCTAGTTGCGTATGTATTATTGTGCAGTGTCTCTGATCACTACTTAACGGGACTTACTATGGTGGGAGGGAGACGGGACAAAGTTTCATTACCTCGTGAAGTATTGGACAATAATGCTATAAAATGTAAACTACGTACTGTGGATTGGAATGATATTGCTAAAATCAGTAATCCTACTGAGCAATATTACAAACTCTGTGAAATTTTCAGCAACATTTACGCAACCTCTAGAAAAGTAATACGTAGCACGTCCCGTTAAACAAATGCCTGGGCGAGTAATAAACTAGTTCTAATGATGGAACACAAAGATAAATTATTTAAAAAATGGAAATCTAACCCAAAATCTTCAACATTGCGCTTAGAGTACACAACATATCGGGATAAAGTTTGTCGCATGATTAATGTTGCTAAAAATTCACAAAAACGAGAAAGTATTAGCGATTCTAATGGTGACATGCGTAAGAAGTGGAGCTGCGTAAATAATTGGTTGGGTAGGTCAATGTCAACTCCGGATCATGTTATAGAAAAATACTTTTTAAAAGATAAGGTAACGATGGAACACATCTGTAATAACTTTTGCTTAACTTTTACACAAGAAATTGAACAATTAAAATCGAACCATTTATGTCATAGATATTTCTTTGATAGAACTAGGTATGTAAAAGATTGTAATGTAAGTTTTTATTTTAGAAAAGTCGAGGGGAAGGATGTATGTAAAGTTATTAACTCCATGGACTGCAACAAGTCACCAGGTATTGACGGTATACGGGTACGGGACTTAAAATTAGTAATGGAGTATATCAGTCCTATTTTAGCTTCATTAATAAATTGCATTTGCAAAGGTATTTATCCTGATCATATGAAAACTGCAATTATCCGACCTATTTACAAACATGGATCACACAAAGAATATACGAACTACAGACCAATTGCAATATTAAGTATCGTAAATAAAATATTTGAAAAAGTATTTATAAAAGAAATCGGTATGTTTCTTGAAAAAAAAAATTTTACAGAATTTAAATTTGGGTTTAGATTAAACAAAAGTACAACAACGGCCTGGGCAGCATTTTCAGATGATGTAAACAACTCGTTAAATAATAAAAATATCGTAGTAGCTCTATTTATAGATGATATAAAAGGCGTTCGATACATTGGAACATGAGTGCCTGTTGCAGGCCATGCATGAATGTGGAATAAGAGGTCCAGTAAAAACTTGGTTTAAAAAATATATAGAAAATAGAAATATTGTTGTTCGTGTAAATCGTGTGGATAGTGGGATAGGAAAAGTAAAATTTGGTGTACCGAATGGCTCTGTGTGCGGCCCGACCGGATATATAATGCACGTCAACAGCATGAAAAATGTCATCAAGAATTGTAGAACATACATGTATGTCTTGTGTATAGTGGAAAAAATAGTAGCCAGTTAAAAGTGCAGCAGGATTTAAACAATTTATTAAAGTGGTCCCATGACAATGGCACTATTATGAACTCGAATAAAACCAAATTTAAAATAATATCATTAAAGTAATATCATCACCCTATAACCGTTCTAGAAAAACAGTAGATATAGCTCTTATGGGTCATACTTACGATTGCCTGCACACTGACCAGTCAAGCTCTGTCTGCCGTTGCGAAAAGCTACAGTGTGTAGCGATACTTAGGGTTGGTTATAGATAATCGTTTCTCATGGGACTTGCATGTTGAATTAGTGTGTAACAGGCTTAGGGCAGTACTAGGTAAACTGAATCATATAAAATATGTTGTGAATCGAGGAATCATGTATATGCTGTATTATGCCCTAGCAGACGCAACGATCGGATATGGCTTAGGTGCATATGGACTCACATTCCCAACATATCTTAACAAAATAAAGACTATACAGATAAGGTTTTTAAAGATATTAGTTGATACTAAAACGAAAATTGCTATAGATAAAAATTATGAAATTTTATTTAAAATTTGCAAAATTATTCCCATAGACATGAAAGTAAAATCCATTATCATATTAGAACAGCATGGTACGGTAACATTTAAGACACTTAATTAACATTTAAGATATATAATGCCAAACTAACATTTAAGATATATAATGCCAAATTACTCAAAGGTGGAAATATCTCAAAATGAAGCTGAAAATTACTTTGGACTATAACGACGATATGGACTATAACTCCAACTTTGTGTAATGAGGTAGCGGATATATATGACGAAAGCATAACAAAGGTGCAGCTCAAATCAATCTTGAGGAAACATTATCTGTCGTTGTGTCCATAGTGGTGAATGTTTCTTTAATTATTTTGTGTTAATTTAAGTAGCTATAAGTACCAGATGTTGTTATTAAGGAGTGTGAAACGATGAACTGTTGTGTTGCCGACAAACTGGCTTACGGTTTGGCAAAATTTAAAATATAAATAATGTACACTTTTTATAAGGATAAATTAAAAAAAAACTAGATGGAGTGACGACCTGGTAAGACATGCAGGAAGTCGATGGATGCAGGTGGCTCAGGACCGTGCTTTGTGGCGTTACTTGGGGGAGGCCTATGTTCAGCAGTGGACCTGTGAAGGGCTGTAATAATGATGATGATGATGAAATTACTGAGTGATTTTTAAAAGGAACCTGTGCGTTGAAATTCGAAACCTAATAAAAAAAGAATTATTTTGATACATTAATTCTAACGACCGTAATCGTACGCCATCCACACATACTAACATGCTATAGGATGCCCAATGAAATGAGTGGACGAGAATTCGAGAAGAGAGAGATTCGGAGAGAGACGCACTGTAAACGAAAATGAGACGTCGTTGCAGTTGCACATTTTTTGTGATGCATTTCCATGCGCCTATGCATGTGTTGCTTAATGTCGTAAACAAAACAGCAACGGCGTGCACATATCATTCATTGCGAATAAAAGTCGCCTCGCGCCATTAAAACCGAACTATGCCTAAACTGGAACTTTAAGGCGCGTTATAAGCATGTCGCTTGGCAGCGACTATAAAAAAGAGCATAGAATTAAACCGTCGCGTGTTTTTTATTGAACCGATTCAATGATTGTTATATATTGGATTCGTAACGAGCATAGAAATTACAAAGTATTTATTGCAAACAGATTAGGCGAAATTGATGAGTTAGGTAAAATTGATTAGTGGAATTATATGCCTATATATTTAAATATAGCGGATTTAGTTACAAAAAAAATGATTACGACTTCAACAAGGACCCCTCTTGGTTTGTGAGCCCATCTTTTCTGTACATGGAAGAAAAGTATTGGCCCCGAGAGCCTGAAAGTAACGCAAAAAGCAACAATGAGCAGTTGGATAAAATATTTGTGGTATTAAAACCACCTGAATTAAATCGTAATAGTATTTATGATTTACCAATTCCGGATACAAACCGTTTCTCTGTATGGCTGCGCTTGCTTCGCAGTACCGCATCTGTTTATCTATTTAAAGAAAAATGTAGAAAAGCCGGTACTCAGTGCATTAATAATTTGTTAATAAATAGAGACGAAGTATTTTTGTTACACTACTTACGGTCACAATCATTTCAGATTAAAATTTATTTGCTGAAACAAAATAAAAAAATTTATCGTGATAGTCGTTTACGTTCACTAACACCGTTTTTAGACAATGATGGCTTATTGCGCGTCGGAGGACGTCTAAACGCGGCGGCAAACGTCACTGAAAATATGAGAAACCAAGTGCGGCTCATTCGTATAACGAACTTGTAATAAATGAGCTACGACAAAAATATTGGGTCGTAAACTCGTAAATCTGAGACCTACAGTTCGCTCCGTAGCTTCAGTCTAGTTTGCCGAATACGGAAAGCAGCACCAAAACCGCCTCGCCTCGGGGACTTACCATCTCAGAAGTTGGTTCATCAAAGACCCTTTACCGTTTGTGGAGTGGACTTATTCGGACCGATTAAAGTAACTGTGGGTAGGCAGAGAGCCAAAAGATATGGTGTTCTTTTTACATGTTTAACAACACGAGCGGTTCATACTGAAATAGTATCGACGCTGACAGCAGACTCCCTAATTATGGCGCTGAGGAGGATGGCTGCACGCCGCGGTTGGCCTCACACTATCATATTTGATAATGGTACCAACAAGCGAGGTGCTGATGCTGAGCTTCGAAAATATTTTCAGGAAATTAAACAGCTGGAAGTTATAACCGAAGTATTAAACAAAGGAGTTTCTTGGCAGTTTATACCACCAGCCAGTCCTCATATGGGGGAACGTGGAAGCGCCTGATCAGAAGTGTGAAAACGGCACTGAAAGTCGTTCTTAGAGAAAGGGCTCGACGAGAAGAAGATTTATTAACGCTTCTCACTGAAGTAGAAAATATAATTAATATTAGACCGCTTACCCATACTTCGGTGGTCCCGCAAAGCAAAGAGGCATTAACTCCAAATCATTTTTTACTAGGATCTTCTTCGAACTAACCTGTACGCGGAGTCTTCGACGGTGGAGAAATCTATCTTAGACGACAGTGACGTATTGCCCAACGTTTCACAGACTTATTTTGGAACAGATGGGTAAAAGAGTTTTTGCCAGAGCTAATTCCTCGTCGTAAATGGGATAGGGAAGGTCTGCAATTAAAAGTAAGCGATCTTCTTGTAATAGTCGAGCCGTCATTATTTCGTAACTGCTGGCCAATGGGTGTTATTGTAAAGGTGTTCCAGGTTCAGACGGCAGAGTCAGAGTAGTTGACGTCAGAACTAAGTCAAGAGTGATGAAGCGATCAGCTGCTCGCGTGGCCTTTTTGTAGCTTGGTAATGAGTGTCGGCGAAGTGACACTTGGGGGGAGGATGCTGATGACGCTCACTTTGCTTCTCGGACATCTGAAACACAAATAATGTTGCGCGCCTAAGTTGATGTCTAGTACATGGCACTAGCGCCATCATGTGTCAGGGAAGAGAGCGAGGAGAGCTTTCTAGAAAATGACATGATGAAACTTTCCACTTCCAGCGCCATCTAGTATCGAATAGCGAAACTAAGCTTTCTAAAAAAAAATCACACTCGAACTTTCTGCGCCTGGTCTTTGCTGTCATTGCTGGAATATTCTGGATTTTTCAGTGGAAGAGCCTTATATAAAGCTGTTGAAAGCCGCGATAGGGGCAGTATTGAATCGGCGATTCGAGCGAAGCTTCGGAGCGAAATAAAGTGAACTAAACTGTTAAGTATGTATAATTATTAGTGTGTTAATTTAAGCTTTAATTGGTGTTCAGTAATTAAAGTGTCAATTTTGGTAATTCAATCGGCAGTTTTTATTGTCAGGAACCCTAAGCTCACAATTGGTGTCAGAAGTGGGATAAAATCATGCCGATTTTACCTAAGGAGGAAGCGGAGGGTGTTCGTACTGAAGTCAAAGCCAGCAGGAGACGAACCAGAGATATTTGGTGGTGCGATGCCGCAGACGTCGGGAGGCCAACTACCAGCCGTGGAGGCTGGCCCATCAGCAGCTCCTACACCTGCATTACCCACTTAGGTGCTCTCATGATGCTGCTGCAGGAACAGGCTCGTCGACAGGAGGAACAAGCTCGCCGACAGAAGGGACAGGCCCGCCAACAGGAGGAACAGGTCCGTTGGTTGAAAGAGCAGCAGAATGATCAGGCCCGCCAGCAGGTGGAACAGGAACGCCGATTGGAAGAACAGCTGCAGGGCGGACAGGACGAACAGGCCCGCCGTTCGGAAAAGCAGCTCAAACGCTACCTTCGGGAAAGAGATATGAGAGCTGAAGAAAAAAGGTTGTTAAACATGACAACAGCCTGTCGGAAGCTGAAACCCGAATCGACAAAGTGAACAATCGGGTTGACAACGTAATGGCTGACGTGATGAAAACGATGGATGACCTCAAACTGGGAGATGGAACTACAGCTCCCATAGTAGCTACTACGCCTTCGCTACGTGGGTTCAAAGTGCGACAGGACTTCTTCCTGGTCAGCTTCCAAAATCCAGTTCGAAGCCGTTATGAAGGTGAACGGCTAGAATAAAAGTCAGGCCATGACTGCTCTCTCTCTAGGCCGGCGCGACCAGGCCTTAACTATTCTGGAAGCTCTCGGTGAGGAAGTGACTTATAAGCAGCTCCTTGAGTCATTGGAGGCGAGATATTGCGACGGTCACCTGGAACACGTCTTTCGTCCCCAGCTTAAAGATCGCGTGCAGCGCATCAACGAAAACCTGCAGCAGTGGGCTCTTGGGGAGGAGAAGCTGGTGCAAAAAGCATACCAGTATGTACCTGCGCTCATTGAAGGTAACCTGTTGCAGACATTCATCGACGACATCAGCGACCTTGAAGTCAGAGCTACTGCGAGGCTCGGGAACCACGAGACGCTTAAGGATGCCTTGGTGGCTTCCACCTCCAGTGCATGGGACTGGAGGTGGAAGCCGTGCAGCAGGATCTTCGCTCCCATCGATCCCATCCCATCGAGATTGCGGCAGCTACAGTTCGCGACCGCAATAAAGGATATAGCCCGAGGTGCTATGGCTGTGGAGAAAGGGGCCATCTTTGATCCAGCTGCCCTAAGCGAACCGTAGAAAGAGAAGGTAAACGATATCAGGAGTTCTTTGTTTCCCTCAGTCACTTTTTTTATTGGAGGGAAACACTTACTTACAAATGCATATAAAACATTTATTGTGAAATAATTACAAGATTTTTGTAATGTATATGTTCATCCTAAGCCCGTAAAAGTCCACTGCTAAACATGGACTTTCCACATTGTAGGAAGACATAGACCTAATCATCTCGCTTGGCCGAGTGAAGTATCACACCTTTTATGATTCCATTTCCCGCTGTCGTGTTGGTCTAGATATGTTACGCCTGGCGTAATTGGAATGGAAACATGAACGTTGTGCAGAGGCATTGTTCATCTTTTTTGTATCGTTCCAATTTTAATATATCTGCATAAACATGTAGAAAATATTTTTAGAAAAATAATATTCAATACCAAAAATTACTTATCGAAGTTCGCGTAGTTTCGAAACATTGCAAAAATGTATTTCTTTTCAGTTGTTTATTATTTATTTTATTTGATCCTTAAAACAAACGCAAAGAATAAAGGGCTTATAAATATGGAAATTATCGATAACAGGCTGTTGCAAGAATTATCGGGGTACCCAAACTTATACTTTTTTCAATTAACTGTTTTCAGGGTTTTTGACAGGTTTCGATCCCCGCCAGCACCAATGAAATTGTGAATCGAAATTTAAAGTGCTGATTTACTACGTGCTCGACGGTGCAGAAAATCATTATGAGGAAACCTGCATATCTGAGGAATAAGAAAAAAAATCGTAGACATGTAAAATTGGCCAACATACATTATGGCTGCACGGCGGACACTTCCTTGCCCTAAAACACTATCTGAAATGAGGAAAGGCCTGCGCTCTGCAGTGAGATTTATATAGGCGGTAACTAACATTAAAACAGACTTAAAAAATTCATACAATAGCTTCGGAAGACGGTAATAAGACAAAGTGTATCAAAGAAGTAAAGACCTTTTTTTTAAATTTAAATTTGCCGAAACCTATATTGTAATAAGAATTAGAGGCGGCAATCACAATAAAAATTGGAAGTAGTTTTAATCGTTTTGACTTACCTCTTTTTAAATTCAAAGTATTTGACAGATTAAAGAAAGGAAAGCCAATTAAAATGAAGTAAAAGGATTTTTTTTAGATTATTTCTGATAGATATGTTAGCTATTAATCATAACTGCAATTGATTTTAATTATTAAATTATTCAGTACCATTTCATTTCTATTTTCTTGCACAAAATCAAAGATAACGATGAAATTTTGTTTATTATTGTGTCAGTGATACCCAATTAGATACGTTTATTAAAATCAATATGAGCAGGGGTTAGTCTACTCTTAACTTTTTGATATTATCAATAGGACTAGATTCACACCTGTTCTGCTCTCCTGTCCGGTGAGCAGTTTGGCGTATGGCTCGGGGGAGAGCGCAGATCGTGTTGATCTCCAGGGGAATTTTGAAGAGTTCTACTTCACGTGGTTGCTGCCTGTTATTTGGTCTGGTTCAATAGGAAACAGACAGAACAGAATCACTCAAACGATCCTCTTTTTCTTTTATTTTATCCCACCCCCTTTTCCTATCCTAACCCAGTCTAAGATATCAAGCGTACCGTACCGATGAATGCGTGGCTGAAGGGAGTCCAGTCTCAAACGGTGCCTACGCGAGACCAGGGCAATTCGGGTAGTATTTTAGCCCTTCCCTCACCATGTGGGGCTCTGCCGGGGGTGATCGAGTATTTCCCTGGCCAATCGTGGGAACAAAATGGATGAAAACCGACATTTTGAAATAGATACAGAAAAATCTCCTTTAACGGAACTATCTGTATTTTAGAAGAGGCTCTTTTAGTCTCAACAACAACCTGCAACATTGCACCCCAACCTGGGACGAGACGTGAAGTGGAGGGCACGTCTGCAGCCGAACCACAATCGGAAACGAACCAGGGAGGGGAAAAAAAAAGTTCGCTAGGCCTTATAAGCTCAGTGGGACAGCAAACAAAAGGTACCGAAGGCAGATAGCAGCTGAGATAGGAGCTGAAGAGGTCCTCTCTTCCTACCAGAAGCCCTGGGACGAAATCCCTCTGCCCAAGCCGCCCCCAGTTACGAAGGCGAAAAAACGCAGTCAGTCTGAGGAAGAGTCCCCTAAAGTCCAGCCAAGGAAGTCTTTGAAACTGGCAACGGGGAAGAAGAAGCTAAGTTACAGTACCGTAGCTTGTTCCGCGCGTATAGGATTCGCAATTCGAATCATATGAGTGTGGAGCAGATGCGGCTGGTCCACCGGACACTAACGCAGGCCATCGCTATGACGGCCTGTGGGGCGCAACCGGGAATGGGTCCAAAATTTTCGGGTTTCACCCACAAGCCAGGTTGGATTCTGGTAACGTGACTGAATAAGGCAAACCAGGACTGGATTGTGGGTGGTATCGGAAAACTGAAGCCTTGGCCGGAGGCAAAGCTCTCGGTAATACCAGAGGGCGAGCTGCCTAAGCCTCAGCTGGGCATTACCTACTTGCCACGCAGCGAAGCCGACTCTCCAGAGGAGGCGGCTGTGTTGTTGAGGGCAAAAATTTAGAGCTCCATACTGAGCTCTGGAGAATCCTCCACCATAGGGACGAGGGGAATGGGTTCCAAGTAACCTTTTCTCTGGACGACCCATCAGTGGACGCTCTTCGGAAGGCAGATGGCAGAGTCGACTTTGGCATTAAGATGATAACTTTTAAAGTCAGGGGAGGCTCTGACGTGGCAATGGAGCATGAACCACCCTAACTTCAATCCCCCAGCCCTCTACAGCTCGGGGTGAGACTGGAACGCCATCAGTAAGAGTGACGAAGACCCAAGGTGCAGATATCGCCTCAGTCCGATAGCCTCCGCTGGTGTCATCCAGGCGTGGAGGGAGGGGAGATGGGAGCGGTTTGGCGAAAGGTAAGGCGGGAATCAAGTGCGCAGGTAAATGACGTCCTCGTCCTCAACAGGTGGAAAAGACTCCTGCCCTCCACGCCCATGAATGGCTAAACCCAAGGATAAGACGAGGGTCCTCCAGGCAAATCTTCACCATTCAGCAGCTGCTTCTCCCGCGGTGGAGGTTTGCTTTGCAGAGGATATCATTGCACCTCGCCATTATACAAAAACCTTGGATGGCCAACGGTCAAGTTAAGGGATTGGTGGCTGCCGGTAAGATTCATGTCAATACTAAGTCAATACGAAGTCTGCAGTCTGTGAACACGTACAGGATCGCCCCCGTCACTACATCAGATTTGATAGACCACAAATCCTCGCTAAAGAACACCGATTCCTTCCAAGGATGATTCGCGAGACTATTGAAATCAAAAAACATCCTAATTTCAATAGAGAAGATGGTTGGGTGCTACCATTTGCTTGGGATCCTATAATAAATAAAATTAAATCCCAACCCAAGCATACAACTGCAAGACTTCAAGATACCATAAGTTCATACTGTATAGATCGGAATAAAAGTTAAATTTTAATCTATGGTAACCGCGGTTAACTATGACATAAGGACGTTGAACATCTCAGTCCCGCCCGTGACCATGAGTGCTGTAAAGCGTTCGAAACGTCGGGTATTTAAAAAGTTAAATATACGCGATAAATTCCGTAAAAACTAGTATTATTTCAATGTGTAGTGTTCGCGTAAATATAAGAAATCATTATACAAATACATTAAATTTGTGATTGGAGCATCACCAACCTATGAAACCGTTACTCTTAGGGATCCAAAAGTGACCTCCTGGGATATCTACAGAGATAGGCTTAGGAGGAATTTGTAAACGTTTCCTAAAAGCATCAAAACAATTGAAGCAACGGAGACAGTAACCGTAGGTGTCCGTGAAACCTTCGAGGACAGTTTTTCCGCCAAAACCAAGACCTCAACACGAAAAGTTACTTGGTGGAATACTAAGCTAAAAGAACTTAGAGAAAAGACCAGGTAACCATTCAATAGGGCTAAAAAAATCAAAGAGTGGATTATTTATATTGCAGCCCTAACTGAATATAATAAAGAAATTAGGAAAGCCAAGAGAGCATCGAGGAGGAAGCTATGCGAGGAAGTTGAGCCTTTGCCTCGCAATACAAGACTACAAAAAATGCTATCGAAAGGTAAAACTAATCCGATCGGGCTTCTTAAAATGCCGGATGGTAACTTCAATAATAGTGAAACAGAAACATTGGAGTTACTAGCGTCAACCCATATCCCAGGGTCACACAAGACTTCTGCCTTGAATTCTTTGAGAGCCCTTTTTTTTAACATGGGGAAATGCCTACGCATACCCGCCTCGCGGGGGCAAGGACGGGTTATGTCGGACTCGCACCGACTAAAACCCCATGGTGTTCCGCCTTCGTTGCATATTGGCAGGGCTACGGGAACGCTTTCGCACACTTCCGCGGCCCTAATAGCGACTGCCGCCCCATGGCAGCACCTCCTCGGGAGAGGAATATTCCTCCCCTTTCTCCTTCCCAAGTAAGGCGCACCAGAACACATGGCACGCCTTCCTCCACGGCCTCCAATTACATCTGCGCAACAGACGCCCCCGCGTCCGATGCGCGAAGGCCATGGGGCCAGGAAAAACGAGCACTTAGAAGTACTAGCCTTCCCGACCCCAGCGGCGGATCTGGTCTATGGCTCCGCCGCCAACCAAGATTCGGCTGCGGAGGATAGGGAGAGCGGCGCCTCGCAATACCGACAATCCTCTACCCCCGCAGCCCCATCACCACCGCATCAACGGTGCGGCCCCGTTTGAGTCGCGGAGGATAGGGCGAGTGGCGCATCGCCATACCAACACTCCTCTTCCTCCGCGACTCCACCTCGGCTGCAGCGGTAGAGGGTGCGGAGTCCCCACTCGCTGCAGTCTACCAGCACACATCTGAAGTGGGCTCCCCAAGCCCACTCGGAGTGGCCACCTCAGGCCGGCCCTTCACCTCGGGCCAGCCACGTGGGTTCCTCTTTGTTCACCGTGGGAGACCAAGCCACGGCTACTAAGCCCCCCTGCCACGACAAGGCGGGAACCCGTTCGGGGGGGTCTTTGAGAGCCCTAAGAAGGCCCTTTAATGAGGACTGTCCACCAGTGGGCTGTTGACTCCTTTATACCATATCAAGCGGGGAGGTTGGAATAATTCCCATCCAACTACAGAGAGGTATTGACATCCTTCTTCTCTATCTGGTGAAAATCTTCAGAGCATGTTTTGTATGGGATATATTCCAGAATGATGGACAATTCTCATGGTTCTATTTATACCTAAGGCTGGTAGAAAGGACTACGCTTTACCAAAGTTCTTTCCTATAAGCTTTCTTCCTTTCTTCTGAAGACATTGGAAAAGGCCATATATATATATATATATATATATATATATATATATATATATATATATATATATATAAGGATGTAGCTCTAGTTACGAGGCCCATACATTACAACCAGCAAGCTTACCGCAGAGGCAAATCTACGGAAAAAGCCCTGATCAGTGTCTTTGATAGGGTGCAAAATCACTGGAGGATAAAGAAATAGCTCTTTGTGCCTTTCTAGATATTGAGGGCGCCTTCTACAGTAGCCCCACATCAGTCCCGATTGGGGGCCTCCTATCTAAAAATGTTGACTCCACAATCATCTGATGGGTGAAGTCGATGTTCTCAAAAAGAAAGGCAAAAACAGCGCTGTTTCAAACTTCGATTGAGGTTGCAACTACAAGAGGCGTTTTATGATGGGTTCCGGGTCACGAGGGTATTGCAAGCAACGAATTTGCCGACAAACTTGCGCGGAAAGGCTCAAAGTGCATACAATTTGGACTAGAGCCATTTTGTGGAATCTCAAGAAGCCTAGCCCGATTGACCCTTGAAACTCTTTATCACAATAAATCATTTAAGATCTGGTCTGACACACCAGGCTCAAAACATTCTAAAACCTTAATCCGGGCTTTTGATAGTAAATTCCTTCAGAAGCGTTGGGATTAAATAAAAATAGTTTGCACATTCTAGCAAGAGCCTTAACTGGACACTGTTGTCTTAAAAAGCATATGTCCATCCTGGGACTAAGCAACTCAAGGATGTGTCGGTTCTGTTCCATAACGGAGGAAACGCATCTGCACATTCTACTGATTGCAGATCCTTAATGCACAAACGTAGCACTCATCTGGGAAACTATGTACACCGCCCAGAAGAAGTGAAATTGCTCACGGTTAAGCAACTTTTTTTATTCATTCAATTTATTACTTACGTTTAGGGTGTATGTAAAATTCTCCTACGAACTAAACAATTTATACGTAAGCGAGTTTAATGTATATATGTGATCGATATTATACGACTTCGAAATAATTTAGAAGGCGTTATTTATAGGTTACACTAACCAAATCAAAACTAGTATTTATGCAAGGATGCACTATGTATATATTTTATATAAATATTGCGAATTGCGAAATTAGGTAAACAGAAAACTAAAGCGGGTGAAACTAAATAAAACAAGCGTTTACCTATAGTAAATGCGAGTGTAGCTACAATAATTAATATTTATTATAATCAATAATAATTATTTGCAATTTTAAATTCAACAATACGGCGTGCAGTAACCCAGTAGTGCTAAGCCAAACTAAATATATCTAGGAACCTCTGTGCGAATAAACTAGACTGCATTTTCCAAATTGGTTTATCAGTTTGACTCGATCAGGCCATAGGACGCCAGTTCCAATCCGGATCGACTGGAACAGAAAATAGTGATGCGGTAGGGTAGCTAAATTTAAATCCGGGGCGAGTGACCACAAAATGGTGCGGCCACAGGTTGCCGGGTTCGATTCCAGGAAAAATGACCCAGGTAATTTGTACGAGAGATTAACAATAGGTGTTATAGCGTGAACCAAACGGTGGACTGTATATGCGTAGTTAATTATAACTAAACCAAAATACCTGACGTGGCACGTGGCAGGCTTTGAGCAATGCACTTGCTATGACCTAATATATCTAGCCGGTACTTTTACACAGGAATAAAATATGAGCTGCTAGGAAAAAGAAACAACAAAGGACAAAGGGCAGCTTATTTATTGTAAATAGAAAAGCACTTACCGGGGTGGGTCTTCTAACTGCCTTTGGTCTTAGGCCTCAAGGTTGATGACACTGCGTTACAACTGCGTTAAAAGTGTCCGAGTGGTGGCAGTGGAAGTCCTTCTACCTTCTCGGCCACTCCACTTCCAACTAAGGGGAGCGGACTTTTCATTAGATGCAAAAATGACGTCACGTCTCTTAGCCTCCTCCCCTAAGAGTGTAGGGTCCCTCAGTGCGTGAGCAAGGGAAAACGCATGGGATGGGAGAATATACCGGCTAATTACTAGCTAACAGAAAAAAATGCGAGGGTTTTTTCCGCGCAACCACACACAAAAATTAAGAATGAAATAAAATGTAAAAGAAGTCTAAATACCTGAATGTCACACAAAATTATTAAGAAGTAAAATGTATATGCTTATTAAAAGTATAATTTGTATATTAGGGAAATAGGTAAAACTTAAATTATTTATTACATACATTTTTTTAAAACTATTTAACCAGAATAGGTTAAAATAAGAGAAGTTCGACCTCAAGATTACAGAACACCGAGGTAGTAGAAAGGATGATGAAAACTTCTACTCACCAGCCACCAGCTGCTCTTATGGTTCAGGATCAACTCCGCTTACTGGAAACATTTCTTTAGGTTCGAGGATTGTCTCAATTTTTTCTTCGAGCAGCGGACTTTCGATTCCGATAAATTTTTGTATCGAATTCGCGAACAACGCAACACTACCGAAGTGTGACGATCCCAAGACGTCAAGATTACGGGAACGTAAAATGATTTTTTTAAAATCTATTTTATTTCTAATTACATTTTTTATTATAATTACTTAATTAATACGTCTTGACAGAAGTCGATACCAAAACAATCTGCTTCCTCTCATCCCATGAAATTCCATGAACTCTGCCTAATATCTTATGCAACCAAAAGCCCTGAATCTACAGTTACTGATTATTGTCTAATATTTATAAAGCCCCCTTTAGGTACAAACGCTTACACCTCTATGGTCTTGTGGTTGCATAACTACCTCGTTATCTTTTTAACTATTTAATCTACTTTTAATCCTTTTTCACTTCCCATAACAGATTATTTTATGTATCACATCAAATTTTTCAACTTATTGTTAATTAAACCTTGGTTATAAAACCCTCCCATCAGTTCAAGGCTTTTAGATTGTTAAGAGTTATTTTTTATTACACTAGCTTGCCACGCAGACGTTATTCTGCTCTTTTCGACGACTCTTCGTCAAGTCGTATTAATAATACTTAAATTCGCAAAAAATAATTGTGATTCGCTCATGGGCAAAAAAAACTATCCTATCTCTCAAGTTGGACCAAACTGCACACGGTGTGCAAATTTGATTAAAATCGGTTAAGTAGCTTAGGATTCCATCGCGGACAAATAACGTGACACGTAATTTATATATCTTAAGATTATAATTACGAAAAATCACAATCAAATAAATTCATTATACTTTTAGAATGTTGCTGTAAGTGATATTTATGGATCGGCACAATCAAATGTCAGGGGTAGAGGAAATATTGCATAAATTATTCAAGTAATTGCACGGAAAACACAAAATTCGTATTTTTTGCTATTGGAAACTTACTAGGTTTTAATTCATGGCAACTTGCCAATGATAAATATGATTCAGTGCGGCTTGGCTCCAAGACCTTTTCTATTTTTCTCAATTCAACAAGCCATTATAAATACCCATTTTTTATGTTTGTATATTTTTGTCTGTACTTTATGTATATTTTTATCACTTTTTGATACAGTGTACATTAATATGCCAACGAACATACATATAAGCCGAAGTGATATATTAGTTTAATTAGCAAATTATTAATTTGCTGCATATCAAGAGGTCACATTGTATTGTCTGTGTAAAGTTCTGTGGGGTTTAAAATTTCACAGATATTTCTCGATTATTTCGGTATGAACCGCGTGTTACCATTCATATATATTGATATGACATATATATATATATATATATATATATATATATATATATATATATATATATATATATATATATATATATGCTGTATCAGGGAACACCGCCCGAATAATTGAAAAATATTTTTTTATATTACAACTTACAAAACAGAACCATTTTTCAGATAACGAGTTATGGATGAAGAAAAGCAAATTTGCCTAAAAAAATTATTACAAAGATAGTTTATTTTAAACATGAACAACTTGCGCTTTCTACACCAAATGAAACAGCTATTATAATATGTGTTATATCTGGTGGGATGACAAGCGATATTGTTATGTACTAAATATTTGATACTGGACTTTAATATTGGTAATTTTACTTTTGTATTTTATTACAATACCCTTTTGTTATATACCTCATACATAACTTCTCATTAACTTTGAACTAATTGTTATTACTTTTTTTCATATTCGATACTGTGTGACATATTTTATATTTTCTCAAATAAATTCTCGCAAGAGCTTATAGCCGAATTATATCTCTGTGTCTTTTATCTGTATAAGAAAACTGATGGACTAATGTAGAAGACAACCACAAGCGGTATCAATTCAAATATTTAAAGTATAAAAACACTTATATTATTCGAACTATGTTAATGTTGCACAAGACATAGACTAACCTAAAGTCAGTAAACATCATTTATTTCAGACCGAAATCAATCGCATCGCATTTCACAAGGCAGGCCGCAGATGAGTTGTCACCACCGGGAACAAAAATTGATTTCCCAACAGCCTGTAATTACATAGGCTCTATATAACCTTCAGGTCGGAACACAGCAGTGCACCCACCGTTATTTGGCGGTAGAAATTGGTAAGAGTATGGTACCTATCTAGACTTCACTAAAACTTCGGTAAAAAAGGAACTACCACTTAGTTACGTTTTAAAATAAAAAAAGTTATAAATTTAATTTTATTTAAATACACACGTGCCTTTAACAGTTAATTAGTATATAGATCTGTTGCAGAGATAATTTGCTGTAAGTAGGCTATCCAAATGTTATAATTCCATTTTAGGTTACGTATTGAAACCGCATCAACTAATTTGTGTACGCCAACGTAACGTCATGCGAGCAGCGGCAGTTATTCAAACCAGTTTGAAATAGATTGGATTTGATTATTCATTTATTCACTTATTTAAAATTATTATAAAATAAATTAAACTGCAATTTTTTTTCATTAATATTATATTATATATTACTAATAAAGTGAAAGCGATGGTACCATGAAGATGATCACGTCACATTGTCATCAGAGTCAGCTACATTGCGGAAGTTACCTGTTGGAACTTATTAGGTGTAATCACAAAATGTGCGCACGCGCGCGCGCGCGCGCGCGCGTGTGTGCGCGCGTGTGTGTGTGTGTGTGTGTGTGTGTGTGTGTGCGTGTGCGTGTGCATGTGTGTGTGTGTGTGTGTGTGTGTGTGTGTGTGTGTGTGTGTGTGTGTGTGTATGTGTGTGCGTGCGTGCGTGCGTGCGTGCGTGCGTGCGTGCGTGCGTGTGTGTGTGTACACTTCTCACAGAACACCAGCGTATAATAGCAGCTTAATGCTGTTGTGTTTTGTGTGGTGTTGATCCCTAGTTTAGGATAAATGTCTTTGGGCCACAGCATCCACTTACCATCAGGTGGACTGTGTGCTAGTTTGTCACCCAATGCTATAAAAAGACTGTCATTATTTGCGAGTACTTTTAAAATATAATTACAGTAAGTTATTACCTTCGTTGTTTATTTAAAATTATGATTGTAAGATAATAAAACGGGTTAGTAAGTTGAAGGGACAGTGGGTCGGCCGTATAGCTCGAAGAATCGACAACCGATGGGAAAGAAAGGTTCTCGAGTGGCAACCTCGTACTGGTAAGCAAAGTGTAGGGCAACCCCCATTAGATGAAGCAACGACCTGTTAATGACGATGATGAGGATAATAATCACGGGGGGTCAAGTCTCTATGGAGCCGATGCAAACGTCGGGCAAAATAAGCGAAACAGAGACAACGCCATACGCTAGAGCTAGACAGAAATCACTATTGATGCTTTGCTTTGCAATATGGTGGATTATTGAAAGCGCTAGACGTACTTTGAAATATTTTTATTTCTATTGTATATTTCTTTGCTTTTATAGCATGTGCCTGAAGATTTTTACGAGATAGAGACTCATTATTTCGTGCTTCTGTGTTTTTGTTTTGTGTGCCCGCTGGACGCTTAGAGATAGAGACTCATTTCCTTATATTATTATTTGGTGTTTGTAATTCTTTTTGCCTGGACAATTTTACGAGATATAGACTCATTTCTTTTTTTGTTTTGTGTACGTGTGTCTGAGCATTATTTGTTAATATGTCACGCCATACGCGCTATGAACGAAAAAGAAAGTGTGCAAAGTGTAACATCACTGCCACAGAAGATGAAAACTTGAGTTTCCACAGATTTCCTCTACCTGGTAGACATACATTTTTTTAAAGTAAGTAACTAAGCTATTCTAATTTTTTGTTACTTTTTCCCTCGTTATCTTATTAAGTACTTAGTACTTAATGTTTTTAACATTCATAATGTCCATAACATAGTAAACATAATGTTCATAACATAAATTTTTCATTGCTGGGCACTGGCCTCCCTCAAGGGTCACCATAACGACCAGACCTGTGCGTCTCGCATCCATCTGCTACCCGTGACCCTTACCAGGTTATTGGTCTTATCTTGTAGAAGGCCTTCCTAACTGTGATCAAAACTACACTTAGATTTTAAAAAATCAATAATTTCAGGGCACGTGTATGGGCTGAATACTGTTACCCTACTGGAGAGTGGTCAACTGAGAAATCACTAAGAGACTTGCACTCGCAACACAAAATGTTATGCAGTAAGCACTTTTATGATTCCTCATTCACTAACAGTGCGAGGATAAGATTGCACAATTTTGCCATCCCAACTGGGACACAGGATTTAATGGTAAAGATTCGCCAGGAACAATGTGCAACTGCAAGTGAAAGTAAACAAGATACAAATATCTCAGTTGAAAAACCTCAAGTAAGTAAACATTAATTACTATATTACTCAAAACTCCATCAATCATAAAGCTTGATATGTGGTTGGAATTTATAAGTACAGTCAAACAAATACTTAAGCTAAAACTCACAGAAAGAAATTAATAGGCCTTGTCTAAACTCTATTTTAAATTTCATTTTGTTTTAGAGAAACCAAACAACCAAAAGATTGACTTGTAGAGAATGTCTTGATGCATGAAATCTGCCCTTGTACCACTGTTGTACATAAAATTTAAATAAGTAAATAAATAGACCTCACTAATTTTCATCAGGCATGATTCAGATCAAGAGCAAACTTGTATCAGTAATAATAAAAACAGTTAACTCAACGTCAACCATAGTATTGTTAAAAACCAAAATAAATACACAACCCTCAATCTCAAATAATGGTTTTCATAAAAGTATTACTTACTTACTCTTTTTTATTAGAAGTTCAATCATGAAGTTTTCAACAAGTTGAACACAAAAATGAGGATAATATGGCGTTGGAAACATCCTGATAATTTAAATGTAGAAACTGATCATTACCTTTGTTTACAAAATAAAATAAAAAACCAGGAAAATAAAACTGCTTGTCTCTAGTTACTCAATTGGTAATGTAGTTTTGCAAGAGGTACTGGTGATTAAAGACTTAGGAGTAACTATTGACAGAAAGCTAACCTTTAAATCTCATATAAACATTGTTTATTAACAAAGCCCTGAAATTCTTAGAATTTATTAAGCGCAATATAAAGGGTGTCAATTTTTTTTTATATAATGCTTTTGTAAGAAGACTCCTTGAATTTCGTTAGTGTCATATGGAATCCATCTTCTAGTGTGCACTCCCAACTCATTGAAAGTATACAGCATGCATTTACTCGACATCTTGCCTTTCATGCCAGTGATATCTCACATAGGCAGCCTTACTATCAGCAACTGGTTAAGTTTAAGATGATGTCTCTCCAAAATAGACGAAATATTCTAGATTTGTGTTTTCTACATAAAATAGTACACCATTAAGTTAAGTGCAGTGACCTCCTTGACAGCATTTCGTTTGCTGTTCTGCATAAATATCCCCGTTGTCGCATCGCAAAAAAAATTTCATATTCCTTTTGTGAAAACTCATCTCGGTAATCATGCTCCATCGTGCATGTATGTGGAAAATAGAATGAATTTTCTAAATTGTTCATTGTAATTTTCAGGTACTAGTGTTGGAACCTTCATTACCTGTTCAGGTGCCAACCATAGCCAACCCTACTACATCTTTACCTGTTCAGGTGCCAACCATATGTGAACCAACTACTGATAGCTTGATGGTTTGTAGTACTTATACTAATTTTCATGAACAATCTTAATCACAGTGACCAATATCTCATAATTAAATAAGTATAATAAACAAGCTTTTGACTTTGGCGCTTGCTCAGGTATCAAGAGTTTTCTTCATTGTTTATTAACTACCTACAAGAGTGACACTGAAAGTTCTTAGAAAATCAAAAACTGAACAAACTAGAAAGTTATATTAATATAACTTAATTTTTATTATATATTATAAAAAATTAATCTTAAAATATAATATTAGTTTTTTTATATCTTTTCAAAATAGTGTCCATTTACATCAATACATCGCTGCATCCGATGGAATCACTGATTTCACATTTGACATGTTTTTCTTGAACTTTTTACATTAAAATTTTGAATCATTTCACAACACCAATCAACACGGTGGAGTTTTTGGGCCTCTATCAAATAAATCATATATTATCCATCGGGCACAAAGCTTCCTGACCGCAAAATGTTCATGGAGAATATTTGGTGCACTTGACTCATACTGATTTTTATTTCTTTATTTTATTTTTATTATTCACAAAATCCACAGCTTGTAACAATCTATTTACACACAAATCTTATAAAATAGGTCTTGAAGCCAATTACGGATTTACAATATACTTATTTAGCTTAAAAGAACTTCACAGAGTATTCACCACCTTACTTAAAAATAGACATATGAAATATAAACATATTTAAAGGTAAACAAAGCGCACGAAATTTTTATTAAGTGCAGAAGATTGTGTATGTTTGCACACGTATGTGAAAGCGAGTCAAAGTGTGTGTTTGTGTGTGTGTTTGTGTGTGTGTGTGTGTGTGTGTGTGTGTGTGTGTGTGTGTGTTTGTGTGTGTGTGTGTGTTTGTGTGTGTGTGTGTTTGTGTGTGTGTGTGTGTGTGTTTGTGTGTGTGTGTGTGTGTGTGTTTGTGTGTGTGTGTTTGTGTGTGTGTGTGTTTGTGTGAGTGTGCGTGTGTGTGTTTGTGTGTGTGTGTGTGTGTGTGTGTGTGTGTGTGTGTGTGTGTGTGTGTTTGTGTGTGTGTGTGTGTGTGTGTTTGTGTGTGTGTGTGTGTGTGTGTGTGTGTGTGTGTGTGTGTGTGTGTTTGTGTGTATGTTTGTGTGTATGTGTGTGTGTGTGTGTGTGTGTTGTGTGTGTGTTTGTGTGTGAGTTTGTGTCAAAAAACATCTTAATTTCAATAGAGAAGATGGCTGGGTGCTACCATCTGCTTGGGATCCTATAACAAATAAAATTAAATCTCAACCCAAGCATACAACTGCAAGACTTCAAGATACCATAAGTTCGTACTGCATAGATCGGAACAAAAGTTAAATTTTAATCTATGGTAACCGCGGTTAACTATGACATATGGACGTTGAACATCTCAGTCCCGCCCATGACCATGAGTGCTGTAAAGCGTTCGAAACGTCAGGTATTTAAAAAGTTAAATATACGCGATAAATTCCGTAAAAACTAGTATTATTTCAATGTGTAGTGTTCGCGTAAATATGAGAAATCATTAACACTGATGTTATCTTCGGTCGTCGCCGTAGAAGACCGTCCCTCATGCAGATCATCGGTGACATTAGTGCGACCATCTTTAAGCTCATTGAACCAGTTGTAAACAGTGGCACGAGATGCGGCTTCATCGTCGTGAAAGGCCAATCAAAGTCTTATCATAATTTTCTTGTTGACTCTAATAACATCGAAAGTCATAAAAAATCATTGGGTGCGTTTGGCAGAAAAAAGCGCTAGCAAGCGCTTGTAAGCAAAATGGCGATAGTAAGCGGTAAGCGCTGTCAAATCGTAAGTAGCTGTTTTCCTCTAGGACACGATGTTAGTTTTAACCGGGGAACCTAACCTAATTTAAATATATGTTTGTGAAGTATTCATATTAAAAACTTACCAATCATGAATTTTTAATAATATGTATATGTCTATTCATGTCATTATATTACTTAAAACTAATATTGCACAAAACAACTTATAAACTCTACTTCAAAACAAACAAATTAAATAAGCAAAATGGCGTATTGTGTCAGCGCTACTGAAGTAGCAATCGTGTCCTGGCCGAAAACTATTTTAGCGCTAGTAAGCGCTTGCTAGCGCTTTTTTCTGCGAAACGCACCCATTGTACGAAAATTTTCTAGCGTTGAGTTCATGTTGTCGTGACACAGATAATTTTCAATTTGCCGCCAAATCGTAACCAAGTGACAAATTAATAAAATACATATAGTGCCACCAACTTATCTGTTCAGTTTACAGAGTCGCTAGTGGAGTGCTTACTATTGCCATTTAAGAAATTCGCCGAGGAAATAGGTGACTACATATTCATTAGGTACACATAATATAAAATAAAACAAAACAATTTCGTGTTAATATATTAAAATTAGTGAGAATTAGTGTTATTATATATATTATTTATATTTTATAAAAATAATTGTGGTCGTGGTCTCGGAGTTCAAGCGGCCGAACTCCAGGAATTTCTGTTTTGAAAGACGTACCCGCGTTAGCTACTGATTCCAATAATTCATCTTCTGAGTCACTGGAATCGCTTTCGCTATCGCTCTGACACTCTATAATAAAGGGTTCATCTAAATACGCGTCTTTTAGTCTGTATGCATTTTCAATTTTTTTCACATGATTACAAATGTTTTTCCACTGCACCGGTGTAATTTTATTGAATGCATCTTCAATTAATTGGGGCATTAGAACATTAGATTTTCCAACATTTTTGTCTGCTATGTTCCTTTTCATAGAGCTCCATATCATTTCAATTGCGTTCAAGTCGCAATGATAAGGCGGCAATCTAAGAATAACATGGCCATAACTTTTCATCAGGTTATCAATTTCATATTCCGGAGCAGGTTTATTTTTCTTTATTAACTCATAAAGCTGTGGTTTTGTCATTTTTTCATTGAAATCCACATTGTTTTCTACAAGCCACTTCTGCATATCAGCCTTACAGTGGTTTGAATTAGGACACCTATTTACGCAAATACTATGGTATGGCGCATTATCCATCACAATGAGAGAAGGTTCATGCAGATTAGGTAGTAATTTTTCATATACCCATTTTTTGAAATTAGTGCTATTCATTTTATCATGGTAGTCCCCATACTTTGTATTTGATTTAAATACGAGAAGTGCATTTTCCACAAAACCTTTTTTCCACCTGCATGGATTATGATCCACCTATTACCTTTCGAAACAGGTTCCAAATCGCCATCCTCTTCAGGACCTTGCCAACATTTCCCAGTTGAGTGAGACGAATGTATGTAAGTTTCGTCTAAATAAATAATAGGTCTTTT
This sequence comes from Parnassius smintheus behrii, assembly GCA_036936625.1. Classification (NCBI taxonomy): domain Eukaryota; kingdom Metazoa; phylum Arthropoda; class Insecta; order Lepidoptera; family Papilionidae; genus Parnassius; species Parnassius smintheus. The sequence continues at coordinate 32,334,610 of JAUPFT010000014.1, read as the reverse complement.
TTCACCACACTCATTTTCTTTAATTTTTTGTAGGTAGGTTGCTCTCCATGCAACTACGTCGTTACGTTCATACAACACTTTTCTATTCGATTTTGTTTTCTTATAACGAAATCCTATTTTGTGAAGCAATTTTCGAAGAGTTTCACGTTCTGCTTTGAAATCAATATCTCCTTTTAAAATACTCAGTAATTTGGGTATGGTAGGAATTTCTTTTTTCACTGAATAAAATTCGTGAATTTTTCTTCTTATAACACCAATGTCGAAATTATCAACTTCATGTTTCCAGGTTTTTCTTTGCCTTTTTTTGCCAGGGGTAGAAATTTTAGAATTTGATTCTTCAGCGTGTTTCTCTTCATTTACGAGTTTGTGTACAAATCGCTCAGAAACACCTGTAACGAAACGACAAATAATTATTGTATAGGTAAAATTAAATAAATATAAGCCCGTGTATATGCCGTCACTATAGCTACTTCACAGACCACAAATTACAAAGCTAGGTAATATAGACGAATTACAGTAAATTGAGAATTTTTTTTGTTTGTTGAATGTTTCACAAGTACATTATTAGGTGATTTTAATTTTCCATATCTGACAATACTAACCTGTCGCGGCAGTAACGCGTTCATACAGCTTTTCAAATGGTATAATTGGGGCTTGTACACGTTTCTCTTCTTTCATAAAAGATAAAACTTTTAGGATAATCTGTCGCGCATCACTTTTAAGAGCTTTAGGCATTTTATTTGCACTTTTTAAAAACACTCACCTGATAGCTCAGAATAAATAATAACTGACAGCGAAATGTCATTTACAAAATGGCGGCCTTAGTTCCAATTTTGTCCACCTGAACAGATAAGTTGGTGGCACTATACACAATAATATTGGTAAAGAGTTCCACTTTCAAAATTGGAACTTATTTTTTATTATATCGTTTGCAAGTGGCCAGTGCTAAAAACTTTCATTGTTGCCCTCATATGTATAGGTTTCGAACCTACAGTCTGTTTAAGTATTGTTTAAGAAATGAGGATCTATATGATCACAATATTTAACTTATTTCCAGATGCCAAGGACTAAAGGGATTTTGAGGGAGCTAGATTTAAGCAAGTCATTGGAATTGACCCCTAAGAAACTTAAACTGTATAAAAGATGTAGGAGAAATTTGAGCGAAATAATGAGACTTAGAAAAAAAATTAAGAAACAACCACGTGCCCTCATCAAAACATTAACTACAAATAATAATGTCCAAAGTCTCATGGACAAAAATATATCAGGGCCATTTGCTTTATTGTTGCAAAGTCAACTGCAAAATACTCCCAGAAAACTAACTGGTCGGAGATGGAGTATAGATGACAAAGTTATGGCTTTAAGCATCTATAAAAGGTCTACTGGCTGCTATAGACTGCTGAGGCGACTTTTTTGTCTACCAAGCGAAGGTACATTAAAAGCATTGCTGAATAAAATTCCGATGAAATGCGGTATAAATAGCCAAATATTCAAAACAATTAAAGATATAACTAAAAATCGAAAACCAGAAGAAAATCTGTGCATTTTGGCATTTGACGAAATGTCAATACGAAAACATTTGCAATATAATAGTAAACAAGATGTAATTGATGGTTATCAAGATCATGGAAATCAAGGCAGAACTATGGAGCCAGCCACACATGCATTGCTTTTTATGGCTATTGGAATCCGAAAAAAGTGGAAGCAGCCTTTAGCTTTCTACTTTTCTGGTAACTGTGTTACGGCTGATAGATTATCTGTTCTTATAAAAGAAGTAAGTATGCAATATAGCTGACTGAAGAAAAAAAACCATTGCATACTCAATATATTATATAATTATATATTTGTATTTACAGGTACTTGATGCAAGCTTCCAAGCTGGGTTGAATGTCACAGCTACTGTATCGGATAACTTTGGTGTAAACATCAAATCACTAAACTCCCTTGGTTCCTCAGTGGCTAAACCATATTTTGAGTTTAAAGGCCATGAAATCGTCACAATTATAGACCCACCTCACCTAATCAAATGCTTCAGAAATAATTTACTGAAGTACGACATTAAATGCCCTCAAGTATTGCAAATTGATGGAAAATCTATACCAGGTAATTTAAATGTTGTAAATAATAGATAATAAGTAGGTATGACATGAGTACATGACTAAGGTCAAAGGTGGCAATTCAAACTTCATAAGATTTATCTTGTCTTGTGCAACCCGCCGCGCGGATGATCATCAGATTAATATAAACTAACACAGAATCAATAAATGTATTTTATTAATACTTCTGTCATTATTTATAATATATTTTACATGTTTATTATTACAGGTGTAGCCAAGTGGAGCCACATTAAATCATTCTTTGAAAAAGACAATGAAAATCCAAATTTTGTTTTTGCACCTGCTTTAACCAAGCAGCATATTGAACCCAATTTTAAACAAAAGATGAAAGTCAGCTTAGCTTGCCAAGTATTCAGCCATTCAGTTGCTGCAGGAATGCTTGCAAAGATTGCGAACAGTTAGTTGTTTTATTGGATAACTTTTAATCATCATCATCATCATCATTACAGCCCTTTACAAGTCCACTGCTGAACATAGGCCTCCCCCAAGGTATGCCACAAAGCACCGTCCTGAGCCACCTGCATCCATCGACTTCCTTCATGTCTTACCAGGTCGTCACTCCATCTAGTGGAGGGTCGTCCTACACTTCGTCTACCGGTATGAGGCTGCCACTCGAGAACCTTTTTTCCCCAACGGTTGTCGGTTCTTCGAGCTATATGGCCACCTATTTCCACTTCAGCTTACTAATCCGTTGGGCTATGTCGGTCACTCTGGTTCTACTGCGGATATCCTCATTTCTAAGTTTATTACGCAGAGAAACTCAGAGTAGCCCTCTCCATAGCTCGCTGAGCGACTTTGAGCGTCCTCATAGGGCCAGCAGTGAAGGACCACGTCTCAGTTCCATATGTCATCACTGGCAACACGCACTGGTTGTGCAACTTAGTTTTCTTAATTATTTTAATAATAACTTTTAATAATCTTCAAAAATAATCGACGTCTCGAAATATAATATAATAGTTTCTGAATATGTCAATCAACTATTATTAGAGCTTATTCAAATAATCATTCTAATAAGATAAAATTAAGCTACTTCGCGTTGACAGCTTCCTTTTATAATTGAATATTTTTATAAAGATTACTTTATTTAGAGTAATTTTGATTACTTATTAGGTGTAATTTTTATGCCTGCTGTACACGCTCGTCTCGTCTTGTCTCGTGCCTCCCTCCCCGACACGCTTCCAAGAGCGAACGAGGGCGCAAGACGCGACGCGGCGAACGCGTGAATTTCCCGTTGTCTTCAATTTCATTTCATTTTCCCTAACCTTTCACTATAAAATAAAAAAAATGAGTGTTTACTTTACAGATGAAGCAACGACGACAGCCATGCTGATAGAAAAAATAGACCAGCTGTTCGACACCTTAAATGGCGATACGCCTGACCAGAAAAGAGGAAAAAAATTCCTTACAAATTTTACCCGCAGAAGTCCACATTTAAATTTTTTTAAGGAAATGAAAATCCTGTTCCAAGAATTACAATTTATTGGGGCCAGATGCAAGCCGCCTTCGCAGGAAGGTTTTATTAGAACTATAAATGCAGTTGAGCGTCTATTTTTTAATTTAGAAAGGCAATATGGTATAAAAAGTTTATCAACGCGCAGGCTCAATCAAGATCCATTAGAAAACTGTTTTGGTTGCATCCGCAGCAATTGTGGATGCAACCCGAACCCAAACACCCTACAATTTGTTGCAGCTCTCAAAACCTCTATGATCAACAATTTATTGCATAGCAGTAAAAATAAAAATTGCAAAGAAGACGATAATGTCATATTAAATGATTTAAAATCTTTTTTAAGTCAAGTTGACCAAAATAAAGAAACAAATGTAGCTGTTAAAACATTTGATTTAACAGAAGGTGTAGAAGCATCTAATACTGTAATACCTCAGTGTTCTGGAGAACTGCAAGCTTGCGCATATGTATGTGGCTTCATGATAAAAAAATTAGTACCCATTTGCCATCAGTGCAAAATCACAATGCTTGCAGACCAGAACACAGAGGTAAGTCATTTATTCACAAGCTTTAAAGAATACAGTTGTATGCGCAACAGTCTACATTATGTTAATAATTTTTTTACGGAGACAGTGGAGATTGCTGCAACAATTGTTAATAAATTTTTGGATGAGCATGGGTGTAAAATAAATATAAAAAATGAACTTATAGAAATTTTAAGAAGAAAATTAAATTTCGAATGGTTGCTTGGTTGTTCTGAGCACTATGATAAAAATAAAATGCATATAATTATTTCCACTATATGTATATGTATAAAACGACACTATATTTTAAAAAATAGGCAGTTCACCGATGAAGCTTCGAAAAAAGCAATGAAAAGAAAAATAAATATTTTAAAACACGCTTACAACTTCGTTTTATTTAATACCTTTCCATAAATATGTATGCATTATGAAAATAAACCAAAATTCAGGTAATTTTCAAATTAAATACCAGAATTTCGCTTTGTTTTCATGATACATGGCATAAAATAAAATGAAATAAAATCACGAGTCTATCATCAGTTTTGAAATCTGGCGCGAAAATTAGTTCACGGGTCAAAAACTGGCGCACTAGTGTCGCAAGTTGTTGGCATTTCTTTTGTATGAAGTTTTCGTTCTTCCCGTCGGGGTAAATGTATTCTGTGATAATAATTTTAATTCATTTGTATTATTTAAAAAATATTGTTATATTATGTAAGTTGACAACAGTACTGGATTTAAACTCGCTAAACGTATGAGCAAATATTCCAAGTTAAGTAGGCTGCAACTAATACTGAATGTTTGCGGACTTAAGATAAAGCTGGATAAAGCAATAGATAAGGGTATACTAGAAATTACTGTACTTTTGGTGCTGTAAAAATAGTAATCTCAGACGTCTACATTAAACCGGAATCGGGTGACAGGCAAGTCATAATAGTTAACAGAGAAATATATAATTCAAATAATATATGTTTTAAAATTACAAAAATTTATAAAAATCAAGAAAATCTACACTCTGTGACGGTCATTTAACTCCTGTTGCTTTAAATTTTAACTTTCTTTAAAAATTGCATTTAATTATGTAATCCCGAATTATGCTTCTGAAAATTGTTGCTTAAAATTTACAGCCAATTTATTCAAAATTACTACTTAGCCCAGTTTTAAATAACTTTTAGTTTACCACCGGCGATTTTTCCGGACCGATACGACCTGGGGACCTTCAAGAAAAGAGCTTACTCCTTTCTAAAGGGCCGGCAACGCACCCGCAATTCTCCTGGTGTTGCGGTTGATCATGGGCGGCGGTAGTCACTTAACATCAGGTGAGCCGCATGCTCGTTTGCCCCCTCTTCTATAAAAAAAAAAAAAAAAAAAAAAATACAATCAATGAAGTGCAGTTACAATTTTACTATACCGTAAGCCATTCGGGTCAAACCACACATAAACGTAACGTGATGGACGTAGTCACACGGTTACACCAAACAAGATTAAGTATGCAAGCCAACAGCATCACTGCTTATCTCGTTGTGACACAGGGCCGGGTTGTCAGCTTACTAAACAACCAATACTAACAATGGCAAAATCTGAAACAGGGTAATAGCACTCTTTAAGTAAAAATAGTGTGGATAGATAATATTTTCATGATTTACATTAAAAATATGCTCTTTTGGTTGTTTTAACAACAGGAGGTTATTGAATACAAAAATTTGCTAATTATATATTCACGAAATATTATATTTCGTAAATATATAATAAGATAAACTGACAATTCCACAACTTATACATATATTATAATAGTATCACTCAGTGCAAGTGACCACTCGGATAGAGATTCGGATCAATCATTCGACCGACCCGCATATTGTGTGAGGGCGAGCGACCTGTGTTTGTAAACGAATCCGAAACAACACGACCATTTTAATTATAACTTTTAATATATAAAGAAGTAAATACCAATATCATAATTAAAAACTACGTAAGTATTAAATGAATCACCATCTTTTTGTAAATTTGACGTAACAGATCTCTTTTCGCAGCAAAAAACTGAATAACTCGGCACATTTGAAGGACGTCGATTCAGTTGCGAAACTAGATTTAGGCTATAAAAAAGTGTGGCTGAAACTAGTTTTATTGTACGTATAGGACCTCGTGCACTTGTACTTTGACAAAAGGCAATACCTGCGTGTGACTAATCCCCTCTGGACAGTCGGTGGTCCGTGTTGCTTTATGTTATTTACTTGACTTGACACTGGTGGAGTTTTATCAAGAAAAGTCCTAATTTAATAGAAGAAGAATCTTTTGCTAATTCTTTCGTATCGTTTAGGAAAATTAAATATAGTTTCAAATTCAGTTCTTTAGTGGTGCATAAATATTTTTCTAAAATAAGGAATTCGAGACTCAGCAGTGTAGCTTTGACGCGTATATAGAAAGCATACAACAACAGTACGCACAGGTCAGGACTGATCGCCTATAGCCTCAATTTGTTATAAGCATGACTATTTTTAGAAACTACACATGGTTATTACGCCTTTATCTTGTATACTTTCCAATAAGGTACGCTTAAAGGTTGAGCGAAAAACATACTGTACTAGTTAAAAACATACATCGAGCATAAACGCGATAGAATGTATGTTATTAACGTGTGCAGATAGTATTTGTACGTCATAAAAAATAAAACTAATATTATAATCAAACTTATAATTACTTCCTGTTCGCATGACAACTCCGTGACAAAAATAAAAAAATAAAAGAAAATGTACTATGTAGATTATATAACATATATGTATTGACTAATATTGATCCTTGAAGTTACTTCTGTAACAGTTTCGACGCTGCGGGAAGTGCAGTCCCCGTACGCCGTAGCAAATTGCAGGTACTCGTGCGAGCCGTAGGGGTTAAGACTGGTCGCCGAAGGCGACCAATATGCCGAAGCTGCGGAAGTTGACATTCCTCCCGCGCCTACGGATTTACAAAAACACTCTAGGGGTGGGGCAGACAAGACTACGTGGGGTCGGGGCGTGCTGATTCAGTTTTAGAATCTGTTGAAGTTATTTGACCAATCATCTAATTAGCCGTATTTTCGCGATCACCATAGATTTTTTTCCGAAAATTCGGTTTATCTAATTATTATCCATAGATTACTGTGTATATACTAGAGATAGATGTGCGACTCAAATTTTATTTTCGTTATTGATACGTGCTTTGAATAACAGATGGCGCTAAATAAATGTGCTTTAAACTCGCCCTCTATTTGCACTTTACAATTTTTATTTTATATATATACATACATAAACACTCACGCCTGTCACCCAGAGGGGTAGGCAGAGACTACAGACTTCCATTTGGCACGATCCTGACACACCTCTCTTGCCTCCTTCACATCCATACACCTACGCATACATGGTCGTCGGTTAAGGGTACTCCTAATTTGGTCCGTTTTCAATAAATCGCCAATTTGGTCGATAAATTTTCGCCTAGGACGTCCCTTTCCGACTCTGCCATTCACTTCTGCACCATACATTTTCTTTGTCACTTTTTCCTCATTCATTCTTTCCACATGACAAAACCACCGAAGCATTCCTTTCTTAATCCTGGTCACCACATCATCTCGCAAACCACACTCTTCTCTTATTACACAACTCCTTACCCTGTCATTCAGATTCAGCCCTAACATACTCCTTAACGACCGCATTTCTACTGCGTTTATTCTACTCTCGTGCTTCTTCTACCACACCCAACTTTCACTACCATACGTTAAAGTAGGGACCAACACAGCATTGTGAATTGCCATACGTGCCTTTTTGACACATTTTGACTCTTCACAATAGAGTGCAAGGCCCCATTTACTCTATTTCCCGCATTCACTCGTCGTTCTATATCCTTATCATATCTCCCATCCCTGATAAATACGCAGCCCAAATATACAAACTCATCTACTTGCTCGATCAACTCACCTTCTATTCTTATTTCACAAATCGTTTTACTTTCTTCTCTTTCAAAAACCTTCCTTTCTTTCTTTTAATGATCCGTTCATTAATGTAACCATCATTTGCAACTCGGCCGCCGACGACGCAAGAATAACTTGATCATCGGCGTACAAAAGGCATTTGACGGTTAACTCACCCATTCTTAATCCGCATTCTTCAACTTTCAAATTTTGCAAACAACTGTCCATAAATAGGTTGAACAGACACGGGGAAGCCGCACAGCCCTGTCTGACACCTTTATGGATGTCAAACCAGTCCGAGTAGACCCCGTTGATCCTAACACAAGCACTAGAGTCCCTATAAAGAGACTCCAATGCCCGTATCAATCCAGCGCTCAACCCAAATGAGTTCAATGTTTGCCATAGCAAATCCCTATCCACTCTGTCATAGGCCTTTTCCAAGTCCATGAACGCACAAAAAACCTTCTGGTTTTTGACCAGAAACTTCTCCGCGATCATGCGCATGGAAAAGACTTGATCTGTACATCCCATTCCCTTTCTAAATCCCGCTTGCACATCCCAAATTTTTCCATCAGTTTCTTTTATGACCCTTTCAATCAGTACCTTAGCATACAGTTTTCCCACAATGCTAAGAAGGCTGATGCCACGGTAGTTTTTACAGTCCTGCTGCGACCCTCTTCCTCTATATATACCTGGGACTATTACGGCTTTGCACCAGTCTACCGGTACCCGCTTCAGTTCCCAGCATAAATTAAACAAGGTGTGCAGCAGGCCTGCCACCACTTCCTCTCCAGCCCTTAGCATTTCGAGTGAAACTCTATTATATCCGGCAGCCTTACCTGCTTTTATGCTTTTCATTGCTTTCATTATTTCATCTATACTTATCTCGCTACCTCTTTCCTCTTCTTTCGGTGTTTCTACTCCACTTAGTACACACGTTGTCTCCTCACTCATAAACACGCTTTCAAAATATTCCTTCCATCTCTTTAAATTCAAAACTTCATCATTCAGAATATAGCCATTCTCGTCTCTTATAGCATTCATCATAGGCTGTTTTGAATGTCCCCTGGCAGTTCTTAGAAGTTTCCAGAACATTTTAATATTTGCCTGGAAGTTATCCGATATTGTTCTATCATTCTCATCCGTTCTTTCTTGCTTTTTTCTTTCAACTACTTCTTTTACTCTCTTATTAAGATGTCTAAAGACTGCATTTTTTCTTTCAATATCACCATTCGCACCGCCAGAATTACCAGACTTTGTTGCTAGTAAATCTAGCCATGCTCTCTTCTTTGCTTCAACTTCCATACGTATCCCATCATCCCACTATAACGTATTATTTTTCCTTTCATTCTTTCTCATACTAACACCACATACTTCGGTAGCTGCATCCACTAAACCTTTCTTTACATTTTGCCATATATTCTCCAAGTCTAACTCCTTCATACATAATTCATCCAAACCACTTATATTTTCTTTCAGTCTACATTTGAACTTGTTTCTCTCACCTTCATCTTGTAACCTTTCTGTTCTAATACGCTGTAACGCAGTGGTAGACACAGACGATCGATGGCGCCAACGCCTGAATAGACCATTAATTCGGCATAAAACTAAATAATGATCCGTTCCTACGTTAGAACCCCGGTAAACCCTCGTATCTACCACTGCGCCCCTCAATCTTTCGTCCACAACTATGAAATCTATCATGCTTCTATCGTCACATATTTTATACACAACCATCAATTACATTGCACAAGTGCTGATATGTAATTAATAGTTGTTTATGTTTCTTGTGCTAATTGTAAGTTTCTGCTACAAAAATAAAACCGGTTATTTTTAAAATGTTTATTGTTTAAAAATTCTTGGCTTGATCCCTCCTTGGCTTGATAAGCTCCATTACGTCCAATAGTGAGTCAAATCGATTCGCCAACTTACAGATTGGCGCAACACTTAGCCAAAATATTATCACCACTCAGAGGACACACAAGAGTACATACTAAGGATTCATACCATTTTGTCAGTAAGATAAAAGACCTACGTCTTGCTGACAATGAAACCATGATCAGTTTTGATGTTCAGTCTCTATTTACATGCCTACCTTTTGAAGACTGCATCTCAATTATAACTAGGAAACTAGATGAAAATAACATGCCACCAGAATATGCAAAACTACTAAGACATTGCCTTACATCTGGCTATCTATTGTGGAAGGAAGAGTTCTACAAGCAAGTAGATGGTGTTGCGATGGGCTCACCTGTATCTCCCATTGTCGCCGATATATTCATGGAAGACTTCGAGGAGAAAGCCCTCCTTACTGCACCTGTCACCCCAAGGTTCTACAAGCGGTACGTAGACGATACTTTCACAATTTTACCATCAGACAAAGTAACTACATTTTTAGAACGTCTTAATTCCATAAACTCTAAAATTCAATTTACTATGGAGTTAGAGGCAAATAATTCCTTAGCTTTCCTAGATGTGTTAGTCATCCGAAATCCTAACAACACCATAGGTCATACTGTGTATAGAAAAAAGACCCATACAAACCGATACTTAAATGGCGAATCTCACCACCATCCTTCACAGTTAGCTACCGTGGGCAAATCTTTGTTACAGAGAGCACGAGGAATCTGTGACAGCAAACACCTGGCCGCCGAGCTTCAGCACGTCAAGCAGGTTCTGCGCGACAACAAGCTTCGGGTCCCGCGCCTCCGTCACAGTGACCGAGTGAAGCCGGCCACAGTCGAGCGTGTGCCTGCTGTACTACCTTATGTCAGAGGTGTCACAGACAAGATTGGCTACATCTTGAAGCGAGCTTCTATTAGAACATTCTACAAGCCGCCGAAGAAAATTAGTCAGTTCTTACCATCCGTCAAGTGTCATATTCCTCTACAAGATACGGGAGTGTACAAGCTTGATTGTGATTGTGGTCTCTCATATATAGGGCAAACAAAGAGATCAATTAGAACCCGCGTAAAAGAACACATAGCTGACGTGAAGCATCAACGTTCCGGGAAGTCTGCAGTTTGCGATCATATCCTAGATGGCCCCAACCATTACATCAGATTTGATAGACCACAAATCCTCGCGAAAGAATACCGATTCCTACCAAGGATGATACGTGAGGCTATTGAAATTAAAAAAACATCCTAATTTCAATAGAGAAGGAGGCTTGGTATTACCACCTGCTTGGGATCCTATAATTAATAAAATTAAAACTAAACCCAAGCATACCACTGCAAGACTTCAAACCACAGTTAGTTCATTCTGCGTAGATCGGACCAAAGACAATAATTAAAAATAGCTGAAGGTACTCCGGGTTAACTTTGACATCGGGACGTCAGTCACCTCAGTCCCCCGTGACCATGGGTGCTGGAAAGCACCCGAAAGTCGGGTATTAAAAATAAAAATAAAATAAAAATAAATAAAACGCGAAAAAATCCGTAAAAGTAGTTTTAATCAATGTACAGTGTTCGCGTATTGTAAATATAAGAAATCATTAATTCTTGGCTTAATTATTGATTAACATTAGATGTGTTAAATTTACCAATATTTGCACAATATCAATTTATTTCTTTATACAATGTTCCTACTGGGTAGTTGATATATTACAGAGAATAGAATACATAGTATAATTTTTATTCAATATAGATTATTACATAAAACTTATTGAATGTCATGTTTTATTTACAACTGGTTCGACTCTTTGTAAAACATATTTCACTTTACAATAATTTTGTTTGTATTTTTTAAATAAATTTTAATAGAACAAGCATGGTGGCGATCACCTCATTCCCAGAAGTTATTTTTATTGATCTATTCTTTGATATTATTAAACACTTTTTGTACATTTTTCCTTTAATAAAACATTTAAACTTGTTAAACGACAAATTTTGTAACATTTTCTGGGATTTTGTTGTAAAAGCGTATAGACATTGCCCCATAAAAGAACTACTGGTTCAATGGAGTCTAGTAACTGGTATTAAAAGCTATGTTTATTCCTAGTGTTTAAAGTATGAACATCTCTATTCTTATTATATATTACGAAAGCTATTTATGTTTTTAAGTACCTACATACATTACATTTTCATAATTATAATGCGGGTTATTTCATTAAATTTTTCTCTTAGCGACTCTTTACAATTTAAGATATTAATTGTGCATACGACGGCTCTATTTTACAAAACAAGTATGGCTTCAATGTTAGTCGCATGAGCCCAATAGTAATACCGAGAAAAACAGTGGTATGTACAAGACTAATCTCCTTCCCATTTAAGACCATATTGGTATTTGAATCCTTTCCAAAGTTTTGCTCCTCTTCCAAAATTTCGTGAATTAGTATCAATTAATTGTTAATAGTGGTGCATCTTTACTTGAATATAAAAAGATACATTTTGAAGCAGCATTATTAATCTTTAAAATATGTACTTGATAATGTTATCATATTCTAGTAGTAACATAACTATTTTTTTAAATGTGTGTAACAACTATACCTTTTAAAAATACAAATAATTTACAAAAGTGACTTCTTAAGCACACTTTACCATTATTTACATGTGTAATCAATATACTATTTTTTAACAAAATGAACATTTTATATATTATAACATAACATACTCATACATAATACAACTTTAAAAAGAATATTTAAAATTATAATCAATCTAATAAATTGTGGAAAAGACTACATAAAGCAACAAAAATAATACCAAGAAAAAAATTGAATAAAACTCTGATATCTTTGACTATGCACACCTACATATTCCTGAATATGCAGTTAGTACAGTATAATATGAATGTAGTGGAAGATAAAACAATTTTGAATACAAATTGTTTAGCACTCTCAATACGTAAGCCTTAAAAGATACAGATTCTTAAGGAAATTGTTCACTTTGTCCTCAAGATGGACATTAAAAATGTCCATACTAATTGAACCAAGTATAAACCCAATTATATTTAAGCAAATGAAAGAACTAAGCTTGAGTATGGCAGATTTCTTGTGTTTCTTAATGCTTGATGAAATGCTAGGTTTTGAAGACTGAGGATGTTAAGAGTGAAAATATAACCATGAATATTTTTGGTTTGATGATAAAGGAGATAAAGGTCATAATAAGCTATCAATTTGTTATAGATTTTGCAAAAATGCTACTCTGGCAGTAATTAAAAAAATATATAATAAAAGATTTATAACAAACATGATTAAATGGTGTTTATGATCAATTTACAATTAACACCAAGGTAAGCAATAATTAAGTTAATAAAACAAAGGCAGAAATAATGCTTTTGAAATTTAGAATAAGAAACGATTCTCTTTAATAGCAGGATTAACCTACACTTACGGAAATGGAAATTTTATTTTAAAAGAATTAAGATTTACAGGCATGACATAGTAGACTGCTAAATGGGAGCATAAATAATAATTACAGTTAGATATTGATGCGGGAGAAAATGAAATACTGAATAATGGACATGGAAGCTGACAGATACCTCAGTGTAACCCGATGAAATACCTAAATTTAGGAGTAAAGCACGAATTTTATAACGTGTATCAGATGATCTAAGATTTTGTGCAAGTAAGTCTTTACAATTTAAAAATTTATAATTAATGTTAAATAAATATTTGTCTGTAACAACTTTGTTTTGATTTTATTTTCAAAACATTATTAATTACCCCGAGAGAGCAAAGATACTGCAGATATTACTGACTGGCTGAAGTTAGTCACTTTTGTTTGATTTTATTTAATACCTTTAATCAAAGATTTTATAAAAGGTGTCTAAAACATTATTCAGAACATATACGCTGTGAAACAAAGTCTTACCTATTACAATGAGATTTAAGGAAGTTAAAAAAGATATGGAAACAATTTTTGTCTTCACCATTTTCAATGCTGCTTTTATTTGACATATTTGTTTTTTAATTTTGCTTTTTAAATTAATGATTTTGTTAATAATTTTTTTTTATTTTCACGTCTGTACGCTTTCTTGTAATCAATGTACCTGAAAAAAGTACGACAATCAGTTATGCATATAGAGATGATTTTGAATTGCAACTTCTGCCTTATAATGATATAATATATATTATGCAATATGCTATTAGAATGCTTTTGGAGCTGGCGCAGTGCTGCAGTGTACACAGTGCAAAAATGTTGCATTTCCACTGTATGGCTTGTGGCCCAGTGATAACAAAAGGAGGATGGCCAAATCGTACCAGACAACGAAATTACAGCGTCCCAATATGAATTATTTATATAAAATACCCTTATTGTTTAAGGTATACTTCTCTAAGTAGCCACAAAAAAAGTTATTCATTTATTTCTATTGTTGTAACTGTTCAAAATTATTTCAAATAATAGTTTCAGGACGCACCTAATGACGATTCATTTCATGTGTGAAGGGACTTGGTATTCAAAGACTATAATTATTCACGTTTTTATGAATAGTTCCTAATTTTAATTCAATTCAATTAGTATGTAGACATCAAATAAACCACTATGCTGATGTATTATGTACCTCTGGATTCTGGTCAAAAAAGTAATTATGTCGGTCATAGTAAGCTAAACCTTTTGTTCAATTATATATGTACAACGGAACGTCATTTGTCATCGCTTAATTTGTGGTCATCGATCCGCGCCGGTATTGTTATATCCTTATGTTGTTTTGACCTCGGTATTGTTTTACGGACTGATTTTTCACATCTTGGATAATTGTGAGAGACATCGTGCAAACTACACAACAAAGACAACTACGCATGCGATTGCTATGTGTTAATTGTAACATATGCATTGATACACTTCGCCACCATGTCGTTTTTGACCTTGATACCGGAGTAATTTCTAAGATCTGTGAGTGGAATTATTCAATAATAGTACGTATTTACATACCTACTTATTTTATTACACTAACATAATACATCATCATCATAATACAACTCTAATTCTTATTTTAGATCACTTAAGAAGATTACGTATGTGATGCCTGTCGGCAATTGGCAATTGAGCATGTCGACTCCGGGTTACCTAATGAACCTGGTGCCTCATCTTCCCGTGGCCACAAGCATGTTTGGATGTGTCTGAAAGGGAAGCTATTATAGATTATTGCTGTAATTGTTTAGTTTTTAGAAGAACAGTTGGGTGCTGTGCACATGTTATGACGCTTGTGTGGTACTTTGGATGGACCAAGCATCAGCCGACAATATCGCTAGTGCCAGCATCACTCCTTGTTGTTGTAGTTGTTATATGGTAAATAAATAGTAATTTATCTAGCCTACTTATTTCATTAAAGTACTCCTAAATTCTACCATTACACTTCATTTACTCCCGTATCCTACCATTACTCGATATTTCAATACATATGCAACTTTAGTATTGAAGACTGAAAGACAGTAGGTGTCTAGTGACAACTCTCTTCAATTAGAATTGAAATGGTCAAACTACAAAAACGCCTTGAAATCTTTCAGGAAAGACTTTGTGAGATAAAAATTAAGCCATCCTTGTTTTTTACACTACATACTGTGCAAGCTAGTGCAATGTATGTAGGTGTAGTTTTTATTGAATTATCGTCATAATTTGTCGTCGAAACGGTAAACTTCACGAGACGGTTTGACAGACGGCCCTTTTTGATATAGAATTCTAGGAGTATGGTGCACATACGTAGGGTGCGCTTTGAGAGATGTTCTATTATTGGGTAATAAAATTGTTTTAGAGAAATCTAAATAAATGGAAACACGATCGCTAATTACCCTCCTCACTTATCGCTTACACTTTTAGGCTACATCGCAGTCGGATAAAGCAGCAAAGAAAGGTTTTTCGTTATTAATTAAAATGTGCAATAAATTGCCTTTAGAAATAAAGACTTTTTTTTATATAGAAGAGGGGGCAAACGAGCATGCGGCTCACCTGATGTTAAGTGACTACCGCCGCCCATGATCAACCGCAACACCAGGAGAATTGCAGGTGCGTTGCCGGCCCTTTAGAAAGGAGTAAGCTCTTTTCTTGAAGGTCCCCAGGTCGTATCGGTCCGGAAAAATCGCCGGTGGTAAACTATTCCACAGAGAGGTTGTACGTGGAAGAAAACTCCCTGTGAAACGTACAGTGGTGTACCGCCAAGCATCCAGATGGTGTGGATGGTATCGGGACGTTTGTCGTGTAGTGCGTTCACGAAATTTGGCGGCTGGGATTAATCCGAACAATTCCTCAGAGCACTCCCCGTGATAGATGCGATAAAATACGCAAAGAGATGCAACATCTCTTCGCAGCGCCAGTGAATCGAGCTGATCGGGAAGCACTCGGTCGTCGACGATTCGAGCCGCTCTGCGCTGGATGCGGTCAAGTGGAAGGTGCTGGTACTGGGGAGCCCCAGCCCAGAGATGGGAACAGTATTCCATGTGCGGCCGAACCTGCGCCTTGTAAATTTGCAGGCGGTGTGCCGGCATGAAACACTGTACCGCTCTGCTGAGCACGCTAAGCTTTTTAGAGGCCAATTTGGCCTTCCCTTCCAAGCGACCACGAAACTGCACGTCACTCGATATGTCGACGCCGAGGATTCCGATACTGGCTGAGGCAACAAGGGGAGTGCCTTGAAACTTAGGGGATACGACAAAAGGGTTCTTTTTAGCGGTTAACGCGCAAACTTGTGTCTTCTGGGGGTTAAACTGGACTAGAGTTAGTCGTCCCCAATCCGAGACTCTGTTCAGCAAAGACTCAACTTCAGACACAAGTTTGTCCCGGCACTCTGAGACGTTTTCCCGAGAAATATTGGCTCGGCCGGTGTAAAGAGCATCACCAGTGCTGTCATCTGCATAGCAATGAATGTCACGGGTATGCAACATATCATTGATATGCAGAAGAAACAGCGTTGGCGATAGCACGCAGCCCTGTGGAACACCAGCATTGATAGGCTTGCAATAGGAGCTTGCACCGTCTACAACGACCTTGATGCTCCGTTCCGCAAGAAAGCTGGTGATCCAGTCACACAATTTCTCGGGAAGCCCATAGGAAGGGAGCTTCGAAAGAAGCGCTTTGTGCCAAACCCGATCGAAGGCCTTCGCAATGTCCAAACTAACGGCCAATGCCTCCCCCTTGAACTCTACTGCCTCCGCCCATCTGTAAGTGAGGTAGACCAGAAGATCACCAGCTTATCGACCACGGCGGAAACCGTATTGGCAGTCACTAATCAGCTGGTGATCCTCAAGGTACCTCATGAGCTGGCAGTTTACAATGGACTCCATTGTTTTGGAGAACAAGGAGGTGATGGCGATTGGCCGGTAGTTGGACGAGTCTGAGCGGTCGCCTTTTTTAGGGATCGGGTGGATGAAAGCCGTCTTCCATGATTTTTGGACTACGCCTAGGGAGTAGGAGTACCGGAAAAGACGCAATAAAACCGGTGCCAACTCTGGAGCACACGTCCTCAGCACAATTGGGGGGATTCCGTCAGGCCCACTCAACTTGTGGATGTCCAGGGAGAGGAGTGCTTTGCGAACCGAGCGCTGTGTGAACTGCACTTCCAGCATGGAGCACTCACACCGCGGGATGGTCGGCGGCGTACTCCCCCCGTCATCGAGAGTCGAGTTAGACGCAAAGAAAGAGCCTAGAAGATCGGCTTTCTCCTTTGCAGTATGGGCCAGTGAGTCGTCCTCCCTGTGCAGAGATGGAAGAGATGGCTGACAGAAATTCCCCTGGACAGCCTTGGCGAGAGACCAGAATGCACGGATTCCAGAAGGAAGGCGAACTATTTACTCGCCAATTCTGCCTATGTGCTCAGACTTTGCCTTGGCAATGACTCTTTTGAAGGACCTAGAGGCGGAATTATACTTCTTTTTTAGAGCGCTGGTGTTTACATCCCGGGACGCTGATGCATCAACCCAGGCCCGGTAGCACTCCTGCTTATAGCATGATGCTATTTTACAGGAGCGACCAAACCATGGCTGAGATTTGCCTCCAATGGGCACCACAGAGGAAGAAATAAAAATTTCCATACCCTGAAGTACCACATCAGTAACAGAATCCGCAACAACGTTGGGATCATCCGGCGAGAAGCAAACCCGCCCTCAAGGGTAGGATGCAAAGAAAGACCGCATCCCATCCCAATCGGCTGACCTATAGTGCCAAACACGGCGGCAGCCTGCAGAATGCAACCGCGATTTCAGCGTGAGTGGCACAACACTCCGGACCAGACAATGGTCCGAGGAGCCTAAAGGGGCGTCGACGGAAATCTGATATCCGTCCGGGTGAGAGGTCAGCAGAAGGTCCAACAGGGAAGGTGCATGATCCTCCACATCTGGAATCCGCGTAGGCGAAGTAACCAGTTGGGTCAGACCATATGCCAAGGCAAAATCATGAACAGATCTCCCCGCATGATCGGTTAAACGTGAACCAAGCCATTCGGCGTGATGGGCGTTAAAGTCGCCGAGGATCACGATCTCTGCGGAGGGGATCTGCTGTAGCAACGAATCTGCAGCCATTTGGACGTGGTCGAAGAGTCGGTCTGTTTCGGCATTACCGCTATGGGACCTATAGAGGCACCCGTAGACGCGCGGATGGTCGTCGCTGTCTACGCGTAGCCAAAGGATGGACAGGTCCGAACCTTCAAGTCTGCCGAGGCGTCGAGAACAGATGTCCTCTCTGACGTAAACGCAAACTCCAGCCCGAGGCACAAAGGAGTGTTCCAGTTTGTACCCCGGGTAGGAGAGATACGAGACATCAGCCGGAGAGGACACCTGCGTCTCGGTCAGAAAGAGCAGAACCGGCTTCGCCGTCTCGAGATGGTAGTGGACGGCGTTTAGGTTAGAGTGAAGTCCCTTGATATTGCAGAAATTCACGGACAGCGTGGCAGGGGTCGCCTTGGTCTTGTTGCTCCGTTTGCCCCGAGCAGTTGTAGTAACTATATACATATATATATATTTATATATATATATATATATATATATATATATATATATATATATATATATATATATATATGTATATAGACTTCGATTAAACGCGTTTCGACAAGTGACAAAAACATACTTTTCGAATCACGCTTTCTACAATATAGAAGAATATATGAAATGTTCATTTTTGACTTGCTTGACATGTAAATGTAGATGTATTTTTATTTGTAATTTTAATAATCGAATGTAATCTAATATCATTTGCATTGATTGTAATTTTGACAAACCAATGTTATATTTTAACAAAATGGTCATTAAATAAAAAAAAAAGTAAAAGGTATTTGCTGATTCAGCCTTAAAAATATTGTTGACGTTATTATAAAAAATCGTGGATATTTAGATATTATTTTTAAATGTGATTGAGTTTACAACATAAAAACAAACCAATCTAACTATAGTTTGTTTTGGGACATGAAAAAAAAAGTTGTAACCGCTTTCTACATTTGAACCATTATTAGTCGTACTTGTTACTATTATAGTAATATTTAACTTATCACAAGGCAAACTTACTGGTATTGTAATAGAACATAGTTACAGTAATTACTAGTTATTAGTGTATGACCACCAGAGAATTTACTGGACAGATACAACTTGATCTTTCAAGAAAAGAACCTACTCTTTTTTATGCGTGATCATCCCCCCCCTCTCCTTTAAAAAATAAATTAAATATCTCTTATAGGATTATTATGTGAACTTGGCAGAATCTTGTGAAGTACATTCAGTATATGTGGTGTGGGTTCCATTTCTAATCCTTCAGCATGTAAACCTGTAATAGTGGTGAAAGTATATGAGTAACACAAAACTTTCTTTATTGGGCTTGCTTTATTCACTGCTACATACCACGTATATAATGATAATAATAATAATGTCCTCCAGACCAAATTTCATAGTGCCCAAAGTGTATGCGCAAGCACTGGTCATTATTATTATTTCCAATTTCTTAACTCTAACTTAAAAATTTAAAGCTGCTGAGAATTTCTTGATAGAAATAGCCAACAACAGATTTTGGACCGACCTGGGATTCAAACCTGGGATCTCATGATCAAATTGCATTTATGACACTAGACCGACGAGGCAGTCAACTGTTATTATAGAAATAAGTAATAAATTAATGTATTATCATTATAATCATTAAAACCTAAAAATCAAAAACTGGCCAAGTGCGTGGCAGGCCATTGCATGATTATTCCACTCTGCCAAGGTATTGGATTTAAAAATCTTGTGCATTTATAAAAACTTTTATCATTATAAGAATCGTTTCTGCCGAAGATGGTGCTCTTTGAAAAATACCAATATGTGCGATTAATATGTGTGCATAAAGCAGTCAAATACTTAAAATTTGCAAATAGATGAAGTTACACTCCACATGTATTTTTATTGTGATATATGCTTTTTTTCTACTAAAATTGTTTAAAGTTATGTCATAAGTAATAATCGAAAACTATACCGATTAGGTAATCTACTACAACTGCCCGGATTTGTCCTGAGGGTCGCCCGCATAAACCAAGAGTATTACGAATGAAACTGTAGCAGGCTTTTTGATTGTATGAATACTTTGATTGAGGCAACAATAACTACCAACTAAAAAATAAACGAAAATAGTAAGATTTCTTCATAAAATGTTTATTTCTTATAGTTCACAATAACAATACAAAGTTATAATGCACCTAGTTTTATGTCATTTTCTATGGAGTTGTAACGAAATTTTTACCAATCTAAGTGCCATTAATAAGTTGGTATTTATTTTATTTATTTTTTTATTTTATAGTATACGGTGACAAACGAGCACACAGTCCACCTGATGGTAAGTGGTTGCTGTGGCCCTTAGACATCTACATCTGTCCTCGATTACGAATCAAGGTGCAGATGCGTTATCACCCATGATTACTAAGATGGAATGCCTCGTTTCCAGAAAAAGGGTCTCTGGATCTCTACACTTACCATACAAAACACAACAGCATTAAGCTACCATGTGACGGCGTTCTGTGAGAGCGCGGTCCCTCCCCGGTCGAGCCGACCCATTCGTGCTATACTAATATAACAGCAGCAGCATGGCTCTACCACGTAAAAATGGTAGACTATTACTCGTTAAAAATCGTTAACTTGTTAATTCTAATTTGATGCGATAGTTTTCCTTTTAACTTCATTATATATGCTACTATTGAGTATACTTTCCACATTTCCAAAAACAGCAGTTTAGTTGGCAGATGAGACACATGACTCTAATGAAAAATACGACTTTAAAGCTAAATATTTCGCAAACAAACCCTTGAATCGTAAAGGTGTTCTTCAATACTCGCAATGTTTTTGAAATACCTATCCAACAATACCTTACAGGATGGAATATATGGGTAAAAATAATCATCATTCATTTACCTGCATAGGAGGTGTACCCAAAATAAAAATGTTTTTAAGATTTTATTTCACAGTTTTGTAGACATGATTAATGCCTATAAACTATACCAAATTACAAATTTGTAACACTTAGTGTCTCTGAGTAAAACTGCGTTAGGATGAACATGGACAAACTATAAGGTTTCCTTGTTGTGTGTAAATATGGAACCCCAAAAATCCAAAATATTATTTTTAAAAAATGATTTGTCTTTCAGGTAAAAGTCAGTATTGTTATTGTTACGATCGTATGTTTTACTATCTAGGGCTTTATAATCATTTACCACCAGGTGGAGTTGTTGTAGTTGTTGTCAAGTTATATACTGACATACCATTGTCTTTAATTTAAAAGTGAATAAGCTTTTTTTTCTTATTTTATTTAGGGATAATTGTTAGTTAACATGTCAATCCTGTTAAAATCTATATGTTGCTATTAATCTGCACATACTCAATGCAATATCCAAGGTGGGGGCATGTAGGATGCCCTGCGTAATACCTATATTGTCCACATTTATCTTATATGTCCTTCCAAATAATTCTCTTTCTCCTAGTTTCCGTTCACATTCCATCAATAAATGATGTAAGTTTTCTATTACTCCACAAGTTTCACATTAGGTGGAATCAGTTCTTTTCATCAAATAAGAAATCTTTTGTCATGGAATGTGACCTGTTCTTATTCTAAATGTTAATTTAATAGCATTTCTATTTAATTTTCTATCTACAAAACAAGTTATTCGAGGTGGTTCACTCTGTATTGTTTTGTACCAAACACCTTTCGTTTTAGAGCGTTCATTGAAAAATTCTTTCAATTTGTTATGACATTAATTTTTGAATTTTGGTAGCACTTCTGCAAGCAAGCAAGCATCAATATTATATTCTACACCATTTATACAAGCAGAGTTCACTAATCTATCTGCCTTGTTATTACCCAATATTTGGTCTATGTGCTGGAATCTACTGCACTCTTGCACATATGTCGCTTAGACTGAACTGATATATTTGGGAAAGTATGCAATAGGCTTTCGAAACACCTCCGATTCCAGAGGCGGATCGAGCCAAATGTTGGATAGCAGTTTTTCTGTCCGAGTACATAATAATTTAGTTTCAGTTATAGCTTGCAGCATACCTTAGGGCTTCTGATATTGCAATGAGTTCAAGGGTCATAATACAAATGTCATTAGTAACTTTATAAGATTTAGAAACTGCTTGATGTCTTCTCTCGAAGCGTCGGTAGCTCACTTCAATGTAGAACTTGAGAAAGTGAAGGCTGATTGTGCGGAGCAGGCGAAAATAATTACTTACTTACTTACTTACTTATCGTCACGCACAATCCCTAACGGGGTAGCCAGAGAGAACAGATCGCCAAGTGTCACGATCCTTACATACCTCTTTCGCTTCTTTCAGGTTCATTAACTTCTTCATACATGCACGTCTAGGTATCCGAGTACTCTTGACCCTCCCCTCTTCGAGCAATTTGCTCACATGGTCTTCGAAAGTTAGTCTCGGTCTACCTCGACACCTTTTAATATTTACTTTCGCTCTATATATTTTCTTCACCATTCGGTCTTCACTCATTCGTTCAACGTGCCCAAACCATTGGAGTACGCCCCTATCAATTTTTGTGATAAGGTCATCTTTCAATCCTGCCATATTGCGAATCTCTTCGTTTCGCTTTCGGTCGGCTATGGTAACGCCACACATTTTACGAAGAGATCGCATCTCCACTGCATTCAACTTGCTTTTATGCTTCTTCTGGCATACCCAGGTTTCGCTGCCATATAACAAAGTCGGTACCAACACTGCGTTATGTATTGCAAGGCGTGCACTCTTCACCACGCCTTGCCTTTTTACTAATGCATTCAGGGCACCATTGACTTTGTTTCCGGCAGCGACACGCCTATCCACATCTAAATCACATCTTCCATCCAGGCTGAAAGCACTTCCCAAGTATACAATTTCATTTACCTGTTCTAGACAAAGGCGAAAATAATTGATGTTTTAAAATCAGAGACTGAGCTCCTGAAAACTACCAATGAAACGCTTTCATCTCGCCTGTCCCAATTGGACCAGCATGCGTGTTCTTCGAACGTGGAAATTCAATGCGTCTCTGAGAATAAACAGGAAAATTTGATAAATATCGTAATGCAGCTAGGAAAATAATCAAGTGCCCAATCAATGACACACAAATTCATTATAGCTCGCGACTAGCTAAGATGAATAATTCTAGTCCTCGCCCTAGTCAAATTTCGATATTAGCTCGATACTAGTCAAATTCAATAGCCCGCGACTACGCGACGAATTCCTTGCGGCATCAAGTAAGTTTAACAGAAACAATCGAGATGACAAGTTGAACACCAGCCACTTAGGCATCGGTGGGACTAAGAAAACAGCTGTATATGTAGTGGAACACCTTACACGCGAGAACAAGCACTTGCATGCTGCAACACGTTCCAAAGCCAAAAAACTTGGCTATAAATTCGTTTGGGTGAGGGATTCTAAGATATACATGCGGAAGGATGAGCAGTCAGGACATATATATGTAAAAGACATTGCTTTATTAAATAAGTTGTCATAATGTCGCTAAATTTGAATATGTTTGTACTTAGGGGCCCCTTAAGCTGTTTCTATCAAAATGTAAGAGGCTTAAAAACCAAAACAATTGAGCCATTTAGTAAGGTTGTGTGCTGCAATTATGATGTTATAGTTTTTACAGAGACATGGTTAGATAGTAGTGTTTCGGACACGGAATTATTAGACGATCGTTATATAGTTTACAGACGTGACAGGGAAAGTAGTGGATTTCACAGTAAAAAACTGGGGGGTGGAGTTTTAATAGCTGTCTCTAAGCGTTTTATATCCTACCGAATGTATGATTGTCAGTCGGACTGTGAGGATATCTGGGTTAAAATCGAAACACTCGATAAGAAGGGTGTAATTGATTATTTGTATATATGTGGCGTTTATATTCCTCCCCCTGTACAGAAACATATTTTGGAACACTTTGTTACAAACACCAACTGTATGTCACAAAAGCTCAGTTCTAATATTATTGTTCTTGGTGATTTTAATTTGAGCAGTCTTTGTTGGAACAAGACGCCTACTCTTGCACTAACGCCTGTAACTACAAATAGTTTGTTAAACAATATGATAGTGGATTTCATTTCCTTAAATAATTTATTACAATACAATTCATGCCTAAACATAAAAAATCGAATTCTGGACCTAATAATGAGCTCTTTGACAATCTCACACGTTTGTGAAAGTGCTGACCATTTATCCAAAATTGACCCGCTGCATCCTCCCATCGAATTCTGTGTTGAAATCCACCATAAAGAAAATTTAAAGTCCCAAGATGTAGCCAGGTACCGCTTCCACAAAACAGACTATGAAAAGATTATAAGCGAACTAAACAACATCCAATGGGTAAAAGAATTATCTAACTGTACTAGCGTTGACGACATGGTGACATATTTCTATAAAATCCTTGGGCTCCTCATAATCAAACATGTTCCAAAATACAAACCGCGCTCTGGTAAATATCCAATGTGGTTTACCACTGCATTAGTTAGGGAAATCAACGAGAAACTGAAATATCGAAATAAATACCGCAAATATGACAACCGCCGAGATTTAATCACCTTTGAAATACTAAGAGCCATCGTTGTCTTCTAACCCTAAACTTATGTGGAGCTTTATTAAACATAAAAGAGGTGGGACCAATTCTTACCCTGCACAAATGTCTTTCGGGACAAAGGTCGCTTCATCGGGACAAGCATTTGCGATCTGTTTGCATCTCAGTTTACCTCGGCTTACAACACTGAAAACTTACCCACCCCAGGTCAATCTCATTTGCCACTAGGTGCTAATTACTTAACTACAATATCGGTAACTAGAGACCAAGTTTTCAGAGTTTTAAAAAGACTTGACCCTACTAAGGGTGCCGGCTCCGATGGTATACCTTCTATTTTTGCCATAAGATGTGCTGGAGCACTTGCACTGCCGCTTAGTATTATTATTAATAGCTCCTTAAATTCTGGCATACTCCCAACAGATTGGAAAAGTGCTCTTGTAATACCTTTATTTAAGACAGGTGACACGAGTGCAGTAAAAAATTAAAGGCCTATATCTATACTTCCAACATTTGCGAAAGTTTTTGAATCCCTTTTGTGCCCAATAATTTCATGTCACTTGAAACAGGTTATCGCACCCCAACAGCATGGCTTTGTAAAGTCGCGTTCCACATCAACTAACTTGGTTTCATTGGTCGAGGACCTTGTTGAGGGGGTCGATCACGGGAAATCATACGATGCAATATACACCGATTTCAGTAAGGCCTTTGACCGGGTAAATCATGAAACACTGTTGCACAAACTTTCCTCCATCGGAATAGCCGGTATGTTTTTAAACTGGTGTAGATCATACCTTTCAGATAGACAATCAATAGTTGTGGCTGGGGGGTATAAATCCAAAGCATTTACTGCTAAATCCGGAGTACCTCAAGGGTCTCACTTAGGTCCTTTATTTTTCAACATTTTCATCAATGACATTGGAAAATGTTTTCAGCACTCTAAATTCTCATTGTTCGCTGACGACTTAAAATTATATAGAATAGTTAACTCATCTGATGATGCATTATTACTGCAGAGGGATTTAAATGATTTAGCGATGTGGTGTATTGAGAACGGAATGAGCATGAATCCTGATAAATGCCAAGTAGTGCGATTCAGCAGAAAGAGACATTTACCAACTAGATTCTATCATATCAATGATACGCCGCTAAGAGAGGTTAGCCACATTTGAGACCTAGGAGTCATTATTGACAACAAACTATGCTTCAATATTCATATTGACAATATTATAAATAAGGCTCTTAGAATGTTGGGCTTTGTTCTTCGAAACTGTAAAGAATTTAGGAATCCCATGACAAAAATTACGGTATATAACTGCCTCGTACGTAGTATGTCAGAATATGGCAGTACTGTGTGGAATCCGCACTACGGATTTCAAACGCATATATCAAACGCTTAGAGAGTGTAAAAAAGCGATTTTTATGGCATTTGTCTTACAGTTGCAACTTAGCCAAGAAACTCCCAAGCTACAACGATCGACTAATACATTTTCGCCTCAAATCACTCCGACACCGTAGGGAATTACTTGACGTCATGTTTCTGTATAAGCTAATAAATGGAAATTTTGACACCCCTGATCTTTTATCTCGAGTAAATACTGCTGTACCTAGAAAGCCACACAGACTTAAGAAACCTCCTTTTAAAAGTAATTCAGCTAAGTCAAAGTTGGGTCAGTATGCCCCATTAAATAGAGCGATGAGGAGTTACAATCTCGTTCACAACTCTATATGTAGTGAAACTGAAAAAGGATCTTCTCAGCTAGATATTTTTTCAAACTCCTTAACGCAATTTAAAAATTTTGCAGCTAAAGTAATAACAGAATAATTTGATTATAATGTAATTTTAAATTAAAATATGTGTGAGCGTTATTTTATTTTTACATTCAATTTTTAATTTTGACTTATAATATACATTTATTTTAATGACATTTGGCCTTGTTTTAATTTTAATTGATGTTTTTATCTTTATTAGTTTTTAAATAATATGTTGTTCTTGACATAGTTAAATGTAATGCATTGATAAAATTTTATTATGGTTGTTGTTAATAGTACTAACAAGTTAATTAATTGTATAATAACTTCCTTATAATTAACGCTTACATTTTAATATAAATAAATTAAATTGCTTCTTAACATAGGGTAATGTAGGTACGAGACTTTAAGAGAATGTTGTTTGCGCCTATAATTGAAGTAGCACTTTGTATGTTTTTTTTTTTTTTTGTTTTTCTGATATTTTTGCATGTAATAGTGTGTACTTTGTTGATGCAATAAATAAATAAATAAATAAAAAGTATGTGTCAAATTGACAATTAATTGTATTTCTTGTTGAAGGTAATTGGACATATTATGATGAAGATAAATAAAATTTGATTGCCTTTTTAATAAAAATAGAACTTTTATAATAAAAATAATTTTGTCTCTCATAAAGGACTTCATTATTTTAACAGTTACTTTTAAATTGCCATATTGTAATAACTACATGATTAATCGATAACTAATTATTGCAGCTTTGACATATTTTGTATAGTGAAATTAACAATCACGAGATAAAAACTTGAGTGCGATATTGACGCTTAATTTTGTTGTGAAATATAAATTATGAGATACAGACGCATTTTGTGCGGTACTGGCGCCTTTGTTTTGTTTTATATATGTAATAATAAAGAAGTACTGTTTTATAAGATACAAAATAAGTAAGTATTAAAAATGTTTAAACATTTACTTTATTTCAACGGTTTCTTTTATATAAAATTTTTCTTTACAAAAGCATGTTAATAGTGCCTTTGTAAAGCACGTTAATAGTGCTTTTGTAAAGCTTTTTTTGGACCAAGCTCAATTCTACTTTCTATATGTATATTATATATTTTTTAAATAATGTGATGGAAGTTAATATATACATTAATGATAATATGAAATGTACTTGAACAAAACTTTCAGCGTTAATGAAGTTTTCGATTTCATTTCTTGAATTCCTAGTTATTAATCTTAGTGTTAGACTTCAAATAGCCATTGTAAGAATAACAACCTTACAAAAGTCCACTGTTCATTTGCTATAGAGTGAGACTTTTATTTTATATTTTATGCCGCACTTGTGGTTGAAAATGATCATGTTAAATTATTCATTTGCTGTGAAATTAATTAATTTATATATCATTTCATTTGAAACCTTCACTTCTACCGCATGTGAACTGCACACATGTTTTTCCCATCGGTTTTCAGTTCTTCGAGCTAATTGCCTGGCATATTGCTTCCTCAGCTTACTGATCTAATGTGTAATGTTACTCCGGTTCTATTGCTAAAATCTTTATTTCTAATCATGCAGAGAAATTCTGAGCGTAGCCCCCTCCAAAGCTCGCCGAGCACCCTTGAGCTTTTTATGCCGACAGAATATGTCGTAGGATATATGTCATCACCGGCAACACGCACTGGTACACATCATTTAAAACAATGACACTAAATATTTAATCAAATGTTCCGAAAACAATGAATACTGGTTATTTAAATTCTTAGTGAGCGACTGGATGTGAGTGAAACAATGTAAGAAAACGGTGACTGCTCAAAAGGTAGTTTTATTTAACATTTCTTTCATACGAGCAACATTATATTTTTTAAGCGATCTAACTTCTCTTCGAGCATCATCTTTCATTTAAACTCAGCTGAATTTTAGTAACAATGAGTTAATTAATAAAGCGAAAATTCACCGAGAAATAGCTTGCTAAGCAATGGAATATCTTTTAAAATTAGCTTAAGTAGGTTTAGTTTTGAGTGTAGGATAATGTATGCTTTAAATAAATGTTTGAGGTTTAGAATGGTACAACTTCAGCCGCTCCTAAAATTTTATTACGTGTTATGGAAAACCTTTACCATAACTCTCTATACTAGAAATTGAAGAGGAGGTAAAGCGTACGTCCGCACTACCACCTGCACTACTCCGTAGATCCTGTGACAATTAACGATGTCAGAGAAGTCATCTAAAAGCCTCAAAAATAAATTAGCACCCGGCTCAGATGCCATTAGCAAAAGGGGTCTGAAATCACTCGGCACTTCTTGTTGCTTTCTAATAGGCATTTTCTACGCTCTTCTCTCTACTTTCTCTTTCCTTGATGCCTGAAAAGGGGTAAATGTTGGGAATCCCGAAACCGGAGGAAACCCGCATATTGTCTTCCAGCTACGGATCAATCAGTCTCTTCAGTACACTAGGAAAAATTTACCAATGAATCTGTAATCATATATGGTATTCCTTTGTCCATCTAAGGCTGCATCACCACTTACCAACAGGTGGGATTGTGGTCAAGCACTGGTTTATAAAAAGTAAAAAAATGTCCAGCTGCAAGATGCAGGAATGTATAAGATTGAATGTGAATGTGGTCTCTCCTACATAGGACAAATTAAAAGATCAAATAAGACCCTCAAATCCTCAAAAAATAGACACTCCGGGAAGTCTGCAGTCTGTGGTAACATACAAGATTGCCCCCGTCACTACATTAGCTTTGATAGACCACAAATCCTCGCTGAAGAACACCGACTCCTTCTCAGGATAATTTGCGAGGCTATTGAAATCAAAAGACATCTTAATTTCAGAAGATGGCTGGAATCCTATAATTAATTAAATTAAATCTCAACCCAAGCACACAACTGCAAGACTTCAAGATACTATAAGTTCATACTGCATAGATACGAATAAAAATTAATAATTTTAATCTATGGTAACAGCGGTTAACTATGGCATCTGGACGTTGAACATCTCAGACCCCCCCGTGACCATGGGTGCTGAAAAGTGCTCGAAACGTCGGGTTAGTAAAAAAGTTAATATACGCGATATAATCCGTAATAAACAAGTATTATTTAAATGTGTAGTGTTCGCGTAAATATAAGAGATCATTAAGAAAGAGCATTTTTAAGCATTCTCCCTCAATGACGTCGAGTTTTATGAGTACGGTCGCTAAAGAATAAAAGTCAAACTCTTTCGTTCCCAGCTTTTTAAAATTGATTAAAATTTGTCAATAGTGTATTTTTAATGTGCGTCAAATTTTAAAGAGCTTTTAAACTTCTCTGCTAATTACGGACGTATTTGCGAAGTAAAATATAGTCTAAATGCAATGATAATTAGTGTGTTAAATAAGTGTTGTGACGGTATTTGTGACTGATAAATAATCGAGTCTGTCATATACCCGTCGACTCATATATGAGTATCGTGTACATCACACATACAGGCGTAAAATTAAGCTCTTCAAGTCACCGCAACAAAGTGGCAGATTGGTTTAACTCTCACGAACAAAATCTTAGTAGTGTAAGATCGAATCTACCGCGATAACTTTTGTTATTTTTTAAAATATATTTCTCTTTCCTTTTTTTAAATATTATCTACATGTACTTTCTAAGTTTCTATTTTATAAGAACTCTATTTCATTTTTGTGTGGGCAGAACAAACTACATTCGGTCTTGATATTATAGTTATATATTTTATATTTCGCAATGGTGAACACTAGGCTTTCAAGTGTTAAGCTGTCATAGAGTTGTACTAATTGTATAAAAGTTTACACGTATCACAAATCTTGTCTAGCCTTACCTGAAAATCAGGACATGACAGAGTCATCATATGGTGTAAAGCGTACGTTATATACAAGTAAAGCTCCGAAATCCTTCGAAATCTTTTGATTACTAGTAAAGATCTAAAAGAATCAGCTTAATGGCTGCAGCAAGATTTTGCGCAGGTATCGAAAGGGTCACATGATGCGAGACTTGTCTTGAATGCAACTAAAACCAAAATTATTCACGTTCACTCAAGCTATCTAAAACACAACACGTATTTAAGAATTGTTACTCACAGTAACAGATGTCTGCACAAATCAACTTCATCTAACGCTCGTGAATGTGAGGCAATACAACAAGTAACGCATCACACTTACTTTGGACTAGTTGTAGACAATAGATTTAGATGGTGATTTCACATAGATTCTGTCTGTAAGAATTTACGGGCTATACTGGCTAAATTCTATATTTTAAAACCTAAAGTACCTTATAAAAACCTACTCAAGATATATAAAGCCTTAGCTGAGTCATACGGAATATAAAGTTATGGACGAACTTTTAAGCCATATACTGAAAAAGATTACTTAAATTTATTGTGCCCCAAAAATAAAAACAATAAGAAAGAAAACTTATTAGACATTTTCAAATTTTACATATGCAGATAAAATACACATAACCCTATTAATTGAACAAATCAATAGTAAAAGCGTCCAAGTGCCCATATCCCATAAAGTAATTACAACAAGAAATATTAGAAAACAAAAATTGATTGTGCCTAGGATCTCAAATTACTATGGTTGGCGAACAATTGAATTTTTAATCCCAAGTCTTATAAACAACATCCCGCAAAACATTCAAAATGATTTAAACACAAAAAACTAAAAACAAAAACTCAAAAAATATTATTACGATTATATAAAGAACTTCGTCTTATAAAATCAATCAGAATCATAGTTATAATTAAGTTTGTATAATAGTGAAACAGCCTGTATATAATTAGGTAGTTTGCGCTACCTAATAGAACCGGTTTGTCTATGAAAGCAATGTACGCTGACATCGGTTGCACTCAATTCCGAATAATCCCATGTGAGCATTGCAAATTGGTGCTTACCACTTACACAATAAGGAAGGTATATTTAAATGTATATATTTTTTTACATTTTAACGTACGATACAAACCGTTATTGGTTTAATGATACAAAAGAAGCAAAATCTAGCAAATACGCATGAATACTTTCGATAAATAAAAAAAAATCAAATGCAGAAATTCAATGTGTTCTAGAAAAGAACACTTAAAATGTGTTAAATATTGTAAAGGATGTATGTAATGGGAAAGATGGTTAGATAATAAGCTTTTTTATAAGAGAGGTGGCAAACAAATATACGGCTTACCTGATGGTGAGTGTTTACCGCCGCCCATGAAAAACTGCAACACCAGGGGAATTGCAGATGCGTTGCCAATTGCACAATTTCTCGGGAAGCCCGTAGTAAGGAAGCTTCGTAAGAAGCGCTTTGTGCCAAACCCGATCGAAGGCCTTCGCTATGCTCAAATTACGGCCAACGCTACCACCTTGGACTCCACTGCCTCCACCCATTTATGAGTTAGGTAGCCCAGAAGATCGCCAGCCGAGCGACCGCGACGGAAACCGAACTGGCGGTCCCTAATCAGCTGATGATTCACAAGGTACATGAGCTGGCTGTTAATAATGGATTCTAATATTTCAGAGAATAAGGAGCCGATGGCGATAGGCCTATAATTGGACTGATCACGGTTCCTTTCGCGATTACCTTTTTTAAGGAGCGGGTGCACGAAGGCTGTCTTCCATGATTTTGGAACTGCGCCAAGGGAGTAGGAATACCGGAAAAGACGTTAAAACCGGTGCCAACTCCGAAGCACACATGTTAAGTACAATAGGGGGGACGCCGTCAGGCCTACTGGACTTGTTGACGTCCAGGGAGAGGAGTGCTCTGCGCACCTAGCGTTGGGTAAACAGCACATCCTGCATGGAGCACTCATACTGTGGAATAGTCGGCGGTGTGTTTCCCCTGACATCAAGAGTCATCAGTTGAATGCAAAGAGAGAACCCAGTAGATCGGCTTTGTCCTTTGCGGCATAGGCCAGTGAGTCGTCCTCCCTTTGCAGAGATGGGAGAGATGGCTGACAGAAGTTCCCTTGGACAGCCATTGCGAGAGATAAGAAAATAAAACATATTTTAACTTCGTTCATGCCGGGCCCAAACTTGTATGGAATCAAGTTAATCTCCTTTTGCCAACAAAATGAGTACTCATTTATTTTAGCAAACTCTTGAACAGCTACAAAAAGTTTATTGTACGTGGTGTAAGAATTTCAGGAATTTCAGGAAGTGTTTTTCAGGGCCATCAACATGTTATATTATTGTATTAAATTTCTTGTCCTAGTGTTCCCTGTTGCACTTTCTAAGAGCTTTTATTAAATTATCTCTTGTCAACACATGTGAAATCTACTAGAATTGGTTTGTTATTTTTGTTTTTTTTTTGGAATTTTTTAGTAAACGCCCTTAGCAAATGTGCATAACATAGTGCACATGCACTATCAAACGTTACATTTAGTAACTTCGCTATGTTTAACACGGTAGATTTTAATGTTTATTTTAATTCGTGGTTATATTTTGGTATATTATGTATTTTAATCCTTGACGAAAGTATACATCGCTTTAAATATTCTAATATTTTTTCTGTGGTTTCTAATTGGTTGCGATTGTCATTCTTGTCAGACTCCAGTGACTCGATATTAACTACTTTATCGTATTTTTGTGGCAATCATCGTATCGTATTTTTATGTGTGACAATAATATATCCTAATAATTGGCCGGGGAAAATGGTACCAGTAATTTTTAAGACGAAATCAAGAGTTAAGTAAAAGGATACCCGATATTATATATCAAAGGATCGTAAAATCAATTAACTAATAGGAAATTTATAGAACAGGTCTAGATGTTTCATCCTACCTATTTAATCCTCTTGAGATATTAATATCTCTTGAGATAGACATATAAATATTTAAATAACAGTGATTGTGTACATTTTTCTTATAATTTTTTTCATTTCTTAGCAATCAAAAAATTTATTTATAAGTTCTTAGTATGTAGCGTAAGCAAAGTTTTGAAGTCGTTATTTTTGTAAAATTACTTTATTATTACCGAATATTAGGGATTAACAAAAAATAAATGACAATACATATTTTAAAATATAGATAGCATAATTTTATAGTTACTTTAATTCCTATACCTTTAAACGAGCAATTCTTATATATATATATATATATATATATATATATATATATATATATATATATATATATATATATATATATATATATATATATATATATATATATAATCGGAATTTCGGAAACGGCTCCGACGATTTTCTTAAAATTTAGTGTCCAGGGAGTTTCGGGGCAATAAATTGATCTAGCTAGGATTTATTTTTAGAAATTTTTTAACCGTGTTTTCATGCAATGAAAAACTGCTACAATATATAAAGGTAAATTTTAACACTTTGTTAATGATCGTAATAGCTCAAGTGGATATCGAGCGGTCGTGAAATCGTAATGCCTTGGTTCGCGTCCCTTCTTGGATCCGACTTTTTTCCTTTTTTTTTCAAGTTCCCTTCTTTTGTGAGAAAATCTATTATTTCGAGTCCTTTTTTTAGTATTTTTTAAAAATACGCAAATTTTAAATAAACTTATTGCACTCATGATTTTTTATTCAAATAACCAGTTCAGTTTTTTCCATTATGTCAATAAGATCAAAAAATATTATTCATGTAATTTGTATCTAAATGTACCTAATTAAAAAAAAACCGAGCAAAGCTCGGTCATCCGGGTACTGTAATATTTATATGTCATATTTTTGTGATAAAACATGACAAGGAAGTGTCCGCCGCGCTGCCCCAATGCGTGTTGACGAACTTCACATGTTTTCGAAATATTTTTTTTATTCCTCAAACATGCAGGTTTCCTCACGATGTTTTCGTGCCGGCGGGGATCGAATCCGGGTTACTCGCGTTCTGTTATATTTACAGCGACCGTTAACCATCTGAGCTACCACGGCTCACAGTAAAAAAAAACATGACAAGCCAAACATAGTGAGCTACCAATATAACATATGTAATAATAACGTTAATCGTTTTTGTTATTCGACACACAAACTAATTACTGCTAGCATAGTTACGAATATGTAATCTGCGGACATCTAGTATGTTGTTTAGGTCTATAAATGTTCAAATCCGCTTGAGAAACAGTTACTGTTAATCATTATTGTAAGATAAGTAAATAGTAGGCTAGATAAATACTATTGAACGATTGATTTTAAAATGATTGAGCTTAAGAAACATAAAAAAATATACCTGCAACGTTTAAGTTGATCCAATAACTTTGTACACGTATATGTCCGTTACATAGAATAAGTTTGTAACTTATGACGACCGTATCTGTACGCAATGCATCTGATAAACACACGGAGGTCACACTGGTTTCCTTTAAAAGCTATCATTACATTGTCACCCTCCAGCATTACAAAAGCACGCTTAATATCATAAAAAATTTTGACCCATTTCCCAATTATAATAAAAATGAGCACCTCTTAGCCTCACTCAATTGTGTGCACTAATCCCGTCACCTCTAATCCCCACACCACTACACTAGGAAAGACACACCACACACATTTATCGACGATAGAATATACAAAATTTGTCATACACAAAGTTCAAAAATATTATTAAACTAAGTTTGTATAAAACGGGTTATTATAATATTAAGAAATTTATGGATGATAATAACCCCTGGAAAGGGTGATCGCTACCAAGCTATTTCTAATTTGTCTTGTTTTGTTGATTGTAAACATGATTGTAAGCTATTATTGGAAAAAAAAATAGTTCCGTTGGGTTTCTTGCTGGTTCTTCCCAGGACAGAGGTTTTTTTTGCAGTGACAAATGAAAAAAAAAGACTTTCAATAAGTATTGTCATAATCTACATTGAACAAAAAAGTTTCTGTTTCTGTTTCTTTAATACGACATGCAAAATGTAATAAACTGTTTTATAGTAATTTATTTTACAAAATTCAAATTATATCTCAAAAATATATTAACTGAACCCTTTGAGCTTTCATTTATTCTAGGGAAACTGAAAGATAAAGTAGCAGTTAAGTTAATTAGACCTCGAGTCTTCGTTTGCATTAGTAATTGTATGGCTGCTGCTTTGTATAGCAAAATTGACATTATTGTTATTTATTTATTAAATAAATTTATTTAGATTAAAAAAATAATCTTTTAGTTTAAGATCATTTACAAATGAAATCGTTAAACGTCAACAAACTTAAGGATTTGTTCTCCTGATGTTTGCATATTAGTTTGCTGTTGAAATATAGAACTTAGTAATACTATAAACTAAATATAGAACTATATTATCCTCTGTAACTCTGGACTATATTTGGGTGCAATCTATTTAAGCTTTCTCTTATAAACTTTTTAGGAATAATAAGAATATAATAGCAATTACGTTAATTAAGCCTCATGTTTCCAGCAGAAGTGAATTTATCGCTATTTGGTTTGTAAAGGAAATCAAGATCATAAATCTACTTATTTATTTATTATAATATATATTTATTTTTGGTATGTTTTTTTATAATATATACAAATTATAGTAAATTATACAGTAAATTCTTATTTAGGTACCACTTTTTTCATAATATATAAAAATATCTTCCAGTGGACAGGATAGAGTAGAATAGAGTCATCTTTAATAAATATTTAAAAATTATTATTAATAGTAATTTAAGCTTTACGCTGATGTCTTCCGCACGGACTGTGGGGTCCTGCAGGTCTCGGGCCTCGGGGTATGCCCCATTACCCGGGTTGTCCTCGCGGTCCACCACTATGGACAGGTCCTGGGAGCCTTATTCAGACGTTGTTAGATAGAAACGGGTTGTCCGTAGTAGGTAAATTTTTTCCCGTAGTCGGTTAATTACGGGAAAAAGGAGGTTATCCAGTAAAAAGTCGGAGTTGGCCTATCAGCGGCATTGAGGGTTGTTACTCGATTCTCTAATCTATGTAGAGAGGAGTTCTCTTGGATAGGGTCGCCCGTCCGGAGGGCGAGTGTGTAGCGGCGCTAGGTGGTTAAGATGTATGTGTGGCCCGTTGTCTGCACGGTCGAACAGTACGCACGCCAACCGGGCCACAAACTCCTGCATGGTTTCGATCTTCAGGTTGGCCGCTATAACGTCATTCCGGACGTAGCGACCCGCACCGACAATGGTTCTTAGTCCATCAGTCGCCGCCTAAGAGGCTCGCTCAGAGGCGCGTACCAGGCCGGAGCAGCGTACGTGATGATGGGTGTGATGTACATCTTATAGATTCTCACTTTGGTTTTAAGTGGTAACTTGGATGCCAGGACCGGACGGAGCATCGCCCGCGCACATCGTGCTCTGCGGACGACGAAGTCGACGTGCGCAGTCATGCGCAGCGCCCGGTCGATCTGGCACCCAAGGTAAGTCACGGCCTTCTCGTACGCGATTTTCTGGCCATTGAGGGTTAGCTGTGGTGGTAGGTTCCTGAGGCGGCGGGTGAGCAGAGCGGTCGTCTTACCAGAGTTGACGACCATCCTCTACTCATATAGCCATGGTGACAGAAAGTCCAGCAGACGTTGCATCCTGGCAGTGGCAATGTGGGCTCTTCTGGACGAGGTGAAATAAGCGCTATCGTCCGCGTATAACGCCAATTCCACGTCATCCTCCCGCTCTTGCAGCCTTCCTGCCAGTGTTGGGATGTCATTGGTATAAGCCGCGTACAGGACTGGAGACAAACAGCTGCCCTGAGGAACGCCGGCTCTGATGGTTCTAGTTGCGGACACGACGTCCTCTACGCCGACGCAGAACTTCCTGTCTGCCAGTAAAGATGCCACTAGCCGCAACATAGCAGGTGGGACACTGGTCTGTTCTTCCAACTTGTAAAGTAATCCAGAATGCCACACCCTGTCGAACGCCTTCTCGATATCGAGAAAGATGCCCAACTTAGTGCGGCCACGGTTGTACCCGGCCGCAAGCAGGTGCAGTACTCTTGTCAGCTGTGTTGCTGTAGAGTGATCCCTCCTGAATCCGTGCTGCTCCGCCCGAAGTTGGATGCACGGACAGAGGCGTCTTAGCAACAGTCTTTCAAGCAGTTTAGCTATGTGCGGTAGCAGCGTGTTCGGCCTGTAGCTGGCAGCTCTACGCCTGTCCTTCCCGGGTTTCGGCAAGACGATGACTTTGCCTTTCTTCCAGTCCTCCGGGAAGTGGGATGTCCGCAATATCCCATTTTAGAGTCGACCAAGCTCTACTAGGACTCTATGGGGCAGCTGTCGGA
Source organism: Parnassius smintheus behrii (assembly GCA_036936625.1). Lineage (NCBI taxonomy): Eukaryota > Metazoa > Arthropoda > Insecta > Lepidoptera > Papilionidae > Parnassius > Parnassius smintheus. Next base: position 32,296,724 of record JAUPFT010000014.1, on the reverse strand, counting down.
GTGCAGCGTTGGTAATCCCATCGTGCCCCGGCGCCTTCCTCGATTGCAGGCGGGTTACTGTCCTCCGCAGTACAGCGGGGGAGATGAACCACTCTCCTGCAATAGGTGGCGCGGGCAACGACAGGAACTCCTGTACGCGACTCTCCTTTTGGGCATGAAGCTCCACGAGCTCCGCACTTGCTGGCTTCGGCATAAATTGCTCCTCGAAGTGCTCTACTAGGATATCCGCTCTACCCTTGGCATCGTTACGACGTTCGCCCGCGTTGTTGGTCAGCGGGCAAACGGGAGGTTTGGCTTTAGTTAACTGTCGGTTCAGTTTGTAGAGCGACGCATCATGCTCTTCCGCCTTCCATATGCGTCGCTCCCAGGCATCTCCTCTGTGTGCCTGGACTGTAACCGACAGTTCCTCCGACAAGGTGTTCAATTGCGTCTTGATTCTTGAGCAGCGAGTACGTGCCCAGAGCCTCCTCAACGCCCTTTTCCTTCTGATCTGCACGTTTATCTGTAGCGGCAGATCGTCTCTCCTTGTTGACATCGGGACGATCGTAGAGGCAGCATGGAGGGCCTACTGAATCGCCTTTGTCATGTTGGTAGCAGCGGCCTCTACGTCGTCCGCTGTGTTTAAGGAGTGGTGTGCTGGTGGTCTCTCCTGCAGGTGTTGCTGGTAGAGCCTCCAGTCGACACGTGTCCAAGGGTAATCAAGATCGGGAGGTGCTGTGAATCCAGGTCGTACAGCACCTCTACCACTAGGACAACTCCGTGGATCTGTCGGAACATGTGTGGGTTCTTCGGGACCTAACACGTCATAGCCGTGTCTTTCGGCGTCTTCGAACAGTGCATGACCCGGCGGGTTGATCACTCTAGATCCCCACGCCAGGTGTTTGGCGTTTAGGTCCCCGGCGATGATGGTCGGTGTTTCGCCTTCCATCACCGTCCGGACGTCTGAGGAGCAAAATGGAGTCCCTGGCTGGCGGTATGCTGCGTAGATCCTAAGTTCCTCGACCGCCGCCTCCATTTTATGCCGATAGAGCGCATCGATTGGTACTCCGGTAGGTCAAGTTCTTGATGGACGATGTCCCTTCTCACTAGAACCGCCGTCCCTCTGTAGACGGCCCCTTGAGAAGTGACCTCGTCCCTCCTGTAAAGATGGTAGTTAGGCAGCTTTATGTGCGTACTCGGGTTTAATTTTGTCTCTCCCAGCAAGATAACCTGTATGTCTTGTTGTTGGGCGACAGTGCGGAGTTCTTGTAGCTTCTGCTGGATTCCACCCGGATTCCAGTAGAGGAGGCGCAGGTTAGACTCCTCCGTAGTGCCGAGCCAGGAGGTTTGCCAGCGCCTTTATTACTGCTGTTATGGGATCTGTCCCGGCTCTGATATCAGCCAGGACCTGACTGCCGATTTTCATATCACAAAAAACCTTTTATTTATTTAACAAAATATGCCTATTTTACTCACATGTTCGAAGTTGAAATTTCTTAAATATTTAACATAGAAAGTTAAAACAATGTTTTCCACTTGAAATTATACATATCTTAACCAATACAACAGTTTAATTTCCATTTTCTCTATACATTTCACTTTTAAAACTATTAAAACACTTTTAAATTTCTTATACAAAACTATCATTATTTCACTTATTCACAGGAATTTTCACATAAAAATAACACAGAATTCACCTCTTTTGCACGTAGAATCAATCTGAAATGTTTTACGTCATTTTTACATAAATTGCTGAAATTAAAAATATTTAAATTTTTACATATTTGGCCTCCTAAGTACGTGGCTAGCGTGCGTCTTTGAACTCACACTATTTGAACAACTAACTTTTGCACGGCTATCGACTATCAGAAAAAATGGAAAGTCTAATATACACTAATATCAACCATACTAAGTGAATAAATGCTTCTACACAATTCTCAAACTGTAGGAAACTATTTCTAATCAGATTCTTATCAGTTATCATGTCTCTTATCAGATAACAATATAAGTGAATGTTTTCATAAATCAATCATAGAAAATAGGCATTTTTTTTCATACAAAACATATCAAACCCATATAAGACAACACTTATGCAATTAATTTCCATTAATTCTATTTACTCACAAAGTGATCATCTCGACCGGGGAACAAATCCGGTCTCTAACTTTATTTTAATATTTCTTTAAATTGACATCATTGGAAAGATGATTTCAACCGGGGACACACGGTGACGGGGTCGTACTGTCCGGGGACGGACGGGGAACAAATCCGGTAACATAATTTATATCTTAAAAATTCCCAATATGAATTTATTAAAAGATATTACTAAGAAAACAATAAACTATTCCGGCCTGGGAGTCGAACCCAAGACCTTCATATTGTGACGGCCCAATATTATTATTAATAATAAAATTCAATATAAAGGGGCGTCAAAAATAGTCTTAAAAGATATATATATTAAGCAATTAAGTCAAATTAATAAACATAAAGTTAATATATTTCAGACATTATCCCAATAACATAGCAAATTAAGGGCAAAATTATTGTTTCTCGTAATAAGTAAATTTATTATAAAAACTTGTAAAAAATATTTAAAATAAGATAAATAATAGAAATACAAGTCAAAAAATATTATAAAATTAAGTTAAATAACGTATATAAGATAATTAGAAAATTTGTTAAAAATTGTTTAAGTCATGGGAGGTGTTCATGTATAAAAGAAATTTCTGTTGTGGAAGGAGTTCACGTATAAAAGAAAATTTCCTAAGTTGTGGAAGGAGTTCACGTATACAAGAAAATTTTCCTAAGTTATTGAAGGTGTTCATGTATTGATGTCTTGTATGGATGAGCTGCCGGAGATACATTCCTGCAGTTGTAAATATATATGGGGTGGTCGGGAGCCCGACTGCCTGAAGTACTGTAGCACAATGACTAGTCCTATATTAGGGACTTATTAAACTCAATGATACAAAAGCAATACTATAGAAGGTCTCCATGATGAATTTGCATTACAATAGTAGGGTCGTGGGTTCGAACCCTATATATGAATGACTTATGAAAGTAAGGTCTATGATTCAAAAGCAATACTATAGAAGGTCTCTGTGATTAATATGCATTACAATAGTAGGGTCGTGGGTTCGAATCCTATATATGAATGACTTATGAAAGTAAGGTCTATGATTCAAAAGCAATACTATAGAAGGTCTCTATGATTAATATGCATTACAATAGTAGGGTCGTGGGTTCGAATCCTATATATACATGACTTATGAAAGTAAGGTCTATGATACAAAAGCAATATTATAGGAGGTCTCCTTGATGCATAAGCATTGTATGGGGTGGTCGGGTGACTGACTGCTCTTAGTACTGTAGCAAAATGACTAGTCCTTATTAGGGACTTAAAAAGGAATATTATGGTGGCGTGTGTGCTGCTTCACGAGCAATTGGTCCGAGGTAAACTTGGACTCGCTAACCGATGTGTCCTAGACATATCATCTTAGTGCCGGTGGTGAGCGGGTTTGTTGTAGCAATACGGCTTTCCCGTGGACATCGCACACCCATACCGGTTGTGGGCGGCGTAGTAGCGCATAGCGATGCGTCGTCTATATTTCGGATTGGGATGATGAGTGTGTTTGGTAGCACTTTTAAGTGTAACAGGCATACTCAATTTCATGTCTTAGTGCATTAGCGCTATGATACGTGAAGTTTTGTCCACTGGCGTCTTAGTAGCGTGCTACTATGATACGTTGGTGCAGTTTTATATAACAACAATCTTAGTGCCGGTGGTAAGCGGGTTTGTTGTAGCAATACGGCTTTCCCGTGGACATCGCACACCCATACCGTTTGTGGGCTTCGTCGTTGCGCATAGCGATGTGTCGTCTATCTTTCGGATGGGGATGATGAGTGTGTTTGGTAGCACTTTTAAGTGTAACAGGCATACTCAGCTTCATGTCTTAGTGCATTAGCGCTATGATACGTGGAGTTTTGTTCATTGACGTCTTAGTAGCGTGCTACTATGATACGTTGGTGATATTTTTTTATATAACAACAATACTAACTTTGTTGCCAAAGTCGATAGGAGTCATGTGGGTGTGTTGTGAGGGTGCGCCGCCCGTATGATAGTTGCATTGATGCTTACTGCTACTTGCGGTATTGCGTCTTGTGATGGATCTGCGGGTGTGCTGCGCCTGATTCGACGCATTCCTGTTGTTCTGGTCGATGGAGGTATACAATTAACATCTTAGTGTCGGTGGTAAGCGGGTTTGTTGTAGCAATACGGCTTTCCCGTGGATATCGCACACCCATACCGTTTGTGGGCGGCGTCGTAGCGCATAGCGATGCGTCGTCTATCTTTCGGATGGGGATGATGAGTGTGTTTGGTAGCACTTTTAAGTGTAACAGGCATATTCAGCTTCATGTCTTAGTGCATTAGCGCTATGATACGTGGAGTTTTGTTCATTGGCGTCTTAGTAGCGTGCTACTATGATACGTTGGTGATATTTTTTATATAACAACAATACCAACTTTGTTACCAAAGTCGATAGGGATCATGTGGATGTGTTGTGAGGGGGCGCCATCCGTATAATAGTTGCATTGATGCTTACTGCTACTTGCGGTATTGCGTCTTGTGATGGATCTGCGGGTGTGCTGCGCCTGATTCGACGCTCTCTTGTGGTTCTGGTCGATGGAGGTATGCGGTTGGTGATGTCTGCTGGGATGTATGGGAGACCTTGGGATGGTGTAAGCCCGACGATAGTCGTATTGATGCTTGTTGCGTTCTGCAGCATTGCGTCTCTGCGATAGTTGTTTGGTGGGACGCTATTCTCAATGGCGCTCTCTGCGTCTTGGTTTGACTCACACTTAAGTAGCTTTGCCCAAGTCGGGTCCCTTCATTGCGGGGCTACAGACTGTCTGCCCTCCACGATGTTTTATATAACAACATAATATTATATCTCTGTAACTTTCCCACCTTTGAATGGTTGAAGGCAACTTGTTGGTGGGTGAGACAAACATGATCGAAAATGCATTTACTCAACGTCAGTGACACAAACCCTTTCTGATGGCGAATTATTACTCTTATCTTATAACTGCCTTTTGGCTATATCTGCCATTGTATTGGTTGGTGGAGCATATGTGTCGACCTCATGCGGGTGGTAGCTGGCGGGAGGATCTGAGGAGACTCACAAGGCTGCGGCCGAAAGCCGCACAACGTGGGACCCCATTCCCTTGAGGTGAGCGGTAAACTCATGACACGCTCTGCGGCTAGTAGCCGTGCTGATCATGCAATTGGTGGTGATGCCATACACTTACATCACGTCTGCAGGAGCGGCGGTCTGGCAGGTGGTGGCGTTCACGGAGGGTTTAAGGCCAGTGTGCCTATTTGCCTAAACCGTGTGACGTACATGCACTGTGGCTGGATTCGTTCGTATTCTGTATGGCGTTTACACGCATAGACATGCGCGACTTCGGTCGATGTTTGTGCTTACGCACTAACAAGGGGCCAAGCCGCTTTTACTGGTTCGCCAGTTATTTTGCTGTGGACTACGGTCCAGTTCCCAAATTAGCGTTCCCTTCGGGGGGAGTGCATCAAAATGGTTGGCACTCACCGTGCACGGCGTGTGTCGCCGTGTACCTCCCCTACATTTTTTTTAAATAAATGTAGGAGAGCGAAGCCCTTGTATCGGGTATTTTTGTATAAATATATTGTGAGCCTTTTCCAAGCGGGAAGGGATAAATAATAATAAATTAATAATGTCAACCTGATACAAGTGGAATAAAGACGTTTTATGTTCTTAACCTTTCTCGAGCCCTGTCTTCGTGAACGGGGTTCACTTAGCTTATAAGGCACTACCAACAGCTTTCAATTACTCTAGTGAATACTCATTCTTCCAAAGGACACCTAAAAGAACTAAGTTACTAAACAAACACAACGTAAATAAGGGTCCTAACTAAGACGATCACGCCAAAATATTACAAACGGCCTATTATTAAACCTTTAGAAAGATCATTTAGAAAGATCTAAACATATTAATCCTGGTCACATAATATATATAATGTTATTGAAAAGGGGATATTTTTAATATTATATAATTTTTATATAGAGAGAGGGGGGCGGATCGTTACAATATCATTAATTCGATATTTCGTTAAGATTCAGCTAAGCATTTTCTTATTAGAATATTGTTGCTTGATAATTTGCTTTTTAGAAGCCATTCGTAATCGGTTAATTAATAAATTGAAATATTCTTATAAGCGCGTTGCCAACAATCATGTTCGCTCTTACTGACAACGCCCTCCGTTCCCTCTCAATGTCATCATCATCCCTGAGACGAGGAGTCAGAACATGGCCAAGATATTTATACCTAAACGCTCTTTGTAAAATATTACCATTAATTGAAATAGATGGTACTAAGTCATTTCTCTTGCTCCCGGTCTCAAGGACCATGACATGGCTCTTTTTTACATTATAAGTCAAACCATGTGTGAGGGCGTAAGCTTCACAAATATTCACCAGTCTTCGTAGGCCGCATATAGATGCACTCAACAACATCATATCATCTGCATAACTGATGTTGTTGACGCAGACATCGTCTATGTGACAGCCGACTCTGATGCTGTTGAGTTTACCTATTAGCTCATTCACATACAGGTTGAAGAGCGTGGGTGAACTCAAACCCCCCTGTCTCACCCCGCACTCCAAACTGTATGATTTAGATAGGGCACCTTCCCATCTCGCATTAATGACCTGGTTCCCGTACCAATACTTGAAAATACTTATGAGTTCCAAAGGTAGTTGGATCTTCTCCAGTTTATCCCACAGTAAGTCGTAGGACACAAGGTCAAAAGCCTTTGACAGGTCTAAGAAACAAGTGAAGACTGGCGTTTTGCGTGCTCACGGGCAGGCCCGGTTTACATTGTAACCTATTGGTATGTTTCCAAAAAGAGCGAAAAGCATTTTTCGAATGATGTGAAGCAAGAATATCCATCTTAACTCGATTTTTGTGATCTTGACACCACTTCAAGTGAGATTTAAATATTTTTCTAGCTTCACACATTTCCTCATATATGGTACCGGAAGTATGTTTACCATGCCACTCCCACAGGTGGAACTTTAACCTGGCCCTTCGATGTGCTTCCGCAACATGCCTGTTCCAGCCCACAACTACCTTATTTTTCGATTTTTTACAGTTACTTCCTACTACGGAGGACGCCTTTAGAGCCATTACAATATTTTTATACAAATTATCAATAACAATTATATGACTAATATCAGAACACATGTTATCACTACATTTATGCAATTCATTTGGTTAGTCAATGAGCCGTAACTTTTTATTACATTCATTCCGATATATGTTTATTTGTTCAGGCGTCCTCTCCCCCCAAAAAACTAGATTCTGACTAATACAGTTAGGTAATTTTACAGGCGAAACGATATTTAAATTACATTCTATTACAAGTGGGTTGTGGTGTGACCAAAACACATCATAAATAACATAGACCTTTTGTATGGACTTTATCGCCGCTTTAGTCACCAGACAGTGATCGAGCCACCTCTTCGACCCATGGACATCACTAACAAATGTATACGTATTGGATGATATACCTAACATATCAATATCAATGCAAGACCACTCTTAATCAATACAAAAGCTCGATAATTCGTTATAAAATCGTTCATAGTGATGTGCATTAAAGTCCCCCAGTACATACACACAGTCTATACTACAGCTGTCTACAATAGCACTCACCGAACTAAGTAAATCCGTAAACTCCACCATGTTGACTGCCTCGTCTGTTGACATGTACACGCACATCACTAAAAATGACCTTTCTTTTGAAATGATTTTAATAGTTCATATACGCGGGTTATCACACTTATTAACGGTAACATCGTGAAAAACGCTACGCCTCCACAGCAGAGCTACACCTCCGTACCGTCGCCCCCTTATCAGGCCCGCCTTTGTGTCCATCGCCGACACCCCCGTATAGCTGAAATCCTTGCTTATGGTGCTCAGAAAATCAATTTCCTCTTTGAATAACCATGTCTCTTGTAATGCTATAATGTCATAATTCTTACAAAGATCGCGTATGTTATCTATGGAGCGTTTCACGTTTTTACAATTAAAAGTAACAAATCTGTATGTATTATTATCCATTATTTATTTATTTAAATTTGTGGCGCCGTCTTCTTTACCAGAAGTTTCAGTTTTACGCTTTAGTTTGAAATTAATAAAGCGACGGAAAATTATCCCCTGTGGCCATATTTTCTCACCCAAAAACAATGATAGTTTATTTTGTGCCACGAAGAATTTATATGCGTTGTAGTCACATTGACGCTTGATAGATATTTTTTCAAAATTGACTGTCTCTTGTGTCATCTTGTTGATATATCGAAGAATGTCTGCTTCGGAAGTATTTTTATGCACATTGGTTATAAACAGTGGTGTTTTTCTTTCCGCTGCTCTAAACATCTCATCCGCTTCTACCACAGCTATCCCTGATTTTCCTTCAACGCGATTTTTGGATTTCTTTCCCTTCCTCTGAACAACTGTCCACTCGTTATTAGACTTTAAAGTCACTTGCGCATACGACTTATTATCGGTCGTTCCAATGCCAGCTGATTGGTGATTACGGTCACTTACGATAGGCTGTGACTCATCGCGGTTCGCGTCGTCGCTGCAACAACCCGTCACTGAGCCAGGCGTATGTTGAAATGTTGCATCAGATAATGTTTCACTACTGCCCTCAGACTGCTTTTTGTTAATTTTTATATTTTTTAAACTATACTCCTTATCTGTTGAAGGTTCACAGGTAGGTTTGCCTTCACTACTATTAATAGTCGACTCATCGAAAAGCGATAACCCCATAGGGCCGCTGTCACGATACGTGCCTCTCTTGATGTTGATCCTAGCCGCTGAGAAAGGTGGCGAGTTATTTTTAAAATTACATAACTCTTTCTTTATATCCTCTGGCTGCTCAACCGTTACTTACGTCGATTTAATCTCCCTAATTTCAGACTGTATCCGTACAAGATCTTTTAAAAACTTGGAGACATCTAAGTGGTCGAAAGTTATAGGTGGTAGCTTCTCAAGGTCCCTAGCTACAAAAATAGGCAGCTTATCTGGATCCGTGACTTTAAAAAAGTTGAGTATGTCATACAGCACTCGATTATCCTTTCTTTTTCGCACAACTTTTCGTAGCTCGGACGGTACCGATTCAAATAATAACGTATGGGACTTTTGAATTTGTTCATTCGTAAAAGATGATGCACAAATTTTAACCAAGCTTTCTTCGTCAGCTATCGATATTTTATTCTGTACATAAGACAGAAGCTCATCAATTACGATATTACAGCTAACACACTTCACTGTACTCGACATTTTTTTACTCCTAACACAATTTCGCAATCGATCACACGTGCGTCACGGATAGATGCGCGCGCGGCTCTGTAGAGCGGGCTCTATTTTCCTATAGAGCCTTTCTGGCACTCTACCCATTCTAGTTTTCTTCTGCTTGGTAACCTGCGCCTGGGCTATCGTTACCGCTGGGGTTGGGGTAGAGGTTGCTGCCTGAGGAGGGGGCTGCACCTTCTCCTTCTTCTTCCTCCCCCGTTTACTCCTCTGAGAAGTTTGGCGCTCAATTGCTTCGCTAGCGGGGGGCCGGAGAGTCGCCCCGTTGGTTGCCTTGGATGTAATGGTGATCGGCACCACCGTTTCTATGGGTGCCGAGTCGTGTGGAGGGGGGGCGGGTTGCCTTCCCTTTCCTCTAATTGTAGTCCACCCGTCTTCCTGGACCACGGCCCTGGGGCGACTCTGGGGGACTCTTTTGGGCTCTTCTGGGAGTATTCCCGGTAGAGCTATCCCCTGCTTCCTTGCAATCCTCCTCAGGACTGGGCAGCGGCGATCATCGGCGGTATGATTTTTGGCGCAGTTTGCGCATCGCGGTTCTTCATCACTACCCCTTGGGCAGTTACTAGCGATGTGGTCTCCGGCGCAGGGAACACACTTCACTGGCCTGAAGCAGTTCGTGGATGCGTGGCCAAGGGCCTGGCAGCGGTGGCACAGTGATGGGCCCGCTCTTCCTTGCCAGGTCTCTATGACGATTCGTCTCATGAATAGGAGTTCGTCAATCTGGTATAGCTCATTGAGGCTCTCCAGGCTCAGGTGGTCCAGCTGCGCGAAGTAAATGCTCCCTTTCACGTACTTGATCGGGAACCCCTTTGCCCTGATAGCCCTCTCTATCGCGGATGGATCCGTGCCCACTGGTAGTCCCCGTATGCCCACTTTTGTGGGCTCGTCCTCTTTGGGAGTATAACAGTACCAGGACATGGCTGGTACTTTTTCGGTGATCTCGATTAGGTACTTTTGTACCGTCCAGAATTCTTCCGGACTCTGGGTGGTAAATCTGATCCCCTTCCCAAACGTACGAGCATTCGGTGGGTGGCCCAACTTCCTGTTGAGCACCTCGAAGTGTTTCGTCCAGTCCGGTAAGCACTCAGCCACTATGGGCGGGTATCTCTTCGATGTTTCTTCCGGTGGTTTAGGTGCCTCAGCTGTCCTTGTCCTTGGTACTGCTGGGGCAGCTACCAATTGGGCATAACTTGTCGAAGGCCCTTGATCATCGTCCGATGGCCGGCCTGACGGATTGGTTGTAGGCGCGGACGGTGAGTGTCCGGCAGATGTACTTGGTGCTGGGGTCACGTACGTGGTTGCACTCCACCCGTATGACCCTTCTCCTTCCTTCTCCAAACAAACAGCATCCATGCTGGTGTGGTGATCCTGTGATCTGGGAGGGGTTGGTTTAATCGGCGATGGCGATTTGGGTGGTGATCTTCGTATGGGATTTTCCGGTTGCTAATAGTCATATTCTTCCTCGGATGTCGAGTAATCCGAGGAGTGGGAGGATCCAATGCACTGCCTCTTCTCCTGAAGGGATGCTGCTGTCTCGGGTGGAGTGTGCTCTCTCAGCGTCTTCTTGGCCCGCTGCTGCTGGGGGAACGGTTCACGCCCAGTCGTACCTTCAGGTACGATGAACGAGAGCGCGGTCCTCGGTGCGGGCTCCTTGCCTGGTGATGAAGGCTTTCGGGTTGGGATCTGCGAGTAGGAGGACACTACTCGAGTCCGTTCCGGGTAGAATATATCCCGGTACGCAATGGTTCTTTCCGAAACGCCAGGACGGTCAGGTGGTTTTCTAGATTTAGGTGGGGCTCCCCCTTGTCCTTATCGGACATGATGGTGTGAACCTACCTAACGTGAGTCAGTAATATAATTACGGCCCTGTCTATTTACCAGCCGATCGGCAGCAATGCGCGACGCGGATGGTGAGGATGATTAAAAATGTTGACGTAATCACTTTTTGGCACTGCCTACCCCTTTCGCAACAAAAGGGTTGGGGTAAGTGCGGTGGTGGCACTTTAAAACGCGACTAGGCACAATAGACACGAACGTCTTAAAGTTCCAAGAATCTGCCTAGGGGCCGGTGACCTCGACGCCTCACGGAATCACGGAACTCAACGATCGGCGGAGTATGTCGTACCGGCGGTTTTATGCAGCCACTGCTAACTACAAACAACGCACACGTAGGAGATCCTTATATTATGCTTTACTACTGGTCCGAAAAAAGCCCCTGTCCTGGGAAGAACCACCAAGAAACCCGGCGTTACTTTAAAAAAATTACAATATAATATTTATACGCTTAATATGAAAACATTCTGACGGATAGCTTAATAAATAATAAAAAGTTAAGCGCGTGCATTTAAAAAGGCAAAAATAGTGTTTGAAGCAATGTTATTTAAATAATACAACGAAAAAATTTATACAGCCTTGAAAATTATTTGCTGACACAAACGTCTGCCCTCCACAAGCTATAATGCCCACTATCCAACAAAATCCATATTTCGAGGTTAAGGGCAAAAAAGCGCGGAAAATTAGCGCCATCTAGTATCTAGTAGCTGAAATAAGAGCGTTAAGCTCATAAAAATAAGTTAAAATAAGTTATTGGTCCGGTAGAAAGCCGACATATCATTATGATTAAAAAGTTGCCCACAACCGGTAAAGGCGTGCGATGTCCACGAGTAAGTCGTATTGCTAAAACAAACACGCTCACCACCGTCACTAAAATGATATGGCTAAGGTATATCGGTTAACAAGTATTCGTTAACCGCTGTCTTATACACTCTGTAGCAAATTACACGCCACTAAAATAATCCGGTTCGAGTCCCATTTCTATCAGTATAATTATTTTACATATTTGAGACCATCCATGTAATTACTTTATTTCATAGATCTTATTTTCGTATGTCTTATGTATATGGGACTTGAAGAACAAAACTCCGCTTTTATAATGCTTATGCATTTTAGAGACCTTCTAGTTAATACTTTTGTATCATAGACCTTACTGTCATAAGCCCTTAATATGGGACTATATATTGTGCAACAGTACTTTAGTAGTTCGTCGCCTGACTACCACGTATATATATATATATATATATATATATATATATATATATATATATATATATATATAACTGCAGTTTGTGTATCCGGCATCTTTCTTATAAAAGCTATCATTACCTTACCAAACGCATTATAAAAACACGGTTAATATCATAAATTTCTTTAATCTATTTCCCAATTATTATATAAATGATGTTAAAGTTGTTAAGAATTATTTCGCACACATCCGCTCAATTAAATAAAGTGATGTGTATTACTTAGTTTGAAGAGCGCCTCTCGTCCTCTCTCCATTGCGTACATTAATCCTGTCACCAATAATCCCAGCACCACTACACTAGGAAAGGCACACTATGGATGATAATACGACACTTGTTTCGCCTTTACATGAGGCATCCTCAGGTGATGTAGACACTGCGGTGGCTGACCGATGAGTGAGCGGCGAGCTTTTTTTTTTTATTTTTTTGCGCCCGAAGCAATTATAGGCAACCCTCCGGAAAGCGGGGGAGGGAGGTTGAGAATGCTCATAGCATACCACGCAGCCGGCTGCGTGGTTATGTGGTGACTTTTAGCCACTAAACTCAACCTTTTTTAGGAATTGGCTTAACGATCTGACTAGAGATCTCTAAGCCGTATACGAACGCGACCCTCCTTGGCAGAAAGAAGGGCGCTGAGCGGATGGCCAAAATAGCTGCTATTTATACAACTTGCTGACGCAACCGCTCCCCACTAAGTAGCGAGCGATCACGTCATACGATAAAACATGCTACCAATCTCCGCCTGACGTACGCAGCCCTTTGCTGTGAAAATAATAAACAACAAACCGCCGCGAAACGTTCGCCTACCTTAGAACCATGCAACGAATCGCTGATCATCGCAAGGGGGATGAATGATCACATTGCGTGGCTGTCTTTTATTATCGAGCAGGCTTAAAGATTTATTTATGTATTATTTAAAAAGATTGCATTTAAAAAGATCTATTGGAGATCAGCTAATAACTTATGAGGAACTTTTGGCAGTGGTTTAACAGGTTGAGGCTATACTGAATTCACGTCCTTTAACAGTTTTAAACTCCGAACCTCTGAACCTACCGCATTTTTTAACATTAGGACCTTTAAGTTCCTTACCTAATATAGAAGTCGATACTTGTGTAGGTTTGATACAACGCAAGTTTTTACTTGATCAAATAATACAGTCTTTCTGGAGACGATGGAAAACAGAATATTTAAATACACTTCAGACTCGGCAGAAGTGGAATACTCGAACAAAACCTATTAAAGTAGTTACAGTGGCATTGATTATATGCATATAGATAATATGCCACTTTCAAAGTGGCCTATGGGGGTAATAAGGGTGAAGACGTTGTAATCAGAATTGTTTTAGTGCGCACCGCATCTGGTTCCTTTACAGTAAACATTATATTTTTATAGGTCCTTTATCTGTAATTATTGTGAGGGACTATGTAATAACCCTTTATTATTTTTCTTACTTTAATATATTTCTTTCTTTTCCATAATAAAATTAATATTTATAGAAGCACAAACGGTTTTGTCCTTCAAGGCGGGGGGAATGTTTGGGCCTATAATAAATAAAAATGTAATAAAATAATAATGTCTGTGGAATTGCTTTATGGACGTGTGACAATGGATGCATTTGTAACACTTGTTCACTTTCTGTATAAGCTATTTCTAAACTTTTATTTTTATCCTCTTGTATTAAATCACCATCAGGAGGGTAGCGTGATAGTACATCTGCAACAATATTGCTTCTACCGGATGTATGCTGTACTTCGTAATTAAATTGTTCTATATACAATATCCATCTAGTAACTCTGCCATTGAATAATTTCATATTATTAATAAACAATAATGCTTTATGATCAGTTAAAATTATTACTTTGCTGCCTCTTAAATACGTCTCAAACTTCTTTAAACAACTTATTACAGCATAAAACTCTTGTTCAGTGACAGACCAATTCAATTCAGAACCTTTTAAGGCTTTACTGTGATAGCCTAATATTCTCATTTCACTATTATTATCTATCTGATAAAGTACTCCGGCCATACCCACACCGGAACAGTCTGTTTGCAAATAATAAGGTTTACTAAAATCAGGGTGATGCAATTCTATTGTATTAATAAATTGTTGCTTTATAAAATCAAATGCCTTCTGTTCCTTTTCGCTCCATTGGAACTTACGTCCCTTTTTTAATAATTCACAAAGAGGTATTATACATACACTATAATTCGGTATGAACCTTCTATAAAAATTGCAAAGCCCCAAAAATGCTCTCAATTGCTTAATCTTTTTGGGTGCTGGAAAATCTTGAATTGCGCGAATTTTATCGGGATCTGTCTTTATGCCTTTTGTTGAAATTATAAAACCCAGCATCTTAATTTCTTTACAAATAAATTCACATTTTTGCAAATTGCACGTTAAGCCAGCTTTGTTTAATTTACTTAAAACAATGTCAATGTGCTCCAAATGTTTATCTAATGTTCCTGATGTTATAATAGCTAAATCATCTAAGTAATTCACACAAAATTCTTGGACTTCTGGTCCCAATATTAAGCTCATGGCTCTACTAAAACTTCCTACCGATGTTTTTAATCCTTGTGGCAGAACATTATATACATATGACCTTCCATTGAATGTGAATCCAGTATATTTTCTACCATCTTTATTTATTGGAATTTGAAAATATGCATTATTTAAATCAATGGTAGTAATATAATTCGCTCCATGAAATGAATTCAAAACATCTAATTGTATAGGTGGCTTCTCTGTTTCTGCAATCATCTTCTTATTTATGCTTCTAGCATCTAATAAGACTCTAATTGTGCCATCCCTTTTAAGTGTGAATGTTAATGGGCTACTGTAAGGTGTCGATGCCCTTGTGATGATACCAGCTTGTTCCATCTCACTTAATTTCTCTTCCATTTTCGATCTATATGCATATGGAATCGGATAAGATCTAGTAACTATAGGTTCATCATCGATCATTTCAATTTTATGTTCGTAGCAATTCGCTCTACCCAACTTGCTCGAAAATATATTCTTATGCTTTTCCAAAACCTTACTTAGCTTAGCTTTTTCAGAGGCCTCCAATTTTGATCCTATCTTTATGTTTGTTAAAGGATCATCAGTACTTTGTTCAACGCAATTGTTATATAATACTGAATTACAGTTATATTTAAACGGTATGAAGTAGTCTTTGTTTTTCAACTTAAATTCTATACCAATTGCCGTATTTCTAAAATCTATCAATATTTTATTTTTCTTGAGCCAGTCAAAGCCCAATATTAATGGTCTTATTAAATTATTAACAATTAAAGTTTGTGTTTCAAAGACTACTTCATCTATTTTTATAGGCAATATAATCATTTGTTGTATTTTTGTGCTGCGCTGCCCAACAGCACCTTTTATTTGCATTGCTTTAACTGGCATTACTGATATTTTGTGATTACCACTTTTAATTTGTAAAAATAAACTCTCTTAAATGCATGTAATATCGCTCCCAGTATCGAGAAGCGCGTCAATTTCTTTATCAAATATTGAAACTTTAAGTTCAGACCTCATATTCCCTATAAATTCCTTTTGATATTTATCTTCGTCTTCCTCGAAAACAGTTTGCACGAATAACTCCGTTATGAGCAAATCTGATTTGGTTTTTAAAGTCTTAATTATACTATTTACATTATTGTTATAACCAAGTCCTTCTCTATTAAAAGTTGCTTTTAAAGAAATAGGTTTTCGCAAACCCCTATTATTTTTGCCAAGAGTTTGACCAGGTCTCCAACCCAGCTTTAATAATATATTTAATGCTTTGTTCCCTTGTACATTATAAGGGATCGAACTGGGAACTAGTTCGACCTCTATTGCTCTAAATTTGGCTCGGGAGCCGAAACATTTACTTGTTCGTTAGTGACTTGTATTTCATTCATTTCGTTAACCTCCTTTCTTCCTTCTTCAGGTTTCCGCCATGATTTATATGATTGCTGTATTTCTTTTTGTTTTCGCTCAGCTTTATTATTAAATTTTCGTTTTTTCTCAGTATTGTAAGGTTCACGATCTTCTTCCTGTATATCAATGTCATCTAAATTTCTCAAGAAATCTGTTGTCTCAATTATTGTCTCAATTTTAGCTATTCTCCATAACTGCTGCACTGTTTTAGGATAATGTCTAATAACATCAGCAACTAATTGTTTTTCTGGTATCGGATATGATAATGTTTGTGCTTTTTCAATGACATAAAGAAAATAACCAACCATGGTGGGGTGCGTATATCTACTCCATTTATTTTGTACAAGGAATCTTCTTACTTTATTTTGTTCCTCTTCACCCCAAAATACTCTTAGAAAGTCTGCTTTAAAATCATCAAAAGTTGTCCAACGCACACTATTAATTCGAGCCCAATATTTGGCTTCACCTACTAAGCACTCTTGAGCTATTGATATTTCAAGTCCATTAGATGGGACTTTCTTTAAATAATTGGTGAGATCTTCTAAAAATGTTACTGGATGAGTATTCCCATTTTCAAATTTCGGCTTGTTTATTGTCACATTATGTATATTATATACAATATTCTGTTTAGGGTCAGTAACAAATGAGGTGCTCGCCCCGTACACCTCTTCTTGGTTTACTTTAATTTGGTGATCTTTCGTTTGATTGATAAACTTCTCTTCAAGATCTTTTATTTTAACCTCAAAGGTTTTCACTACATTCTTAATTAATTTTTGAAGTATTTTTAATTCATTTTTAGGCTTAGCCTTCACTAAATTTGAACTTTTCTTTGTTTTAGCCATTTTTATATTTTTATATTTTTCCAGTTTTTAGCACTGTTATGTCTTTCACTTATACAAATGTTACTGAGTACTTTTCACTTATTTCACTTTTTAGTTTTTTTTTATCTTAGTTAACTATGCACACACCATCTATAACAAACAAAAGATATGAATATTAAAGCCCCACCCCCAGACTCTCAACCACCCCCAGCAAACACCATCCTCCAAGACACCTCTCCATTTCACGGACAACAAATTGTAGGCATAATGCCTACTTAATAATTCTTAAATAGACGACCTTCTTTAAAATAAATCCTGGTCACGGCACCAAATTGTAACGATCCCCCCCCTCTATATAAAATAAAAATTTTATAATATTAATAATATCCCCTTTTCAATAACATTATATATGTGACCGGGATTAATAAAATATGTTTTGATCTTTCTAAGTGATCTTTCAAAAAGGTTTATTAATAGGCCGTTTTTAATAATTTGGCGTGATCGTCTTAGTTAGGACCCTTATTTACGTTGTGTTTGTTTAGTAACTTAGTTCTTTTAGGTGTCTTTTGGAAGAATGAATATTCACTAGGGCAATTGAAAGCTGTTGGTAGTGCCTTATAAGCTAAGTGAACCCCGTTCACGAAGACAGGGCTCGAAAAAGGTTAAGAACATAAAACGTCCGTATTTCACTTGTATCAGGTTTACATTATTTATTTATTATTATTTATCCCTTCCCGCTTGGAAAAGGCTCACAATATATTTATACAAAATACCCGATACAAGGGCTTCGCTCTCCTACATTTACTTTAAAAAAAAATGTAACACGGCCCCACACACGCCGTGCACGGTGAGTGCCAACCATTTTGATGCACTCCCCCCGAAGGGAACGCTAATTCGGGAACTGGACCGTAGTCCACAGCAAAATAACTGGCGAACCAGTAAAAGAGGCTTGGCCCCTTGTTAGTGCGTAAGCACAAACATCGACCGAAGTCGCGCATGTCAATGCGTGTAAACGCCATACAGAATACGAACGAATCCAACCACAGTGCATGTACGTCACACGGTTAAGGCAAATAGGCACACTGGCCTTAAACCCTCCGTGAGCGCCACCACCTGCCAGACCACCGTTCCTGCAGACGTGATGTAAGTGTATGGCATCACCACCAATTGCATGATCAGCACGGCTACCAGCCGCAGAGCGTGTCATGAGTCTACCGCTCACCTCAAGGGAATGGGGTCCCACGTTGTGCGGCTTTCGGCCGCAGCCTTGAGAGTCTCCTCAGATCCTCCCGCCAGCTACCACCCGCATGAGGTCGACACATATGCTCCACCAACCAATACAACGGCAGATATAGCCAAAAGGCAGTTATAAGATAAGAGTAATAATTCGCCATCAGAAAGGGTTTGTGTCACTGACGTTGAGTAAATGCATTTTCGATCATGTTTGTCTCACCCACCAACAAGTTGCCTTCAATCATTCAAAGGTGGGAAAGTTACAGAGATATAATATTATGTTGTTATATAAAACATCGTGGAGGGCAGACAGTCTGCAGCCCCGCAATGAAGGGACCCGACTTGGGCAAAGCTACTTAGGTGTGAGTCAAACCAAGACGCAGAGAGCGCCATTGAGAATAGCGTCCCACCAAACAACCATCGCAGAGACGCAATGCTGCAGAACGCAACAAGCATCAATACGACTATCGTCGGGCTTACACCATTCCAAGGTGCCCCATACATCCCAGCAGACATCACCACCCATATACCTCCATCGACCAGAACCACAGAGAGCGTCGAATCAGGCGCAGCACACCCGTAGATCCATCACAAGACGCAATACCGCCAGTAGCAGTAAGCATCAATGCAACTATCATACGGATGGCGCCCCCTCACAACACACCCAACATGATCCCTATCGACTTTGGTAACAAAGTTGGTATTGTTGTTATATTAAAAATATCACCAACGTATCATAGTAGCACGCTACTAAGACGCCAATGAACAAAACTCCACGTATCATAGCGCTAATGCACTAAGACATGAAGCTGAGTATGCCTGTTACACTTAAAAGTGCTACCAAACACAATCAACATCCCCATCCGAAAGATAGACGACGCATCGCTATGCGCTACGACGCCGCCAACAAACGGTATGGGTGTGCGATGTCCACGGGAAAGCCGTATTGCTACAACAAACCCGCTTACCACCGACACTAAGATGTTAATTGTACACCTCCATCGACCAGAACAACAGGAATGCGTCGAATCAGGCGCAGCACACCCGCAGATCCATCACAAGACGCAATACCGCAAGTAGCAGTAAGCATCAATGCAACTATCATACGGGCGGCGCACCCTCACAACACACCCACATGACTCCTATCGACTTTGGCAACAAAGTTAGTATTGTTGTTATATAAAAATATCACCAACGTGTCATAGTAGCACGCTACTAAGACGCCAATGAACAAAACTCCACGTATCATAGCGCTAATGCACTAAGACATGAAGCTGAGTATGCCTGTTACACTTAAAAGTGCTACCAAACACACTCATCATCCCCATCCGAAAGATAGACGACACATCGCTATGCGCAACGACGTCGCCCACAAACGGAATTGGTGTGCGATGTCCACGGGAAAGCCGTATTGCTACAACAAATCCGCTTACCACCAGCACTAAGATGTTAATTGTATACCTCCATCGACCAGAACCACAAGAATGCGTCGAATCAGGCGCAGCACACCCGCAGATCCATCACAAGACGCAATACCGCAAGTAGCAGTAAGCATCAATGCAACTATCATACGGGCGGCGCACCCTCACAACACACCCACATGACTCCTATCGACTTTGGCAACAAAGTTAGTATTGTTGTTATATAAAAATATCACCAACGTATCATAGTAGCACGCTACTAAGACGTCAATGAACAAAACTCCACGTATCATAGCGCTAATGCACTAAGACATGAAGCTGAGTATGCCTGTTACACTTAAAAGTGCTACCAAACACACTCATCATCCCCATCCGAAAGATAGACGACACATCGCTATGCGCAACGACGTCGCCCACAAACGGAATGGGTGTTCGATGTCCACGGGAAAGCCGTATTGCTACAACAAACCCGCTTTCCACCAGCACTAAGATGTTAATTGTATACCTCCATCGACCAGAACCACAAGAATGCGTCGAATCAGGCGCAGCACACCCGCAGATCCATCACAAGACGCAATACCGCAAGTAGCAGTAAGCATCAATGCAACTATCATACGGGCGGCGCACCCTCACAACACACCCACATGACTCCTATCGACTTTGGCAACAAAGTTAGTATTGTTGTTATATAAAAATATCACCAACGTATCATAGTAGCACGCTACTAAGACGTCAATGAACAAAACTCCACGTATCATAGCGCTAATGCACTAAGACATGAAGTTGAGTATGCCTGTTACACTTAAAAGTGCTACCAAACACACTCATCATCCCAATCCGAAATATAGACGACGCATCGCTATGCGCTACTACGCCGCCCACAAACGGTATGGGTGTGCGATGTCCACGGGAAAGCCGTATTGCTACAACAAACCCGCTACCACCGACACTAAGATGATATGTCTAGGACACATCGGTTAGCGAGTCCAAGTTTACCTCGGACCAATTGCTCGTGAAGCAGCACACACGCCACCATAATATTCCTTTACAAGTCCCTAATAAGGACTAGTCATTTTGCTACAGCACTAGGAGCAGTCAGTCACCCGACCACCCCATACAATGCTTATGCATCAAGGAGACCTCCTATAATATTGCTTTTGTATCATAGACCTTACTTTCATAAGTCATGTATATATAGGATTCGAACCCATGACCCTACTATTGTAATGCATATTAATCACAGAGACCTTCTATAGTATTGCTTTTGAATCATAGACCTTACTTTCATAAGTCATTCATATATAGGATTCGAACCCACGACCCTACTATTGTAATGCATATTAATCATAGAGACCTTCTATAGTATTGCTTTTGAATCATAGACCTTACTTTCATAAGTCATTCCTATATAGGATTCGAACCCACGACCCTACTATTGTAATGCATATTAATCATAGAGACCTTCTATAAGTATTACTTTTGAATCATAGACCTTACTTTCATAAGTCATTCCTATATAGGATTCGAACCCACGACCCTACTATTGTAATGCATATTAATCATAGAGACCTTCTATAGTATTGCTTTTGAATCATAGACCTCACTTTCATAAGTCATTCATATATAGGGTTCGAACCCACGACCCTACTATTGTAATGCAAATTCATCATGGAGACCTTCTATAGTATTGCTTTTGTATCATTGAGTTTAATATCATAAGTCCCTAATATAGGACTATCATTGTGCTACAGTACTTCAGGCAGTCGGGCTCCCGACCACCCCATATATATGTACAACTGCAGGTATGTATCTCCGGCACCTCATCCATACAAGACATCTATACGTGAACACCTTCCATAACTTAGGAAAATTTTCCTTAATACATGAACTCCTTCAACAACTTAGAAAATTTTATCTATACGTGAACTCCTTCCACAACTTAGAAAAATTTTCTTTTATACACGAACACCTCCCATGACTTTAACAATTTTTAACAAATTTTCTAATTATCTTATAAATGTTATTTAACTTAATTTTATAATATTTTTTGACTTGTATTTCTATTATTTATCTTATTTTAAATATTTTTACAAGTTTTTATAATAAATTTACTTATTACAAGAAACAATAATTTTGCCTTTAATTTGCTATGTTATTGGGATAATGTCTGAAATATATTAACTTTATGTTTATTAATTTAACTTAATTGCTTAATATATATGTTTTAAAACTATTTTTGACGCCCCTTTATATTGAATTTAATTATTAATAATAATATTGAGCCGTCACACATTCGCTTCCTGATTTACAATGATTCGGTCTGTGTACGCGCCACGCATAAAAATAATGAGTTAATCTATGCTCGCAATTTTTTTATACAAGAGGGGGCAAACGAGCATATGGTTCACCTGATGTTAAGTGACTACCATCACCCATGGATGTTCATGGCAATATCAGAGGAATCGAAGGTGAGTTGGTGGCCCTTTAGAAAGGAGTAAGCTCTTTTCTTGAAGCTCCCTAGGTCGTATCGGTCCCAAAAAATCGCCGAAGATATCTACGAAGACGCAGTAATAATTGGTCACTTCTGCCCACCGCCCGCCGCCGCACATATATAATATTTTATACCGCATTCTGTGACTATGTACTATTGAAACTGCCTTCCGAGAAGTACCTAAAAATACGCCATGCCGAGGAATTTGGAAATTCGTTAAGTGTTTTGCTTCTTTTCCTATCGCTTTTATGAGGTTTTTTCTACAGGCATTCCGCATTGTATAAATATTATATAATAATTACAAATAATTTTTTCTACCGCATATATCAAATAAATTTACACTCCACTTGCTCTCTCCTTTTTAAAACCAATATATTTTTAATTTTTTCACCGCACTCACCACAGTCGATGTGTTTGGACAAGTGTTGAACCACGTTAGTCAGATCTTCCTTTGTTTCGCTGTTTATAATTGTTACATTTTTATCTCAATTTCAGTTTTTCGATTGTCTCTTTGTATGTATCAACTTTCTTCTCTAGTAAAGTTATGTATTCTCTGTCTTTTTTTAGATTGGATCTGCATTTGGTCTATTTTCTTTTTGTACTCCTCGTTTTAGCTAGTCAGGATAGCAATAGAATTATCAATATTATAATTCGATTGCTAAATTTCCTTAATTTTAATGGCGATGCTTAAAGTTCTAATTGTTGCGTAGTTGTAAACGATGAAAACATTTTTTTTTATTTCCTCTTTGAAATCATTCAGTACTGAAGTTATGTCATCTTCGCTTCCTCGTTTATATCGTAGTGTGATATAACTCAATTGTGTGCTATCTGTCAGCTCATTTATGCGTGAATCCGAAACAGTTTTTCTATATAGGGATCAACTTGAGGAATAGACATTATTGCATAAAATACAAAGAGGAAATAAAAAAAAAACTGTTTTCAACATTTATAACTACGCAACAATTAGAACTTCAAGCCAACGCCAATAAAAACATAATAAAACAAAGATCTTTTTCTATTTTATTATACAAAAATCCTCTTCCCCTCGGACCTCGTCTACGAGTAGTTAAAGTTAATAAAATTAAAAAAAATTCAGCAATCGAGTTTATAATATTGATAATTCTATCGCTTAGGTGGGAGACTGCGTTTGAGAAGCACTTTATTAGATCTGTATAACTTAGTAGGTTAATTTAGCTACAGGGTCACTTTCCAAAAAAAGGCCTACCGTTTAATATTATACTAGGGCATAAGAAGACCATAGAAAGTTAAAAAACCCATAGGAATAAGTTTCAGGAATTGTGTGTACTATTTGATCAATACCAGGGTAGCATAAGCTAAAAGCGATATCAGGACAGCTGAAGAAAGTACTCAGTTTCAAAAAGTGGTAGACGCCTTAATTTGCAGCTATATTTTTCTCCGGCTATCAGATGTACTAGAGTATCATAAATTCAATGACTGTTTTTGTGAAGAAAATATTGTTTGGTTAATACTCACTAATAGTTTGCAAAACCCTGAGCAACAAAGATAAAGATCGTACCTTCCAATTTTGCGCATGTGAACGAAGATTACGCGTGTTGATTCTCAATGTACTAAGGGCGCACACGTAGACGTTAGTATATGAGTATATGTAGGTGTTTTTAATTTTGTGCACTCCTATTTGTTACTTGAGTATTATTTTATGTGATTACAATTAAAGGATTTTAATTAAATAATGTAAGGGCTTACTACAGACGACTACTCGTAGACGAGGTCCGAGGGGAAGAGGATTTTTGTATAATAAAATAGAAAAACATCTTTGTTTTATTATGTTTTGGTTGATTAGTAAGTACTTAAACATCTTAAATAAGATAAAACCCAAAATGACTGGGTAATAGCATACTCATTTATGGCAAGTAAAATGTTTTGAAATGGTTGTATTTAAATAGAAAAAAAATTATATCACTGTATAAAAAGCATAAACATGGTTATGTGGGAACTTTGTTTGTATTGATTGATTGGTTGGCATATTCCGGACAATATTTAAGTCTAGTAATGTAAACAATGATATATATTAAGCTAGACATTTTAAACTGATTAGGTAAGAATGAAAAAAATCACTATATTTACCAATATTGATCAGATTTTTTTTTAATTTGCCTGTATCTGATATAACATGTCATACATGCTCTATCATATTATATCAAGTAGGAAAGTTATCAATTTTTTTTCATAAATCCTTATGACAATATGATAAAACTAAACATTGATTTAACCTTAAACTTGTCATTGAAAATATAACGAATAAATACAAGATAGGATGATGTTTCACATTAATCATTCCGCAATAACTTTACACAAGCGTACTCACACGATTTAAAATAAAATTTTACATAAATCCGAGGAATTAAGAAGTTATCTTTATTTCATAACAACGTGTATAGTTTTTTTATCACTAATTTAAAATCGAATCTTTCAAACATAGCAAAATATTAAAAAAAATTATCAGTATCAACTTTTTTACTTGACGTCGTTTCAATGAAATGTCGCTTTATACCTTACCGTAGTGTTTGGATGATTAAAATTCATTTTTATGCAAATAATCGGCAAAAATATTCAAATAATCGGTCAAAATATTCAAATAATCGAATCATTAATTTTTTTATGTATTATTTGTTTAATTAAATTTTTATTTTTAAAACTCCTTCAATTACATGAATCGTGAATAAAACATTTTTTTTACTTTTTTACTCTACTTGTCATTACAAAAACTCATATACAAGGCCGCACTGAAAAAACCACTACGTAATTTCAATTTCCCGCCATATTGGGAGCTGCGTAATTTTGTGATGTGTTTGTCTTCTTATTTTATGAATCGGCTTTAATTTTTGGACTGTTACTTCTATATTCGTTGAAGCATGTGCCCATGTCAAAAAGGATGATTGGGCAAAAGTGGTAGCAAAAAAAATGATTGTGGATGACTTTGAAAGAGACATTAATTTTGACTACTTACATTATAAAGTCAAATAATAATTAATCTAAACAACGACAGCTAGTTGCACTGAAAATGATTGAATAAATTTGTTTTTTATCTAGTTTCAATCTTAAATTTTTATAACCGTGCCATTGTTTGGTTGGCATGCTTGGTGCAATAAGTCTGACTGCTGTTAAAATGTATTTAATACTGTAGATTTTGATATCTTGTTAAGCATCCTACGCTCTCTCAACATATCTCCAACTGCAGTTGACTGGTTTCGAAGTTACTTGTTTGGTCGCCGACAGCGAATTCAGGTGCAAGAGGTTTTTTCCACCTGGATTACTACAGCTGCTGGTGTACCACAAGGTGGCGTGTTGTCTCCTCTCCTTTTTGCAATTTTCATTAACTCTATAAGTCATAATTTGTACTCTTCCTACCACTTGTATGCTGATGATCTCCAAATCTATACTCAGTCCTCTCTTGAAGATCTATCTAAAGCAGTTGACACTATTAACGCTGATCTGACTTGTATTTCGAATTGGAGTAAATGTTATGGTTTGACGATAAATCCTAAGAAAACTCAGGTCATTGTCATCGGTAGTTCTAGATTAATTGGTAAAATTGACTGGTCTTCCCTACCCCTATTATACTAGACTGCACTCTAAACCCTTACAGTAACAAGGTTAAAAACCTGGGGTTGTATCTTGACTCCTGTATGTCTTGGACCTCACAGGTTAATGAGGTCAGTAGAAAAATTTTTGCTGCGTTAAGCTCTTTACGTAGATTACGTAATTTCCTTCCCACAGCAACTAAAGTTACGCTCGCCCAGTCTCTTCTTCTGCCTATCCTTGACTATGCTGATATTTGCTATCTTGACATTACCGAGGAGCAGCTTAATAAGCTTGAGCGCATTCAAAATTTATGCATTAGATTTATATTTGGGCTTCGCAAATATGATCATATCTTCGAATTTCGCAAACAGCTCAAATGGCTCCCGATCCGCCTTCGCAGGAATACTCACATCCTCTCCGCGTTGTATAGTGTGCTGTTTAATCCTTCTACTCCTCTTTATTTAAAAAACCGTTTCCAGTATCTTTCTCTTACCCATAATCGGTTCCTTCGATCCTCCATCAATCTTTCTCTCTCTACACCTTTTCACTCTTCTTCCTTTTTTAAGAAATCCTTCACCGTAACCGCTGTGCGATTGTGGAAGTCCTTACCTCTCCATATTCGTCGTGCTAAATCTCTTCACTCTTTCAA
The DNA here is from genome assembly GCA_036936625.1 of Parnassius smintheus behrii. Taxonomy (NCBI): domain Eukaryota; kingdom Metazoa; phylum Arthropoda; class Insecta; order Lepidoptera; family Papilionidae; genus Parnassius; species Parnassius smintheus. The sequence continues at coordinate 32,270,148 of JAUPFT010000014.1, read as the reverse complement.
AATTCTTGTTAAACCGTATTATTTAGAACGCTATTAGATAAATTACTTTACCTTTCTCTTCCTCTTTTCATTATTCTATTATACGATATTTTATATATAACTTTCACTTACTTTTATTTGTATGTATTATTGTATTTTTTTTATTATTATTTTGTATGCCCCCCTCTATTGGTAACTTTTGTTTGCATCATTCCTCTACGCAAAGGTTGTCTGGAAGAAATCACTTTCAGTGATAAGACCGCCTATTGTACATACTTTAATTAGTTTTAACTATATTGATGTTTCTGTATTGTGGTGTACAAAAAAGTATAAATAAATAAATAAATAAATAAATATTTCTTAGATTTGGTTGACTATAAGTATTCACCGTTTTTCTAATCATGAAAAAGTTTTGTGCTGTAGTATAATAAAAAAATTTAGTATGCCACCCCAAAGCATTTCCTTTTAATAAACTTATCGAATTAAATATATAATAGTCAAGGAATAATAATAAAAAAATATAAATTTATTTCTTTTTAGAACTTGTACTTTTGTTTTATAGAATAAGAGAGACGAATAAACACACAGTAGACTTGATAGTAAGTGAATGCTGTGGTTAATAGACATCGACATCTCTCCTCGATTACGAATCTTGTTTGAACGGTTTACTTTGTTACGTACTTGTTTAAACGCTTTAGATGCTTAGGTTTACGTCACAAAAATAAAACTCTTCTCTCAACGCCAGATTTTTTATGTAAAGTAAAAGGTTTACAAACAAGCACATAGTCCACATGATGGTAAGTGGATGCTGAGGCCCATACACATCTACATTATTTATACTCGATTTAAATTCAAAATACAGATACATTATCATTCGTGAGTACTAAGATGGAATGCCTCGTTTCCAGTTAAAAGGGTCTCCTGTTCTTTACACTCACTATATGAAACACAAGAGTGTTTCGCTGATATTTTACGCTGATATTCATAAGTCTAAGAAAAGACGCGTGAAAACATTACTTCTTTTTTTTTCAAAACAAGTGTTACAATCGATATAACAGTTCACTTTAATTTATGCCTATTTTTTGCTACGGAAGCCTGCGGCTATACAATGGCGACTGCACGAGTAATAAAATCAGCAAAGTCTGTTTGGTTTCATATTATGGTGTGTGATGAGAACTGGAGCCCCTTTTTAACTGGCAACGTAACGTTCCATTTTAATCCCCAGGGTTGACAACGTATTTGCACGCTTACTGTTATGCGAGGACTAATGTGTTCACTTACCATTACGCGGATCTTGCGAGCGTGTGTCACTCTTACGTTAAAAAAAACCAAATAAACCTAATCTTAATGGGGAATAAATAGCAGATAAGAAATATCCAAATTGACTCCTACGCAGAAAATAAGCCGGTATGGCTTACGAGTATAGACCAGGAGTTATCGAGACTCGGATAGATGAGTGATAGGGATAGGTCTTAAATAAAATAAAGACATTTTGATATTATTTGACTTTGTGCACAATGACGACATCCGTCCATGTTTAATATCTAGAAAAGAGATACAGAACAAAATACTTATACTAAACTCGGAAAATTTGTTTTGAAATTACCAACAAATTTTCTTATCTGTTGAACCTGAATAATGGGCAAATTATGATGAAAGCAATTTGAGTGCACTGTTCACTTCAGTGGCTAAGGTTAATGCTGTGTATTACTATTTCAGATACAAATTAAATGCGGCATCTTTTCTGTAGCAAACAAGAATAATATTAAAAATAATTGCTAGAACCATGGCTTTAGAATTACAGGAGCATGCACACATTTTTATACTCGTTATTAAATTACTTCATTTACATTGTATAGTTATATATTTTGTCACTTTTCTAATTTCTTTTATATGAAAGCGAATAATAGTTCAAAAAGCGAGACTTATGATTAGTGATTAGAGTACTGTTTTTAATTCTTTTGTTAAGTTACAGCCTATAGGTATACGTCCTACTGCTGGGCACAGGCCTTCCCTCATTTTTGTGGGGGTTTTTAGGGCAAGGAAGGTCCGCCGCGCTGCTCTATAGCGTGTTGGCTTCTTCACATGTCTTCGAAATGTTTTTTTTTCTTATTTCTCAGATATGCCGGCCCTCACGATGTTTTCCTTAACCACCGAGCACGTGGTAAATCAGCACTTAAAGTTGAAATTAACAATTTTATTGGTATCGGCGGGGATCGAACACGGGTTGCTCGCGTACTGTGAAGTTTACGAGCGCTAACCATCTGGTTTACCACGGGTCTATTCTTCTTTTGTTAAAGTACTTTTATTTGCCATGTAGTGGTCGGCCTAATATAAATAAAGCAAATATAGATATACAATGTGAGTTATTAATAGAAATTTTACACACTCACAATGTATATCTAGGTATATATAAACAAATAGCGCTGGTCACAAGGGGGTTTATGATTGGGATTATGATGTTTTTACTTTACACGCGGAAAGAGAGGAGAGAACCAAGATATCAGTACACAGTGTCATTTTGCAATAACAAACAAATTAAAAAAAAAGTTCAGAATAAGTAATATACGCAAATGGTAAAGAAAAATTGATTAAAAAAATGTTAAACATTCTATCCTTTTAATTTCAAAATGGGTGGTAAACATGTAAAAAAACAGCAGCGTCAAAGATCCGAAACTGAGATTGCTATCCCGCCAGCTAAGATAATGATGATTTTTATGTACTTAACTCTCATACTACATCTAAAACCTATCTAATTAGTTATATTACATCGATTTGAACCAGTTACAAATCGAGTTTAGTGGCAGTGTTAGAATACCCACTTCCCATATCGTGCTGTGGTTAGAGGGACAGTCCTGTAAGAGGCAAAAGAGGAAAATAAAAAATAAAAAACTTGAGAGGTGTCAAGGGACTGCACTCTGTCTGTCTATTCTTTTATTTCGTACACGTCATAGATGCGCGGGACTTTGTAAACACAACAGTATATATATATATATATATATATATATATATATATATATATATATATATATATATATTTATATATATATATATATACATATGTCGAGAGAGTATATATATATATATATATATATATATACTCTCTCGACTTCGTACATACAACAGCGTATAGGTTAGAACACGCACGGCTTGCTAAATACATACGCATTGATATTGTAATATTAAAATATAATTTGCTTTTAAATTTATTATAGTTATGACGCGTATGACTTGGTTAGCACAACAATAAGAATCCAGCAGCACGAGTACCGTTAAGTAATTTTGGTCTATACCGCACCGGATATCATCCGTTACCTTGAGGAGAGCAGTAGTTGTACTGTGGCCAGGCCTAAAACCGGATTGAAAAGTACTTAAGATATTGTTACGGTTAAGAAACTTAGCTAATTGTGTGTGGACAATATGTTCAAGCACTTTTGAAAGAAATGGTAGAATAGAAATAGGCCGATAATGAGTTGTAGATGAAGGATTCGAAACTTTGGGTATAGGGATAATATGAGCTAATTTCCATGACGACGGAAAGCAACAAGAAGATAAAGAGAAATTAAAGATATGAGTAAGAATAGGGATGACAAAGGGAAGAATCAATGTAATCATTTTAGAGCAAATGTTATCATTTCCAATAGCAGTAGATGAAATTGCAAGCACGGATCGCTTGGTATCATCTTCAGTAATGGAAGTGAAATTAAACGAGGAATAATGAGGAATTGGGCATTTGGATATTTCGAGTAGAGTTCTGGCTTTAGTGAATGATGAGACTATGACAGGAGGGTTGGCAAAGTTTTCGTTGAGATTATCCAAGTCAACTTCACTTCCCACACTAGCAGAATATTTTCCGATACCGACAGATCTCAGAAAACTCCAGGCTTTTGCAGTATCGCAATTTGTGAGGGTATCATGAAAATAGCGCCTTTTAGCATCTCTACACAAACGATTGCAGCGATTTCGTAGAATTTTAAAGCTGATTAAATTGCGTTCAAAGGGATATCGCTTATATCTTCTTTTGGCTCTATCTCTACGCGCCATCAGGTCTTTTATATCAGCTGTGATCCAGGGAGCAGGATTGTATCTTATTTTCACACGTTTTACTGGTGCATGGTGATTATATAGATCTAAGATTAGAGAATTGAAGTTAATCACCTTATCCTCAATATTAGAACAATCAGTTACCGGCGTCCAGTCGATTAAACTAGCATCACCCTTCAACATTTCCAAGTTTATGCCCTTATAACTTCTAAGATATCGAAAATGTGGCTTGCACTTAGGGGGACGTACACAGTAAGATTGGTAGATGAGATCGTGATATGAGAATGAAGCGCATATTTGTCCGTGATTAGCAACACTATTTAAAGACGATACGATAATCAGATCTAGAAGAGATGGTATACAATTGGGAAAGTGGTGGGTGGCAGATAGAGGAAAGATTTCTAGGTTATAAGAAGACACAAGAGATTGCAATTTATAAGTACGTAAATCATTTTTCAATAAACATGTGTTGAAATCCCCCATCAAGATTACATGGTTATATACAGGACAAAAAGTATTAAGAAGTATGTCTAATGTATCAAAGTAATTGATATTAAGGTTAGGACAATACAAGACTCCAAGGAAAATTTTTGTATGATGAAGTGTGATTTCAAGGAACAAATGTTCCGCAGATTCCGAGTAAGTTGATGGAGATACGCTAATAACCCTGTAAGAAATTTCTGAACGCAAATAGATAGCAACGCCTCCACCACCTTTGCCTACCCTATCATTACGAATAAGAACGTAACCAGGTAGTGAATATTGAATAGAAGGCAGGAAAGGCTTGAGAAAAGACTCAGAAATTAGAAGAGCATCAAGATGAGCACTGTCAATGGATGCGAGAAGGTCAGAATAATGGCAAGGAATACTTTGAGCGTTTATGTGAGCTATGTTAAGATTGTCAGGATATTGAGAAAAGAGGGTAGAAATGCGATCATGCAGATTAAGATCTACGGAAGGCTCTGAATCCATGCTTAAAAAGCTGTTAGATGAAGACGAACATGAGAAAAAGCTATCATTATTATCTGTGTCGTTATCTGTATACATATTATTAAAGAGGCACAATACTAATAAATTACTTAATAAAAAAAAATAGAAATAAAATTAAATAAAAAAAAAATTAACTAAAACAATATTTAAAATTAAAAAAAATAATAAAAAAATAAAAAAGTAACATTAAGTGCAACTCATCTCACTCACTGGCATGATGGAAGAAATTTATACTTAAAGCTAACATTAGTTACTAAACAATTAGTGTGTATAAAAAATGCAAAAGAAAGCTGGCCACAGTATACTGTACAAATCATTATAAACACATACCTACTGTATGATATAAAAGTAACATACATTATCACTTTCTAAAATTCATTTGTATTGAACGTCAGTCTAAGAATATCTATTTATACTCTATATCAAACTTTTAAGCTATGAATGTATTCAAAGTAAATACAATATATATATATATATATATATATATATATATATATATATATATATATATATATATATATATATATATATATATACAATACATACACATATATATATATATATATATATAAAATACCTATTAAAGTTTATTAATCTGATCTTTTGAAAACAGTGTAATACGGTTGATAATGTACCTACTAAGAAAACTATATTTGTTGATTAAAGTATAAAAAAAACATTGATTACTGGCACAAAACATTATACATAATACGGCTAAATATGGGACGTTGTACAAATGCAATAATATGTAACTGCACAAAAACAGATATTAACGTCGGCGCGTTTTCTTAGGAACATTTGCACTATTCGTCGAAGATTTTATTGGACAAGCCATTGTTTCAGTTTGTGGCGCATTCTGCACATCTGTACTAGATGGATATTTAGCAGTGAGCAGTTCTAATTCTGCCATGCTTTCAATTTTCCTTCGAGATTTATCCGGAAGAATTATTATTATTTTGCCTTCGGACGACCAGCATTGTTTTATACCAAAATGTTTACGCGCTGAAGTGAATACTTGATGCCTACTCTTGGTCAAAAACTCGGAGATGGTTATACCGGAGCCTTTTAGACCGGTTTTACTATCCCATACTAACTGCCTGTGTTCGGTATCACAAAATCTAACCAGCACAGGTCGGGTTTTATTCTGTGAGGCTCCCAATCGATGACAGACCTTCAAGCAATCTTTATTCACATCAGGTAACTGCAATTGGCTGGATATTAATTCATACACTACATTGATAATGTTCTCATTTTGTTTTTCGGGCAGCCCATGAAATAAAAGCACTTTCCTTCTCATAGCCGTTTCATGCCTATCAAGCCCAAGGCAAAGTAATTGGATTTGAGTTTTCATTGCTGAGAGAGATTACCAAACAAAGCATTTAAATTCAGCAAACTCACGTGCTAGTGATGATAAATCTGTATGTGAAGAATTGCCCTCCATGTTGACTTTTTGCAGCTTCTTTTCGTATTCACACATTCGGGATCCAAACATTTTTTCAAGTTCAGAGAGGTTATTTGCCAGTTGAACATCCATTGTTGACATAAAAATAAGTCTTCCAGATATCTTTTAATTAAGGAGAAGTAGTGAGCAGTGAGTATAGGTGAGTCTAGTTAATTCTTATAACATATATATATATATATTCACAATAAACATGTAATAATGATTTTAATTAATTTAAAATTGAGCACACTAAATACGCGTGATTACGGTACGACTACCCGCGAGTATTTTATTGATGATCTGATTGTAAACAAACTCACTCTATCCAGTGTTCTTTATCACTAGTGTTTAAATCCGCATTGCATGCATTTAGACCCACTTAGAAAAACTGGAACAGTAGTCGAACTCTGTGGAGCAATGGTCGAGAATAAATAATTTCAAAATAAAGGGAGTACCACAGACAAGCGAAGAAAATTTGTTTGAAGTCATATGCGAAATTAAGTTTAAGATACAATATCCCATTACAAAGAGTCAGATAAATTTCGTGAGAAGAGTACCGAACCGTAACAAAGAGTATAACGAATGAAGGAAGGTTTCGTGGTGGCAGCCAGATATGTATCGAAGACTAGTAATCTTCTATCAAGTAACATAGGATTTGTGTGCAAAAACAAGATTTACATCAATAACCACCTAAACATACATAATAAGACCTAACTGTTAAAAACAAAAAAGGCAGCGGTTGAAATGAATTTTTACTATATTTTCAAAAGGACGGTCGGTTAATTCATGTTTTTTCATCGTCACTACAGCTCATTACAAATCCACTGCTGAACATAGACCTCTCCCAAATAAAGCCTCAAAGCACGGTCCTTGGCTACCTATATCTATTGATTTCCTGTTCCTTTACAACGTCCTTACTCCATAGTTGATTTATCATTTTGCTTGTGACTTACCAAATTTAAGGCTTTGGTAAACAAAGCCGATTACTATATTAGTTATTAATATTTTAAACCTGAATAAAGGTTAGAAACATCTTGCGCCAAAAACGTTACCGAGTCATGTGTGCAGAATTCAGCATTATCGTGAAAAGTTCACTAATAACCTACTTGCTAAATTCAAAGGGATTCTTTCGTTAGTCAAATTATCTCAAGATTTATTATGGGATTTATTACTATATAGTACTGTATGCATATGATGAATAAACATGGTATATTTTTGATAACGACATCTTAGTGCCCAATTTGGTAGGATATTTCGTAATTATGAACATACCCTTCCTTTTGAGCAACCAGTGGCGAACTATTACGTGGAATTATCATATGCTTACAGACGATTACATGTAAAGCCCATAAATTAACTCTAAGGAAAGCAATTTTTTCATAAAAGTTAATTTTCATTTGAATTTGTACTCAGAAATTTCGATTTATTGATGTATTTTTTCAGTATCACAGAGTCAAAAAATTGACGACTTTTTATTTAAAATAAATATGATAGTTTTAAGAAATTGTTACCTATTATTCTAAATTAAGAATCATTAAGCTTATGATAAACGGTGAAAATTACAAATCATTACATGATTTTGTACATTGTGAAAATTAATTAAATATAACTTAAAACCATAAATCAAAGTCACAAGTTAAGTAATATATGGCGCATAATGATTTATTAAATGTATGCGAACACTACACACTGAATAAAACATATTATTATATATTTACTGATTTCATCGCGTTTAATTAACTACTTTAACTTATTTTTAAATTCCCGACATTTTGGGTGCGTTACAGCACCCATGGTCACGGGAGGGACTGAGATGACTGACGGCCCTATGTCATTGTTACCCCGGAGTACCTTCAGATTTTTAACCATAGACCATAAATAATAATTAAAAAGCTAAAAATGTTTTTTTTGTTTTAAGTTGGCTCAGGTGTCCATGTACTACAGAACAATCAGGTCAGAAGTACACAAAAAGACTTTTGACAGGCTTAATTTGTGGTGATAATGATAATGGTGATGATGATGATTGCATTTACATTACAATTTCATTTATAAAGAAATAAATTTGGTGAACGTATGTAATTGCAGTAATGCGAAAAATGATATCTATGCGAAAAAAACTTAGTTTTATAGGGAAAATAAGAATATTTTCACCAAATATTAAGATTTTCTCAGCTGTAATCGGTGGTCACACACAGCTTCCCTGGTCGAGCCAACACATTCGTGCTACAACCATACTATTAATATAACTGCAGCATGGCTCTACCACGTATAATTTAGCTTTGGTAAAAATATTGCCTGTCAAGCTTAAGTTTTCTTCCAGACTAAGTCGTTGTCTACATCATGTTTTGAATCACGTGTTAAGTAGAAGTAAGTTTGATGAAATTAGTAAGCTATTGAGTAGTTATATTAATAGATGATTAAATTAGACAATTATTTTGTCCTCTATTCTTATTTTAACTAGCTTCACATCCTACCAGGAAGTTTATAAGTTACTTCTATGTTTTTTGTACATTCTACGCAACATCTTCGTCAATAGTCAACCAAACAAGTGATATTTTTTAATTAAATTTGTTTTATATACACTATAAGAAATGTTCAAACCCTTGTGTAGTTGATCGTTCTTAGTAGAACGGATTTTTCCACAGTCTAACAAAAATATATTTTTATTATTTACTAAAATTTATTAAAAGTTGACTTCAAAGTTGCTGAGTTATTATTTTCACATTTTTTAGTCAGCGCTTTAATTCGCGCTATGTCTTAGCACAACGGCTTTTACTTTTTATCAAAAGTTAATTTTTAAAATAGAATACTTTATTCCAAAACAATAGTTTTCTTTAAAAATTGGTCGAAAATGCAACAAATTAAACTGCGGTGTAATTAGACGAATGTCCTTGTATTATTCGTTCGATACGCTTAAAACGAGCTTTATGTACAAAAATGAGAAGATGCTTAAGTATCAAACTACTATGGTGCATATATATCGAGATAATGTAGAACGCAGTCCGCTGAAGCTTTCGATAAAAGTAACTATATATATTTTAAGTAACAACACCCTTGGGTAGCCTTGGGCCACTTGAGGAGTTTGGTCTCCACGGACTTTCATGTAAGAAAAGTACTGGTAGATTGTTCCTTCACAGTTCTATGTATGATGTTACGCTAAGCGCTCTTGTCAACGAATGAATACAGTTAAAGAGTTCATAAACCCATGACTGGAGAGATCAAAGTCAAATGCTAGCCACCTTTTAACTGCGGCGTTGAATAAAATTGCTTTTAATTAATCGCTTAGACTTTGATAAATACGTACGACTATTTTTAGTTATTATTATTTTATTATTTTTTGTTTTTATTTAGAAATTACTTGTATTTAAATAAAAGAATATATTATCAAAGCCGTAGTGCCAGGATACAGCTGTATTACCACCACCATCCCGCCCGATCATCGCCGGAGAATCACCTCGTTCTTACAGAATAACAGCTTAATGCTGTGTTTCATACTGCGAAGGCAGAAAACTGAGTACCCTTTTTACCGGTAACGTGGCCCTTTTTTAGTCCTCAAGGATAACAAAGCATTGATTGTTAATGGGGATAAATGTAGGTGTATATGGACTACATCATTAATTTACCATCAGTTTGACTGAGTGATCGTTTTTTCATGTTCGATATAAATATGCCAACACATTAAGGTACGTAAAAACTGTTTAAAGAAATGTTCGCTCTGAATATTCCATCGTTATGGCGTAAAATCGTGAACAAATAGAAAGCTTTAGGTTTAAAAGTTGTTAGGGTATAAAAATGAGAATGAGTATTGACTTATTTGTTGTAATATACCAAAGTGCCGATAATCATCAGACTTTGTTCAAAAAAGCTTTTATGTTTATCCACAAGAATTTTGAATCTTGTAAAGAATTTACGGTTTTAAGGAGGAAGTGATAATTCCTTTGTCAATCATTATTATTTTACCTACTAAAAGAATATATTTTTAAGTTTAATTAAGTTAGAACACAAACACACATATCCACCGTCAGATAAGATTATCAAGCAGTTACTTTATAAAGTAGATAGTTTAAGAAAAATATTGAAAGAATTTTTCGCTTTCTCTATTGCCAAAGCCTCGTCTATAAGTCGGCAGGTTTCACCGATTACAGCTGAGAAAATCTTAATATTTGGTGAAAATATTCTTATTTTCCCTATAAAACTAAGTTTTTTTCGCATAGATATCATTTTTCGCATTACTGCAATTACATACGTTCACCAAATTTATTTCTTTATAAATGAAATTGTAATGTAAATGCAATCATCATCATCACCATTATCATTATCACCATAAATTAAGCCTGTCAAAAGTCTTTTTGTGTACTTCTGACCTGATTGTTCTGTAGTACATGGACACCTGAGCCAACTTAAAACAAAAAAAACATTTTTAGCTTTTTAATTATTATTTATGGTCTATGGTTAAAAATCTGAAGGTACTCCGGGGTAACAATGACATAGGGCCATCAGTCATCTCAGTCCCTCCCGTGACCATGGGTGCTGTAACGCACCCAAAATGTCGGGAATTTAAAAATAAGTTAAAGTAGTTAATTAAACGCGATGAAATCAGTAAATATATAATAATATGTTTTATTCAGTGTGTAGTGTTCGCATACATTTAATAAATCATTATGCGCCATATATTACTTAACTTGTGACTTTGATTTATGGTTTTAAGTTATATTTAATTAATTTTCACAATGTACAAAATCATGTAATGATTTGTAATTTTCACCGTTTATCATAAGCTTAATGATTCTTAATTTAGAATAATAGGTAACAATTTCTTAAAACTATCATATTTATTTTAAATAAAAAGTCGTCAATTTTTTGACTCTGTGATACTGAAAAAATACATCAATAAATCGAAATTTCTGAGTACAAATTCAAATGAAAATTAACTTTTATGAAAAAATTGCTTTCCTTAGAGTTAATTTATGGGCTTTACATGTAATCGTCTGTAAGCATATGATAATTCCACGTAATAGTTCGCCACTGGTTGCTCAAAAGGAAGGGTATGTTCATAATTACGAAATATCCTACCAAATTGGGCACTAAGATGTCGTTATCAAAAATATACCATGTTTATTCATCATATGCATACAGTACTATATAGTAATAAATCCCATAATAAATCTTGAGATAATTTGACTAACGAAAGAATCCGTTTGAATTTAGCAAGTAGGTTATTAGTGAACTTTTCACGATAATGCTGAATTCTGCACACATGACTCGGTAACGTTTTTGGCGCAAGATGTTTCTAACCTTTATTCAGGTTTAAAATATTAATAACTAATATAGTAATCGGCTTTGTTTACCAAAGCCTTAAATTTGGTAAGTCACAAGCAAAATGATAAATCAACTATGGAGTAAGGACGTTGTAAAGGAACAGGAAATCAATAGATATAGGTAGCCAAGGACCGTGCTTTGAGGCTTTATTTGGGAGAGGTCTATGTTCAGCAGTGGATTTGTAATGAGCTGTAGTGACGATGAAAAAACATGAATTAACCGACCGTCCTTTTGAAAATATAGTAAAAATTCATTTCAACCGCTGCCTTTTTTGTTTTTAACAGTTAGGTCTTATTATGTATGTTTAGGTGGTTATTGATGTAAATCTTGTTTTTGCACACAAATCCTATGTTACTTGATAGAAGATTACTAGTCTTCGATACATATCTGGCTGCCACCACGAAACCTTCCTTCATTCGTTATACTCTTTGTTACGGTTCGGTACTCTTCTCACGAAATTTATCTGACTCTTTGTAATGGGATATTGTATCTTAAACTTAATTTCGCATATGACTTCAAACAAATTTTCTTCGCTTGTCTGTGGTACTCCCTTTATTTTGAAATTATTTATTCTCGACCATTGCTCCACAGAGTTCGACTACTGTTCCAGTTTTTCTAAGTGGGTCTAAATGCATGCAATGCGGATTTAAACACTAGTGATAAAGAACACTGGATAGAGTGAGTTTGTTTACAATCAGATCATCAATAAAATACTCGCGGGTAGTCGTACCGTAATCACGCGTATTTAGTGTGCTCAATTTTAAATTAATTAAAATCATTATTACATGTTTATTGTGAATATATATATATATATATATATATATATATATATATATATATATATATATATATATATATGTTATAAGAATTAACTAGACTCACCTATACTCACTGCTCACTACTTCTCCTTAATTAAAAGATATCTGGAAGACTTATTTTTATGTCAACAATGGATGTTCAACTGGCAAATAACCTCTCTGAACTTGAAAAAATGTTTGGATCCCGAATGTGTGAATACGAAAAGAAGCTGCAAAAAGTCAACATGGAGGGCAATTCTTCACATACAGATTTATCATCACTAGCACGTGAGTTTGCTGAATTTAAATGCTTTGTTTGGTAATCTCTCTCAGCAATGAAAACTCAAATCCAATTACTTTGCCTTGGGCTTGATAGGCATGAAACGGCTATGAGAAGGAAAGTGCTTTTATTTCATGGGCTGCCCGAAAAACAAAATGAGAACCTTATCAATGTAGTGTATGAATTAATATCCAGCCAATTGCAGTTACCTGATGTGAATAAAGATTGCTTGAAGGTCTGTCATCGATTGGGAGCCTCACAGAATAAAACCCGACCTGTGCTGGTTAGATTTTGTGATACCGAACACAGGCAGTTAGTATGGGATAGTAAAACCGGTCTAAAAGGCTCCGGTATAACCATCTCCGAGTTTTTGACCAAGAGTAGGCATCAAGTATTCACTTCAGCGCGTATACATTTTGGTATAAAACAATGCTGGTCGTCCGAAGGCAAAATAATAATAATTCTTCCGGATAAATCTCGAAGGAAAATTGAAAGCATGGCAGAATTAGAACTGCTCACTGCTAAATATCCGTCTAGTACAGATGTGCAGAATGCGCCACAAACTGAAACAATGGCTTGTCCAATAAAATCTTCGACGAATAGTGCAAATGTTCCTAAGAAAACGCGCCGACGTTAATATCTGTTTTTGTGCAGTTACATATTATTGCATTTGTACAACGTCCCATATTTAGCCGTATTATGTATAATGTTTTGTGCCAGTAATCAATGTTTTTTTTATACTTTAATCAACAAATATAGTTTTCTTAGTAGGTACATTATCAACCGTATTACACTGTTTTCAAAAGATCAGATTAATAAACTTTAATAGGTATTTTATATATATATATATATATGTGTATGTATTGTATATATATATATATATATATATATATATATATATATATATATATATATATATATATATGTATATATTGTATTTACTTTGAATACATTCATAGCTTAAAAGTTTGATATAGAGTATAAATAGATATTCTTAGACTGACGTTCAATACAAATGAATTTTAGAAAGTGATAATGTATGTTACTTTTATATCATACAGTAGGTATGTGTTTATAATGATTTGTACAGTATACTGTGGCCAGCTTTCTTTTGCATTTTTTATACACACTAATTGTTTAGTAACTAATGTTAGCTTTAAGTATAAATTTCTTCCATCATGCCAGTGAGTGAGATGAGTTGCACTTAATGTTACTTTTTTATTTTTTTATTATTTTTTTTAATTTTAAATATTGTTTTAGTTAATTTTTTTTTTATTTAATTTTATTTCTATTTTTTTTTATTAAGTAATTTATTAGTATTGTGCCTCTTTAATAATATGTATACAGATAACGACACAGATAATAATGATAGCTTTTTCTCATGTTCGTCTTCATCTAACAGCTTTTTAAGCATGGATTCAGAGCCTTCCGTAGATCTTAATCTGCATGATCGCATTTCTACCCTCTTTTCTCAATATCCTGACAATCTTAACATAGCTCACATAAACGCTCAAAGTATTCCTTGCCATTATTCTGACCTTCTCGCATCCATTGACAGTGCTCATCTTGATGCTCTTCTAATTTCTGAGTCTTTTCTCAAGCCTTTCCTGCCTTCTATTCAATATTCACTACCTGGTTACGTTCTTATTCGTAATGATAGGGTAGGCAAAGGTGGTGGAGGCGTTGCTATCTATTTGCGTTCAGAAATTTCTTACAGGGTTATTAGCGTATCTCCATCAACTTACTCGGAATCTGCGGAACATTTGTTCCTTGAAATCACACTTCATCATACAAAAATTTTCCTTGGAGTCTTGTATTGTCCTAACCTTAATATCAATTACTTTGATACATTAGACATACTTCTTAATACTTTTTGTCCTGTATATAACCATGTAATCTTGATGGGGGATTTCAACACATGTTTATTGAAAAATGATTTACGTACTTATAAATTGCAATCTCTTGTGTCTTCTTATAACCTAGAAATCTTTCCTCTATCTGCCACCCACCACTTTCCCAATTGTATACCATCTCTTCTAGATCTGATTATCGTATCGTCTTTAAATAGTGTTGCTAATCACGGACAAATATGCGCTTCATTCTCATATCACGATCTCATCTACCAATCTTACTGTGTACGTCCCCCTAAGTGCAAGCCACATTTTCGATATCTTAGAAGTTATAAGGGCATAAACTTGGAAATGTTGAAGGGTGATGCTAGTTTAATCGACTGGACGCCGGTAACTGATTGTTCTAATATTGAGGATAAGGTGATTAACTTCAATTCTCTAATCTTAGATCTATATAATCACCATGCACCAGTAAAACGTGTGAAAATAAGATACAATCCTGCTCCCTGGATCACAGCTGATATAAAAGACCTGATGGCGCGTAGAGATAGAGCCAAAAGAAGATATAAGCGATATCCCTTTGAACGCAATTTAATCAGCTTTAAAATTCTACGAAATCGCTGCAATCGTTTGTGTAGAGATGCTAAAAGGCGCTATTTTCATGATACCCTCACAAATTGCGATACTGCAAAAGCCTGGAGTTTTCTGAGATCTGTCGGTATCGGAAAATATTCTGCTAGTGTGGGAAGTGAAGTTGACTTGGATAATCTCAACGAAAACTTTGCCAACCCTCCTGTCATAGTCTCATCATTCACTAAAGCCAGAACTCTACTCGAAATATCCAAATGCCCAATTCCTCATTATTCCTCGTTTAATTTCACTTCCATTACTGAAGATGATACCAAGCGATCCGTGCTTGCAATTTCATCTACTGCTATTGGAAATGATAACATTTGCTCTAAAATGATTACATTGATTCTTCCCTTTGTCATCCCTATTCTTACTCATATCTTTAATTTCTCTTTATCTTCTTGTTGCTTTCCGTCGTCATGGAAATTAGCTCATATTATCCCTATACCCAAAGTTTCGAATCCTTCATCTACAACTCATTATCGGCCTATTTCTATTCTACCATTTCTTTCAAAAGTGCTTGAACATATTGTCCACACACAATTAGCTAAGTTTCTTAACCGTAACAATATCTTAAGTACTTTTCAATCCGGTTTTAGGCCTGGCCACAGTACAACTACTGCTCTCCTCAAGGTAACGGATGATATCCGGTGCGGTATAGACCAAAATTACTTAACGGTACTCGTGCTGCTGGATTTTAGTAGTGCCTTCAATTCTATTGATTTCGATATACTTCTTAGCATTCTTCATTCTATTAATGTGTCTCCTTCAACTATTCAATCGTTTGATTCCTACCTCCGTGGTCGTTCTCAGTGTATTCGTTCAAATGAAACTTTATCTAAGTGGTGCAACCTAGCTACGGGTGTTCCTCAAGGTGGCGTCCTTTCTCCTTTACTCTTTTCTGTCTTTATTAACTGTATCTCCAAGGTGATATCTTCAAACTTTCATCTCTACGCAGACGATTTGCAGCTGTATCGTCATTTTCTAGCGACTGAAGCAAATTCAGCAATATTTGAAATAAATAAAGATCTTAATAAAATCTATGAGTGGTCCAGATCATACGGAATTGTTATAAATCCCAAAAAATCACAAGCAATTATTATAGGCACCAGGTTTACTCGTAACCTACTTGATTTTACTTCACTTCCAGCACTGCAAATTAATGGCACTCCACTAAGCATTTCAGAAACTGTTAAGAATCTGGGCATCATAATGGATTGCAAATTGACATAGAATGCACATATCACAGAAGTTAGTCGGAAAATCAATTATACTTTACATTCTTTAAAATGTCTTCAAAGTTTTTTGCCTTTATCAACGAAGATTTCTCTTGTCCAAACACTTATTTTTACAATTCTTGATTATGCTGATGTCTGTTATTTGGATGCGACTGAGGAGCAATTAAACAAGCTTGAGCGCTTGCAAAACTTATGTATCCGTTACATTTTTGGGCTAAAAAAGTATGACCACGTCTCTTCCTATCGCAAACAGCTCAAGTGGCTCCCAATCCGACTTCGCAGGAATACCCGAATCCTATGCCTCCTTTTTAAAATACTCTACGATCCAACATCACCACCATATCTACGTGATCGATTCCGCTTTGCTCGTTCTCCCGATGCAGTTTGCAGATCACATTTAAAAACCCTCCTAAATTTCCCTTCCTTCAGAACTAAGTACTATTCTCATTCTTTTAGAGTACATGCAGTTAGGTTATGGAATTCTCTTCCTACTGCAATTCGTGAGGCTCAAACAGTTTCAGTGTTTAAAAGGCGAGTTAAAGAGCACTATCTTTCTTTGTCGTCCCAATGATCCAATGTATGACTTGTAAATATATGTGTATCTACTTGTATTTCATTTTATATATGTATATAGCATAGTATTTAGGTATATGCATGTTTGTATGTATGAATGTATGTATATGTTTTTATTATCTTTATTTCATATTAAGTTTATTATAAAATTTATTATGAGGGTGCACACTAAATCTGCTTCTCTTTGAATCTGTCCAGTATCAGACCTGCTGGAAGAAATTTCATTATGAAATAAGCAGAGCCTTTGTACAAAATTTCTTTTTATTTTTCATTGTAAAATACTTCGTGTGTACATGAATTGTTAAATAAATAAATAAATAAACATCGCGCGGTAGATTTTCTATCTCCCAGCTTACGATAGCCAGCTTAAGTTATTCCAGCACAGTAGAAATGTAACTCTTGATTACAAATCATTACGCGCCAGATATTACTTTGCAAAGTACTTAAAAAGTTATTGTTATTTTATTTATTATTTAACTTATGACTTTGATTTATGGTTTTAAGGTAAATTTAATTAATTTTCATAATGTACAAAATCATGAAATAATTTTTAATTTTCATCTTTGGAAGCCGGGTAGAAATAAATTGAGTCTAAATTTTTATTGGCGCCACGCTTGCAGTCTGACGTATTATAGGCGCCAAGGTTTCCAAGGCTGGCAGCGCTACTGGCCATCGAAGCGCTATTCCAGCCTGGAGAGAAAGAATTGAGGAGCGTATCGCAAAGAATAGAGTTCTCATCGGCAGACTGATATGCTTTAGATCAGGCAATAACAGGTCAAGAATTGTACGCACCGTCAGGATGGCTTTTGCTGGGACAAATGTCAGTTTGTCCTAGCCGGATATAACGCAAAAACTGGCGTAGCGCATAGATGATGTGAAGCAAAGAATCGCTGCTTGGGGAAAGTGGATTCGGCCATATACCGAAGTCCACTCGGTTTGACCAGATTCGTCTCATCCAGAGTAATCAGAAGAGTCTCTATAAATCATTGGAACAACAAATGGTAAGTAGAATGGGCCCAGTACCGAATCAGGGCGACACTGAAGCATTCTAGTGCAGCCTGTGGCCAGATCCCGTAAACCACAGCGAGAGCTCTTAGGCGGAAGTTGTGATGAGTCAGTGTACGAGTATAATGCCCATGAACTCCGTCATTATAACGCTAGATGACGTTGCTAAGGTGGTCTGTAGGGACCCGAAATGGAAAAGTCCGGGACTCGACAGGCTGCACCCCTACTGGCAGAAGGGTTTCGTGGTGTGGCGTATTTTTTTTTTGTTATCAAAATACAATAAAATCTTTTTGTAATGAAGTAAAACCTGCTTTCATTTAGACCACAAGATAGAGAATTTTAAATAGATTTTATAATGCCAAACTTCTTCATAGGAAAAAAGTCTCTAAATATAGGTTTTAATGGTTTTAAGTGCTGTGAGTGGGGCCGTCGCATGCGATCGCTCGGGATTCGCCAGGCGCATGCGACTGCATGGGAATTTTATGGGGATTGAATGGTTACGCTAGCTCTTTTTATTTGTTGCTTGGTTGGGATAATCTGATGGTTTTCTCCCTCTTTTTTCTCTACTATTGTCCTCCGGTTTTATCATTATGAGTTTGTCATGTTTTAAATAGGCAATGTTTTCATTACTTTTTCTTTCACTTGGGATTTTAGTTGCTTACGCTTTTACTGTGTAGAGTGTAGAGTTTTCTTGGAGTAGTCCTTATTAATTTATATATTTGATGGAAGATTCGAGTTGTACTTGAGAACAAGATGTTTCTTCCATTGGGTTTTATAGGAAACTACAACTGGTTGGTTTTTGTTTTCCGTCTTTCTTCCAATGCTGTACACGTTACTAATCTCTTGGCTATTCATTTGCACTCCTAGCTCTTCTATTGTATCTTTTATATAGTCTACTAATTTTCGCTCAGATTTTTTTATTTTCTCTACTCCGAAGAAGACGACGTTGTTTTTTCGTTTCTCTTTTTCTAATTATTTAATTTTTATCTCCAGTTCTGATACTTTGTTATTGAGGAATTTGTTTTCTTCTATCGTTGCATTTATTTTCTGAGGAATTTGTTTTCTTCTATCGTTGCAATTATTTTCTCGTCTATTGCTTCCGTACGCTCTTGGTTACCGTCTGTGCTATCTGGTCGGCATGTTTATCCAATTTATCGTCGAGTTTTCGTAGAAGTATTTCCACATTTTTATCCATAGTTGTTTATTACTCTGGTAAATTTATATTTTAGTTATGGTATCACAGCTTTTTGTATGATTTTTAATTATTTTACTTGCAAACACAATGATGATGTAAACTAGCATCTCCGTCACTAACAGTGTCAGATATTGTAAGGTAGGCACTATGTATATGAAGAGCCTATTATCTATTTCTTAACTAACGCCTTTTAGGTTAAACTTCAATGACGAATAATAAATTTAGTTTTTTCGTGAAGGCATTAAATCTCGCACTATGATTATTGCATCCAATTATTTAATAATATTTATTTTGTTAGAATATTACTCGAATAATGTTGTTTTCACTGTGAATGTCTATGGTTTAATTCACATGGAGATCGTTAGCTTACATGTTGAAACTTTAGCCGCCGGAACCGAAAAAAAATATATGTATATAAATATGATCATTTGTATGTTTATTTATTTATTCATATATTTGTTTATATGCATAAATAGGGGACATATGTGTAGTTTATTTATAAGTAAAATGAACATATATATTACGTAGTTAATTAACATTAGTTTTGTGTTCTTTTACTCTATATGGCCCACCTACGTCAAATTCTCGCCACTCCATGGGTTGATTAGTAGAAATGATATAAAAGTGTTACAAAGTTCGTGCATGTTGTTTATATTTGTTGCGTACTTGTGATTTGAACGCTTTAGTAGCTCAGGTTTATATCACAAAACATAAAACTATTTTTTATATGATAGGATTGACACACGAGTACACATTCTATATAATGGTAAATGGATCATGAGGTCCATAGATATCTACATTTATCCTTGATTGATTATCAAAATGCAGCTGCATTATCATTCCTGAGGACTATGATGGAATGCCTCATTTCCAGTAAAAAAAAGGTCTCCGGTTCTCTATACTCACCATACAAAACACTGCAGCATTAAGCTGCTATTTTACGCTAGTATTCCCTGAGAACGTGGTCCCACTCCGGTCGAGCCGATCCATTCGTGCTACAGCCATAATAACATAGTTGCAGCATGGCTCTACCACGTTAATTTGCAATTGCTACTAATATAAGTCAATAAACAAATTCGAAAAATAAATAAATAAGTATTTTTTATTAATATCCCTTGAACGTAATACATTCATACGTAGTAAATAAAAAAGTAAATAAATAACGGGTGGCATACAAATTTTTTTTAATTACTCAACAGCATGAAAGTCTATATGTTTACAAAAATGGTGAAAGTATAGCGAGTGGATGATTCATAATTAATTATTCCTATCTTGTATTTATTTGTTATATTTGCAATGACGAAATTGAGGTTAGAATAAAAATATTTATTATATGTACATAAGGATATATGACAAAAATTTTGAAAACTTTCTTTCTTGATATGATATAACAGAGCATGCATGATATGTTTTTTAATAACAAGCAAATTTAAGAAAAATAAAAACATCTGAGCAAGTCTGTTTTCACTTAAAACAAAAATAAAAAAGACAAAATTTGAAAATTCCAGGATTTTGGTTGAAATCTAGTTTTTTTCCCTATACAACCTAGAAATCTTTTTTCAACATTGAAGGAAGCTGATGATACGTGATATTCATTTCCTCTTCCTTCTTACTAATTACAATAGACGACGCCAATTAACTTGTGCGACTAATGTAATGTGTACTTTAACGTAGAGTATCCTCGTACTTCATCAAGGAGACCTATAATTCGACTAGTGCGCAGATCAAGCTAGTGCTCACAATTCATGCTGCATGTACGTAGCTTGAAGAGAAGCGCCAGCCTGAGGAGGCTGCTACAAATGGGCTTGGCAAACCTACTCCTGAATCGAGTTGGTGGACTGGCAGCCCGTTCCAAGCGAGTTATAGTCGCAGGGGAAGAGTAGTCTTGCCATGGCATCGGATCATTTGAGCTATCATCCATGACTCATGAAATGCTACACCACTGAACGATAATGGTGGAGACGCGGAAGTAGAGGAGTGTTGGTATTGACGAGGAGCCGCGCTTGCAATCGTGTTCAGTCTCTGAGGTATTTGGCCAAGACTGCTCCTTTTTCTAGACCTATAGGCTCTTCGAACGAACTTCTAGGCATCTGTTGCGCAAGGTGGACATTAGCGCCGTGAACAAAAGCGCATGTTCTGGGTTTTTCCTGAGGAGAATGAGAGAGTGGAGTTGTTAAAGTTGCCCCTTCCCAAAAAACAAAAGGAGCTAAATATCAATCGTCACCTATACTTCGGAATGTTAAGCTCAAAACATATTTGTGAATAAAATCTCAAATTTGTCTTTTAAGGGGTCCATAGATACTGCGTATATCAAAGAATTCTGACATTATAGTTATTTTAAGTGATTATTTGGAATGTTAATTCTACGAGATGTATTTGTAGAATAGACTAGAAATGTGGTGAAATACACATTAAGAGCAAGGACAGTATATTAATAAAGGGCACGTAATGCAAGTATATTTAAATCTATTTTAAAATGCTGGCCCTTTAGAAGAATTATTTTAACACATATTTATTATGAAATTATATTTGAAGCGATGAACATATTTATATATATATATATATATATATATATATATATATATATATATATATATATATAAATATATATACAATACATACACATATATATATATATATATATATATAAAATACCTATTAAAGTTTATTAATCTGATCTTTTGAAAACAGTGTAATACGGTTGATAATGTACCTACTAAGAAAACTATATTTGTTGATTAAAGTATAAAAAAAACATTGATTACTGGCACAAAACATTATACATAATACGGCTAAATATGGGACGTTGTACAAATGCAATAATATGTAACTGCACAAAAACAGATATTAACGTCGGCGCGTTTTCTTAGGAACATTTGCACTATTCGTCGAAGATTTTATTGGACAAGCCATTGTTTCAGTTTGTGGCGCATTCTGCACATCTGTACTAGACGGATATTTAGCAGTGAGCAGTTCTAATTCTGCCATGCTTTCAATTTTCCTTCGAGATTTATCCGGAAGAATTATTATTATTTTGCCTTCGGACGACCAGCATTGTTTTATACCAAAATGTTTACGCGCTGAAGTGAATACTTGATGCCTACTCTTGGTCAAAAACTCGGAGATGGTTATACCGGAGCCTTTTAGACCGGTTTTACTATCCCATACTAACTGCCTGTGTTCGGTATCACAAAATCTAACCAGCACAGGTCGGGTTTTATTCTGTGAGGCTCCCAATCGATGACAGACCTTCAAGCAATCTTTATTCACATCAGGTAACTGCAATTGGCTGGATATTAATTCATACACTACATTGATAAGGTTCTCATTTTGTTTTTCGGGCAGCCCATGAAATAAAAGCACTTTCCTTCTCATAGCCGTTTCATGCCTATCAAGCCCAAGGCAAAGTAATTGGATTTGAGTTTTCATTGCTGAGAGAGATTACCAAACAAAGCATTTAAATTCAGCAAACTCACGTGCTAGTGATGATAAATCTGTATGTGAAGAATTGCCCTCCATGTTGACTTTTTGCAGCTTCTTTTCGTATTCACACATTCGGGATCCAAACATTTTTTCAAGTTCAGAGAGGTTATTTGCCAGTTGAACATCCATTGTTGACATAAAAATAAGTCTTCCAGATATCTTTTAATTAAGGAGAAGTAGTGAGCAGTGAGTATAGGTGAGTCTAGTTAATTCTTATAACATATATATATATATATATATATATATATATATATATATATATATATATATATATATATATATATATATATATTCACAATAAACATGTAATAATGATTTTAATTAATTTAAAATTGAGCACACTAAATACGCGTGATTACGGTACGACTACCCGCGAGTATTTTATTGATGATCTGATTGTAAACAAACTCACTCTATCCAGTGTTCTTTATCACTAGTGTTTAAATCCGCATTGCATGCATTTAGACCCACTTAGAAAAACTGGAACAGTAGTCGAACTCTGTGGAGCAATGGTCGAGAATAAATAATTTCAAAATAAAGGGAGTACCACAGACAAGCGAAGAAAATTTGTTTGAAGTCATATGCGAAATTAAGTTTAAGATACAATATCCCATTACAAAGAGTCAGATAAATTTCGTGAGAAGAGTACCGAACCGTAACAAAGAGTATAACGAATGAAGGAAGGTTTCGTGGTGGCAGCCAGATATGTATCGAAGACTAGTAATCTTCTATCAAGTAACATAGGATTTGTGTGCAAAAACAAGATTTACATCAATAACCACCTAAACATACATAATAAGACCTAACTGTTAAAAACAAAAAAGGCAGCGGTTGAAATGAATTTTTACTATATTTTCAAAAGGACGGTCGGTTAATTCATGTTTTTTCATCGTCACTACAGCTCATTACAAATCCACTGCTGAACATAGACCTCTCCCAAATAAAGCCTCAAAGCACGGTCCTTGGCTACCTATATCTATTGATTTCCTGTTCCTTTACAACGTCCTTACTCCATAGTTGATTTATCATTTTGCTTGTGACTTACCAAATTTAAGGCTTTGGTAAACAAAGCCGATTACTATATTAGTTATTAATATTTTAAACCTGAATAAAGGTTAGAAACATCTTGCGCCAAAAACGTTACCGAGTCATGTGTGCAGAATTCAGCATTATCGTGAAAAGTTCACTAATAACCTACTTGCTAAATTCAAACGGATTCTTTCGTTAGTCAAATTATCTCAAGATTTATTATGGGATTTATTACTATATAGTACTGTATGCATATGATGAATAAACATGGTATATTTTTGATAACGACATCTTAGTGCCCAATTTGGTAGGATATTTCGTAATTATGAACATACCCTTCCTTTTGAGCAACCAGTGGCGAACTATTACGTGGAATTATCATATGCTTACAGACGATTACATGTAAAGCCCATAAATTAACTCTAAGGAAAGCAATTTTTTCATAAAAGTTAATTTTCATTTGAATTTGTACTCAGAAATTTC
Organism: Parnassius smintheus behrii; assembly: GCA_036936625.1. Classification (NCBI taxonomy): domain Eukaryota; kingdom Metazoa; phylum Arthropoda; class Insecta; order Lepidoptera; family Papilionidae; genus Parnassius; species Parnassius smintheus. The sequence continues at coordinate 32,245,812 of JAUPFT010000014.1, read as the reverse complement.
GATTTATTGATGTATTTTTTCAGTATCACAGAGTCAAAAAATTGACGACTTTTTATTTAAAATAAATATGATAGTTTTAAGAAATTGTTACCTATTATTCTAAATTAAGAATCATTAAGCTTATGATAAACGGTGAAAATTACAAATCATTACATGATTTTGTACATTGTGAAAATTAATTAAATATAACTTAAAACCATAAATCAAAGTCACAAGTTAAGTAATATATGGCGCATAATGATTTATTAAATGTATGCGAACACTACACACTGAATAAAACATATTATTATATATTTACTGATTTCATCGCGTTTAATTAACTACTTTAACTTATTTTTAAATTCCCGACATTTTGGGTGCGTTACAGCACCCATGGTCACGGGAGGGACTGAGATGACTGACGGCCCTATGTCATTGTTACCCCGGAGTACCTTCAGATTTTTAACCATAGACCATAAATAATAATTAAAAAGCTAAAAATGTTTTTTTTGTTTTAAGTTGGCTCAGGTGTCCATGTACTACAGAACAATCAGGTCAGAAGTACACAAAAAGACTTTTGACAGGCTTAATTTATGGTGATAATGATAATGGTGATGATGATGATTGCATTTACATTACAATTTCATTTATAAAGAAATAAATTTGGTGAACGTATGTAATTGCAGTAATGCGAAAAATGATATCTATGCGAAAAAAACTTAGTTTTATAGGGAAAATAAGAATATTTTCACCAAATATTAAGATTTTCTCAGCTGTAATCGGTGGTCACACACAGCTTCCCTGGTCGAGCCAACACATTCGTGCTACAACCATACTATTAATATAACTGCAGCATGGCTCTACCACGTATAATTTAGCTTAGGTAAAAATATTGCCTGTCAAGCTTAAGTTTTCTTCCAGACTAAGTCGTTGTCTACATCATGTTTTGAATCACGTGTTAAGTAGAAGTAAGTTTGATGAAATTAGTAAGCTATTGAGTAGTTATATTAATAGATGATTAAATTAGACAATTATTTTGTCCTCTATTCTTATTTTAACTAGCTTCACATCCTACCAGGAAGTTTATAAGTTACTTCTATGTTTTTTGTACATTCTACGCAACATCTTCGTCAATAGTCAACCAAACAAGTGATATTTTTTAATTAAATTTGTTTTATATACACTATAAGAAATGTTCAAACCCTTGTGTAGTTGATCGTTCTTAGTAGAACGGATTTTTCCACAGTCTAACAAAAATATATTTTTATTATTTACTAAAATTTAATAAAAGTTGACTTCAAAGTTGCTGAGTTATTATTTTCACATTTTTTAGTCAGCGCTTTAATTCGCGCTATGTCTTAGCACAACGGCTTTTACTTTTTATCAAAAGTTAATTTTTAAAATAGAATACTTTATTCCAAAACAATAGTTTTCTTTAAAAATTGGTCGAAAATGCAACAAATTAAACTGCGGTGTAATTAGACGAATGTCCTTGTATTATTCGTTCGATACGCTTAAAACGAGCTTTATGTACAAAAATGAGAAGATGCTTAAGTATCAAACTACTATGGTGCATATATATCGAGATAATGTAGAACGCAGTCCGCTGAAGCTTTCGATAAAAGTAACTATATATATTTTAAGTAACAACACCCTTGGGTAGCCTTGGGCCACTTGAGGAGTTTGGTCTCCACGGACTTTCATGTAAGAAAAGTACTGGTAGATTGTTCCTTCACAGTTCTATGTATGATGTTACGCTAAGCGCTCTTGTCAACGAATGAATACAGTTAAAGAGTTCATAAACCCATGACTGGAGAGATCAAAGTCAAATGCTAGCCACCTTTTAACTGCGGCGTTGAATAAAATTGCTTTTAATTAATCGCTTAGACTTTGATAAATACGTAAAAATAATAATAATTTTTAGTTATTATTATTTTATTATTTTTTGTTTTTATTTAGAAATTACTTGTATTTAAATAAAAGAATATATTATCAAAGCCGTAGTGCCAGGATACAGCTGTATTACCACCACCATCCCGCCCGATCATCGCCGGAGAATCACCTCGTTCTTACAGAATAACAGCTTAATGCTGTGTTTCATACTGCGAAGGCAGAAAACTGAGTACCCTTTTTACCGGTAACGTGGCCCTTTTTTAGTCCTCAAGGATAACAAAGCATTGATTGTTAATGGGGATAAATGTAGGTGTATATGGACTACATCATTAATTTACCATCAGTTTGACTGAGTGATCGTTTTTTCATGTTCGATATAAATATGCCAACACATTAAGGTACGTAAAAACTGTTTAAAGAAATGTTCGCTCTGAATATTCCATCGTTATGGCGTAAAATCGTGAACAAATAGAAAGCTTTAGGTTTAAAAGTTGTTAGGGTATAAAAATGAGAATGAGTATTGACTTATTTGTTGTAATATACCAAAGTGCCGATAATCATCAGACTTTGTTCAAAAAAGCTTTTATGTTTATCCACAAGAATTTTGAATCTTGTAAAGAATTTACGGTTTTAAGGAGGAAGTGATAATTCCTTTGTCAATCATTATTATTTTACCTACTAAAAGAATATATTTTTAAGTTTAATTAAGTTAGAACACAAACACACATATCCACCGTCAGATAAGATTATCAAGCAGTTACTTTATAAAGTAGATAGTTTAAGAAAAATATTGAAAGAATTTTTCGCTTTCTCTATTGCCAAAGCCTCGTCTATAAGTCGGCAGGTTTCACCGATTACAGCTGAGAAAATCTTAATATTTGGTGAAAATATTCTTATTTTCCCTATAAAACTAAGTTTTTTTCGCATAGATATCATTTTTCGCATTACTGCAATTACATACGTTCACCAAATTTATTTCTTTATAAATGAAATTGTAATGTAAATGCAATCATCATCATCACCATTATCATTATCACCATAAATTAAGCCTGTCAAAAGTCTTTTTGTGTACTTCTGACCTGATTGTTCTGTAGTACATGGACACCTGAGCCAACTTAAAACAAAAAAAACATTTTTAGCTTTTTAATTATTATTTATGGTCTATGGTTAAAAATCTGAAGGTACTCCGGGGTAACAATGACATAGGGCCATCAGTCATCTCAGTCCCTCCCGTGACCATGGGTGCTGTAACGCACCCAAAATGTCGGGAATTTAAAAATAAGTTAAAGTAGTTAATTAAACGCGATGAAATCAGTAAATATATAATAATATGTTTTATTCAGTGTGTAGTGTTCGCATACATTTAATAAATCATTATGCGCCATATATTACTTAACTTGTGACTTTGATTTATGGTTTTAAGTTATATTTAATTAATTTTCACAATGTACAAAATCATGTAATGATTTGTAATTTTCACCGTTTATCATAAGCTTAATGATTCTTAATTTAGAATAATAGGTAACAATTTCTTAAAACTATCATATTTATTTTAAATAAAAAGTCGTCAATTTTTTGACTCTGTGATACTGAAAAAATACATCAATAAATCGAAATTTCTGAGTACAAATTCAAATGAAAATTAACTTTTATGAAAAAATTGCTTTCCTTAGAGTTAATTTATGGGCTTTACATGTAATCGTCTGTAAGCATATGATAATTCCACGTAATAGTTCGCCACTGGTTGCTCAAAAGGAAGGGTATGTTCATAATTACGAAATATCCTACCAAATTGGGCACTAAGATGTCGTTATCAAAAATATACCATGTTTATTCATCATATGCATACAGTACTATATAGTAATAAATCCCATAATAAATCTTGAGATAATTTGACTAACGAAAGAATCCGTTTGAATTTAGCAAGTAGGTTATTAGTGAACTTTTCACGATAATGCTGAATTCTGCACACATGACTCGGTAACGTTTTTGGCGCAAGATGTTTCTAACCTTTATTCAGGTTTAAAATATTAATAACTAATATAGTAATCGGCTTTGTTTACCAAAGCCTTAAATTTGGTAAGTCACAAGCAAAATGATAAATCAACTATGGAGTAAGGACGTTGTAAAGGAACAGGAAATCAATAGATATAGGTAGCCAAGGACCGTGCTTTGAGGCTTTATTTGGGAGAGGTCTATGTTCAGCAGTGGATTTGTAATGAGCTGTAGTGACGATGAAAAAACATGAATTAACCGACCGTCCTTTTGAAAATATAGTAAAAATTCATTTCAACCGCTGCCTTTTTTGTTTTTAACAGTTAGGTCTTATTATGTATGTTTAGGTGGTTATTGATGTAAATCTTGTTTTTGCACACAAATCCTATGTTACTTGATAGAAGATTACTAGTCTTCGATACATATCTGGCTGCCACCACGAAACCTTCCTTCATTCGTTATACTCTTTGTTACGGTTCGGTACTCTTCTCACGAAATTTATCTGACTCTTTGTAATGGGATATTGTATCTTAAACTTAATTTCGCATATGACTTCAAACAAATTTTCTTCGCTTGTCTGTGGTACTCCCTTTATTTTGAAATTATTTATTCTCGACCATTGCTCCACAGAGTTCGACTACTGTTCCAGTTTTTCTAAGTGGGTCTAAATGCATGCAATGCGGATTTAAACACTAGTGATAAAGAACACTGGATAGAGTGAGTTTGTTTACAATCAGATCATCAATAAAATACTCGCGGGTAGTCGTACCGTAATCACGCGTATTTAGTGTGCTCAATTTTAAATTAATTAAAATCATTATTACATGTTTATTGTGAATATATATATATATATGTTATAAGAATTAACTAGACTCACCTATACTCACTGCTCACTACTTCTCCTTAATTAAAAGATATCTGGAAGACTTATTTTTATGTCAACAATGGATGTTCAACTGGCAAATAACCTCTCTGAACTTGAAAAAATGTTTGGATCCCGAATGTGTGAATACGAAAAGAAGCTGCAAAAAGTCAACATGGAGGGCAATTCTTCACATACAGATTTATCATCACTAGCACGTGAGTTTGCTGAATTTAAATGCTTTGTTTGGTAATCTCTCTCAGCAATGAAAACTCAAATCCAATTACTTTGCCTTGGGCTTGATAGGCATGAAACGGCTATGAGAAGGAAAGTGCTTTTATTTCATGGGCTGCCCGAAAAACAAAATGAGAACCTTATCAATGTAGTGTATGAATTAATATCCAGCCAATTGCAGTTACCTGATGTGAATAAAGATTGCTTGAAGGTCTGTCATCGATTGGGAGCCTCACAGAATAAAACCCGACCTGTGCTGGTTAGATTTTGTGATACCGAACACAGGCAGTTAGTATGGGATAGTAAAACCGGTCTAAAAGGCTCCGGTATAACCATCTCCGAGTTTTTGACCAAGAGTAGGCATCAAGTATTCACTTCAGCGCGTAAACATTTTGGTATAAAACAATGCTGGTCGTCCGAAGGCAAAATAATAATAATTCTTCCGGATAAATCTCGAAGGCAAATTGAAAGCATGGCAGAATTAGAACTGCTCACTGCTAAATATCCGTCTAGTACAGATGTGCAGAATGCGCCACAAACTGAAACAATGGCTTGTCCAATAAAATCTTCGACGAATAGTGCAAATGTTCCTAAGAAAACGCGCCGACGTTAATATCTGTTTTTGTGCAGTTACATATTATTGCATTTGTACAACGTCCCATATTTAGCCGTATTATGTATAATGTTTTGTGCCAGTAATCAATGTTTTTTTTATACTTTAATCAACAAATATAGTTTTCTTAGTAGGTACATTATCAACCGTATTACACTGTTTTCAAAAGATCAGATTAATAAACTTTAATAGGTATTTTATATATATATATATATATATATGTATGTATTGTATATATATATATATATATATATATATATATATATATATATATATATATATATTGTATTTACTTTGAATACATTCATAGCTTAAAAGTTTGATATAGAGTATAAATAGATATTCTTAGACTGACGTTCAATACAAATGAATTTTAGAAAGTGATAATGTATGTTACTTTTATATCATACAGTAGGTATGTGTTTATAATGATTTGTACAGTATACTGTGGCCAGCTTTCTTTTGCATTTTTTATACACACTAATTGTTTAGTAACTAATGTTAGCTTTAAGTATAAATTTCTTCCATCATGCCAGTGAGTGAGATGAGTTGCACTTAATGTTACTTTTTTATTTTTTTATTATTTTTTTTAATTTTAAATATTGTTTTAGTTAATTTTTTTTTTATTTAATTTTATTTCTATTTTTTTTTATTAAGTAATTTATTAGTATTGTGCCTCTTTAATAATATGTATACAGATAACGACACAGATAATAATGATAGCTTTTTCTCATGTTCGTCTTCATCTAACAGCTTTTTAAGCATGGATTCAGAGCCTTCCGTAGATCTTAATCTGCATGATCGCATTTCTACCCTCTTTTCTCAATATCCTGACAATCTTAACATAGCTCACATAAACGCTCAAAGTATTCCTTGCCATTATTCTGACCTTCTCGCATCCATTGACAGTGCTCATCTTGATGCTCTTCTAATTTCTGAGTCTTTTCTCAAGCCTTTCCTGCCTTCTATTCAATATTCACTACCTGGTTACGTTCTTATTCGTAATGATAGGGTAGGCAAAGGTGGTGGAGGCGTTGCTATCTATTTGCGTTCAGAAATTTCTTACAGGGTTATTAGCGTATCTCCATCAACTTACTCGGAATCTGCGGAACATTTGTTCCTTGAAATCACACTTCATCATACAAAAATTTTCCTTGGAGTCTTGTATTGTCCTAACCTTAATATCAATTACTTTGATACATTAGACATACTTCTTAATACTTTTTGTCCTGTATATAACCATGTAATCTTGATGGGGGATTTCAACACATGTTTATTGAAAAATGATTTACGTACTTATAAATTGCAATCTCTTGTGTCTTCTTATAACCTAGAAATCTTTCCTCTATCTGCCACCCACCACTTTCCCAATTGTATACCATCTCTTCTAGATCTGATTATCGTATCGTCTTTAAATAGTGTTGCTAATCACGGACAAATATGCGCTTCATTCTCATATCACGATCTCATCTACCAATCTTACTGTGTACGTCCCCCTAAGTGCAAGCCACATTTTCGATATCTTAGAAGTTATAAGGGCATAAACTTGGAAATGTTGAAGGGTGATGCTAGTTTAATCGACTGGACGCCGGTAACTGATTGTTCTAATATTGAGGATAAGGTGATTAACTTCAATTCTCTAATCTTAGATCTATATAATCACCATGCACCAGTAAAACGTGTGAAAATAAGATACAATCCTGCTCCCTGGATCACAGCTGATATAAAAGACCTGATGGCGCGTAGAGATAGAGCCAAAAGAAGATATAAGCGATATCCCTTTGAACGCAATTTAATCAGCTTTAAAATTCTACGAAATCGCTGCAATCGTTTGTGTAGAGATGCTAAAAGGCGCTATTTTCATGATACCCTCACAAATTGCGATACTGCAAAAGCCTGGAGTTTTCTGAGATCTGTCGGTATCGGAAAATATTCTGCTAGTGTGGGAAGTGAAGTTGACTTGGATAATCTCAACGAAAACTTTGCCAACCCTCCTGTCATAGTCTCATCATTCACTAAAGCCAGAACTCTACTCGAAATATCCAAATGCCCAATTCCTCATTATTCCTCGTTTAATTTCACTTCCATTACTGAAGATGATACCAAGCGATCCGTGCTTGCAATTTCATCTACTGCTATTGGAAATGATAACATTTGCTCTAAAATGATTACATTGATTCTTCCCTTTGTCATCCCTATTCTTACTCATATCTTTAATTTCTCTTTATCTTCTTGTTGCTTTCCGTCGTCATGGAAATTAGCTCATATTATCCCTATACCCAAAGTTTCGAATCCTTCATCTACAACTCATTATCGGCCTATTTCTATTCTACCATTTCTTTCAAAAGTGCTTGAACATATTTTCCACACACAATTAGCTAAGTTTCTTAACCGTAACAATATCTTAAGTACTTTTCAATCCGGTTTTAGGCCTGGCCACAGTACAACTACTGCTCTCCTCAAGGTAACGGATGATATCCGGTGCGGTATAGACCAAAATTACTTAACGGTACTCGTGCTGCTGGATTTTAGTAGTGCCTTCAATTCTATTGATTTCGATATACTTCTTAGCATTCTTCATTCTATTAATGTGTCTCCTTCAACTATTCAATCGTTTGATTCCTACCTCCGTGGTCGTTCTCAGTGTATTCGTTCAAATGAAACTTTATCTAAGTGGTGCAACCTAGCTACGGGTGTTCCTCAAGGTGGCGTCCTTTCTCCTTTACTCTTTTCTGTCTTTATTAACTGTATCTCCAAGGTGATATCTTCAAACTTTCATCTCTACGCAGACGATTTGCAGCTGTATCGTCATTTTCTAGCGACTGAAGCAAATTCAGCAATATTTGAAATAAATAAAGATCTTAATAAAATCTATGAGTGGTCCAGATCATACGGAATTGTTATAAATCCCAAAAAATCACAAGCAATTATTATAGGCACCAGGTTTACTCGTAACCTACTTGATTTTACTTCACTTCCAGCACTGCAAATTAATGGCACTCCACTAAGCATTTCAGAAACTGTTAAGAATCTGGGCATCATAATGGATTGCAAATTGACATAGAATGCACATATCACAGAAGTTAGTCGGAAAATCAATTATACTTTACATTCTTTAAAATGTCTTCAAAGTTTTTTGCCTTTATCAACGAAGATTTCTCTTGTCCAAACACTTATTTTTACAATTCTTGATTATGCTGATGTCTGTTATTTGGATGCGACTGAGGAGCAATTAAACAAGCTTGAGCGCTTGCAAAACTTATGTATCCGTTACATTTTTGGGCTAAAAAAGTATGACCACGTCTCTTCCTATCGCAAACAGCTCAAGTGGCTCCCAATCCGACTTCGCAGGAATACCCGAATCCTATGCCTCCTTTTTAAAATACTCTACGATCCAACATCACCACCATATCTACGTGATCGATTCCGCTTTGCTCGTTCTCCCGATGCAGTTTGCAGATCACATTTAAAAACCCTCCTAAATTTCCCTTCCTTCAGAACTAAGTACTATTCTCATTCTTTTAGAGTACATGCAGTTAGGTTATGGAATTCTCTTCTTACTGCAATTCGTGAGGCTCAAACAGTTTCAGTGTTTAAAAGGTGAGTTAAAGAGCACTATCTTTCTTTGTCGTCCCAATGATCCAATGTATGACTTGTAAATATATGTGTATCTACTTGTATTTCATTTTATATATGTATATAGCATAGTATTTAGGTATATGCATGTTTGTATGTATGAATGTATGTATATGTTTTTATTATCTTTATTTCATATTAAGTTTATTATAAAATTTATTATGAGGGTGCACACTAAATCTGCTTCTCTTTGAATCTGTCCAGTATCAGACCTGCTGGAAGAAATTTCATTATGAAATAAGCAGAGCCTTTGTACAAAATTTCTTTTTATTTTTCATTGTAAAATACTTCGTGTGTACATGAATTGTTAAATAAATAAATAAATAAACATCGCGCGGTAGATTTTCTATCTCCCAGCTTACGATAGCCAGCTTAAGTTATTCCAGCACAGTAGAAATGTAACTCTTGATTACAAATCATTACGCGCCAGATATTACTTTGCAAAGTACTTAAAAAGTTATTGTTATTTTATTTATTATTTAACTTATGACTTTGATTTATGGTTTTAAGGTAAATTTAATTAATTTTCATAATGTACAAAATCATGAAATAATTTTTAATTTTCATCTTTGGAAGCCGGGTAGAAATAAATTGAGTCTAAATTTTTATTGGCGCCACGCTTGCAGTCTGACGTATTATAGGCGCCAAGGTTTCCAAGGCTGGCAGCGCTACTGGCCATCGAAGCGCTATTCCAGCCTGGAGAGAAAGAATTGAGGAGCGTATCGCAAAGAATAGAGTTCTCATCGGCAGACTGATATGCTTTAGATCAGGCAATAACAGGTCAAGAATTGTACGCACCGTCAGGATGGCTTTTGCTGGGACAAATGTCAGTTTGTCCTAGCCGGATATAACGCAAAAACTGGCGTAGCGCATAGATGATGTGAAGCAAAGAATCGCTGCTTGGGGAAAGCGGATTCGGCCATATACCGAAGTCCACTCGGTTTGACCAGATTCGTCTCATCCAGAGTAATCAGAAGAGTCTCTATAAATCATTGGAACAACAAATGGTAAGTAGAATGGGCCCAGTACCGAATCAGGGCGACACTGAAGCATTCTAGTGCAGCCTGTGGCCAGATCCCGTAAACCACAGCGAGAGCTCTTAGGCGGAAGTTGTGATGAGTCAGTGTACGAGTATAATGCCCATGAACTCCGTCATTATAACGCTAGATGACGTTGCTAAGGTGGTCTGTAGGGACCCGAAATGGAAAAGTCCGGGACTCGACAGGCTGCACCCCTACTGGCAGAAGGGTTTCGTGGTGTGGCGTATTTTTTTTTTTGTTATCAAAATACAATAAAATCTTTTTGTAATGAAGTAAAACCTGCTTTCATTTAGACCACAAGATAGAGAATTTTAAATAGATTTTATAATGCCAAACTTCTTCATAGGAAAAAAGTCTCTAAATATAGGTTTTAATGGTTTTAAGTGCTGTGAGTGGGGCCGTCGCATGCGATCGCTCGGGATTCGCCAGGCGCATGCGACTGCATGGGAATTTTATGGGGATTGAATGGTTACGCTAGCTCTTTTTGTTTGTTGCTTGGTTGGGATAATCTGATGGTTTTCTCCCTCTTTTTTCTCTACTATTGTCCTCCGGTTTTATCATTATGAGTTTGTCATGTTTTAAATAGGCAATGTTTTCATTACTTTTTCTTTCACTTGGGATTTTAGTTGCTTACGCTTTTACTGTGTAGAGTGTAGAGTTTTCTTGGAGTAGTCCTTATTAATTTATATATTTGATGGAAGATTCGAGTTGTACTTGAGAACAAGATGTTTCTTCCATTGGGTTTTATAGGAAACTACAACTGGTTGGTTTTTGTTTTCCGTCTTTCTTCCAATGCTGTACACGTTACTAATCTCTTGGCTATTCATTTGCACTCCTAGCTCTTCTATTGTATCTTTTATATAGTCTACTAATTTTCGCTCAGATTTTTTTATTTTCTCTACTCCGAAGAAGACGACGTTGTTTTTTCGTTTCTCTTTTTCTAATTATTTAATTTTTATCTCCAGTTCTGATACTTTGTTATTGAGGAATTTGTTTTCTTCTATCGTTGCATTTATTTTCTGAGGAATTTGTTTTCTTCTATCGTTGCAATTATTTTCTCGTCTATTGCTTCCGTACGCTCTTGGTTACCGTCTGTGCTATCTGGTCGGCATGTTTATCCAATTTATCGTCGAGTTTTCGTAGAAGTATTTCCACATTTTTATCCATAGTTGTTTATTACTCTGGTAAATTTATATTTTAGTTATGGTATCACAGCTTTTTGTATGATTTTTAATTATTTTACTTGCAAACACAATGATGATGTAAACTAGCATCTCCGTCACTAACAGTGTCAGATATTGTAAGGTAGGCACTATGTATATGAAGAGCCTATTATCTATTTCTTAACTAACGCCTTTTAGGTTAAATTTCAATGACGAATAATAAATTTAGTTTTTTCGTGAAGGCATTAAATCTCGCACTATGATTATTGCATCCAATTATTTAATAATATTTATTTTGTTAGAATATTACTCGAATAATGTTGTTTTCACTGTGAATGTCTATGGTTTAATTCACATGGAGATCGTTAGCTTACATGTTGAAACTTTAGCCGCCGGAACCGAAAAAAAAATATATGTATATAAATATGATCATTTGTATGTTTATTTATTTATTCATATATTTGTTTATATGCATAAATAGGGGACATATGTGTAGTTTATTTATAAGTAAAATGAACATATATATTACGTAGTTAATTAACATTAGTTTTGTGTTCTTTTACTCTATATGGCCCACCTACGTCAAATTCTCGCCACTCCATGGGTTGATTAGTAGAAAAGATATAAAAGTGTTACAAAGTTCGTGCATGTTGTTTATATTTGTTGCGTACTTGTGATTTGAACGCTTTAGTAGCTCAGGTTTATATCACAAAACATAAAACTATTTTTTATATGATAGGATTGACACACGAGTACACATTCTATATAATGGTAAATGGATCATGAGGTCCATAGATATCTACATTTATCCTTGATTGATTATCAAAATGCAGCTGCATTATCATTCCTGAGGACTATGATGGAATGCCTCATTTCCAGTAAAAAAAAGGTCTCCGGTTCTCTATACTCACCATACAAAACACTGCAGCATTAAGCTGCTATTTTACGCTAGTATTCCCTGAGAACGTGGTCCCACTCCGGTCGAGCCGATCCATTCGTGCTACAGCCATAATAACATAGTTGCAGCATGGCTCTACCACGTTAATTTGCAATTGCTACTAATATAAGTCAATAAACAAATTCGAAAAATAAATAAATAAGTATTTTTTATTAATATCCCTTGAACGTAATACATTCATACGTAGTAAATAAAAAAGTAAATAAATAACGGGTGGCATACAAATTTTTTTTAATTACTCAACAGCATGAAAGTCTATATGTTTACAAAAATGGTGAAAGTATAGCGAGTGGATGATTCATAATTAATTATTCCTATCTTGTATTTATTTGTTATATTTGCAATGACGAAATTGAGGTTAGAATAAAAATATTTATTATATGTACATAAGGATATATGACAAAAATTTTGAAAACTTTCTTTCTTGATATGATATAACAGAGCATGCATGATATGTTTTTTAATAACAAGCAAATTTAAGAAAAATAAAAACATCTGAGCAAGTCTGTTTTCACTTAAAACAAAAATAAAAAAGACAAAATTTGAAAATTCCAGGATTTTGGTTGAAATCTAGTTTTTTTCCCTATACAACCTAGAAATCTTTTTTCAACATTGAAGGAAGCTGATGATACGTGATATTCATTTCCTCTTCCTTCTTACTAATTACAATAGACGACGCCAATTAACTTGTGCGACTAATGTAATGTGTACTTTAACGTAGAGTATCCTCGTACTTCATCAAGGAGACCTATAATTCGACTAGTGCGCAGATCAAGCTAGTGCTCACAATTCATGCTGCATGTACGTAGCTTGAAGAGAAGCGCCAGCCTGAGGAGGCTGCTACAAATGGGCTTGGCAAACCTACTCCTGAATCGAGTTGGTGGACTGGCAGCCCGTTCCAAGCGAGTTATAGTCGCAGGGGAAGAGTAGTCTTGCCATGGCATCGGATCATTTGAGCTATCATCCATGACTCATGAAATGCTACACCACTGAACGATAATGGTGGAGACGCGGAAGTAGAGGAGTGTTGGTATTGACGAGGAGCCGCGCTTGCAATCGTGTTCAGTCTCTGAGGTATTTGGCCAAGACTGCTCCTTTTTCTAGACCTATAGGCTCTTCGAACGAACTTCTAGGCATCTGTTGCGCAAGGTGGACATTAGCGCCGTGAACAAAAGCGCATGTTCTGGGTTTTTCCTGAGGAGAATGAGAGAGTGGAGTTGTTAAAGTTGCCCCTTCCCAAAAAACAAAAGGAGCTAAATATCAATCGTCACCTATACTTCGGAATGTTCAGCTCAAAACATATTTGTGAATAAAATCTCAAATTTGTCTTTTAAGGGGTCCATAGATACTGCGTATATCAAAGAATTCTGACATTATAGTTATTTTAAGTGATTATTTGGAATGTTAATTCTACGAGATGTATTTGTAGAATAGACTAGAAATGTGGTGAAATACACATTAAGAGCAAGGACAGTATATTAATAAAGGGCACGTAATGCAAGTATATTTAAATCTATTTTAAAATGCTGGCCCTTTAGAAGAATTATTTTAACACATATTTATTATGAAATTATATTTGAAGCGATGAACATACGCGCGGAGTTTCAGATGGTCTGATTTTTAATATTGACTACGCGAATGTGTAAAGTTTGGACTTGTATAATGTCTTTGGCAGAGCAAAATTCTACTAAAAACGGAAGTTACATAAGATGAAAAACTAAACCAGTATTTTAAAATGTAATATTTAAAAATTTATGTAAGTAAAATGCATTTATTTTACCTATATATATATTATTTTTATTTGGATTATGAAAATAACTGATAAATTATTTAAATTGGTTTTAATTAATGTTAAGATTATTTTAATGATTGAGATTTTCAAATGTGTTATCACGTAATAAAAATAGAACCAAACTTGAAAAGAAATTCTACGCAACTGGGAAAAGTATATTTCTAGATAGAAACTACATAAAATGCTATCTTATTAGCTCTTCTACTACTATATCCTAGCAATTTTAAGGCAAAATTAGCAAAGGAAAGGAAAAGTTAGTAAAAAAATACTTTATTTCGATACACAGTTAATGCTAGTAAAACTGCACAATAACGTTACATTCATTATATTTTTAATAGTAAAAATTCATGTATATTCTCTATCACACGAAAATACAAACACACTTATTAATTGCTGTGGTCACTATCTACACGTTAAGTTTCCTTTTTTTGGTTACTCTTCTGGCAACAAAACAAGTTGTTTTTCGTAACTTTCTATTTTTCTCGCACACATCGTAGACTACCTTCCCCTATTAAAAATATAATTGCAAGCAGCCCTCACTCTTATTTTTGGCAATCTAATTTTTTTTGGATAAAGTTGATGCACTACTACGAATCAACCCATTTGATAAGATCCGTCCGAGGCGTATGATGCGAGTCTGTAGACGTAATATGAGTACGTAAAATAATTTGAATTAAAAAAGATATTTCAATTTCACGTCACAGACCAGACTAAATTTTTAATAGCATTAAATCTTCAAAAATAAATTTAAGTTACTCTGCGTAATGTTATTTCAATCTAGTCAGTAGAAAACATAAATAAAAAAGCAATCAGAGCCTGGGAAGAAATTTCGCGATATTAAAACTGGGTGGAATATGAGGACGTGAATTTATGTGCAATAAAACAAAATGGTTATTCCGTTGCAAAAGTGATCTGGTATGAATTCATTTATATTACTCAAGATAAAACAAACTTCTTTGAGCGTAAATCATCAAGTTAAAACCATTTTTTTATTTTATGGGACTAATAATTTCATTTTGTCATTACGTTCTTTCTTTAATAATTCTTCTAAAACCATTGGAAGATATGGGATTACGCCACTACTCTACCGCATCTTATAATTACAAGACATTATATATATTATTCTTTTGAAAGCAGTGGCTTAATATAAAACTTGTGAGTAAATTCTTTTTAAATAAAATGATCGTTATTGAAAACTCTTTATCGGTCGTGATGACTAATAATGCTTCTCATGGTCTTTAATATTACAAACTGCACCAAAACGGGTTATCCCGTTTACCCACCCTAGAAAATCCATCACAGGGTGAAGACTCAAAAAAACGTGTTCATCTGTCCACCCCAGATTAAGTGAATAATCAGAATTAACTTTAAATTATTCTTCCGACTATTTACTCCAAGTACAGCTGAACCCATACACTTTAATTATTAATTAATTTTTAATAACCACAAAACTAAACAACATAACAAACTGTAAACGTTACCGTTACAATCTATTAGAGTCCATGCATTACGTATTGCAATTGAATCATATTCAACTTCCTCGTTTTAGCAAATATTATTACGTAATTTATAAATTCTGAAATATTTCCAGGTAACTACCAAAACTAATTACATTATTCAGTAGATGTAATTTGCTTTTTGAAAATTTTAAAATTGAAGAATGCGGATTAAGAATGGGTGAGTTTACCGTCAAATGCCTTTTCTACGCCGATGATCAAATTATTCTTGCGTCGTCGGCGGCCGAGTTTCAAATGATGGTTACATTAACGAATAGGTCATAAAAAGAAAAGGGTATGAATTGAACGCAAGTAAGACGAAAATTATGGTTTTTGAAAGAGAAGAATGTGTGTGTTGAGCAAGTAGATGAGTTTGTATATTTGGAATGCGTGTTTATCAAGGATCGTAAATATGATAAGGATATAGAACGACGAGTAAATGGGGCCCTACATTCTATTGTGAAAAGTCAGACTATGTCGAAAAAGGCACGTATGACAATTCACAATGCTGTGTTGTTCCCTACTTTAACGTATGGTAGAGATAAATGCGGTAGAAATGCGGTCGTTAAGAAGTATGTTAGGGCTGAACCGGAATGACAGGGTGAGAAATTGTGTGATAAGAGAAGAGTGTGGTTTGCAAGATGATGTTGTGATCAGGATTAAAAAAAAATGCTTTGTTTGTTTGGTCATGTGGAAAGAATGAACGAGGAAAGAATGATAAAGCAAATTTATGTTGCAGAAGTCAACGGCAGAGTCAGAAAGGGCGACCAAATTAGCGATATATTGAAAGCGGGCCAAATTAGGAGTACTCTTAACCGAAGAGCATGTATTCGTAGGTATATGGATGTGGAGGAAGCGAGAGAGGTGTGTTAGGATCGTGCCAAATGGAAGTCTGTAGTCTATGCCTACAACTTTGTGTGACAGGCGTGAGTGTTTATGTTTATGTATATATGTTTATGTAATTTGATATCTTGGATAAAGTTGTATCTTGTAATGTAGATTTGCAGTTATTTTCTAAATTTCTTTGATCCCACCAAAAACATTCTGTAAAAAACTAACCAAGTCTCGATGGAGCTGCTTGTTTATCTCTAAAAAGTAATGAAATCTGACAAAGTCGTGCCAAGTCTAAGCTTCCTTACTGCGATTTCTTTATTATTATAGTTAATGTTGTGTGATTTGGCCGTTGAAGGGTACACAAGGGTACAAAACCAGGTGCTACATGACACGCTAGCACCAATCTGTCGCCAGAACCGCTATCCATTGACGATGGAAAATTGCCATTTGGAAAACGTTGATTGAATAACCAGTCAATTGTAGGCGTCAAATCGACCACCGATCTAACATAAAATAGACGTACAGACGGACTACTATCAATGATTCGAGGTCCGCCTGTACTGGAAATAATTTTTTATACTGTTTGTTTCAGGCTCGCCTATACAAAAGTATTATTGAAATACGCAGCTTTATCAAGCCTACAATTGACTGACTTAAAAAACTCAAAGAAAATATTACTCAGTCTACTTAATCTATACAAACTATAAACAAAACGTTAATTCTTAATTATTAGACAAGTGTCAATATAATTAATTAACAATGAAATTTCTACCAAAGCTATTAGCTCTAGCCAGTACTAAAATACAGCTGAATTAATGATATTTTTAAACGACACGAATTAATATCTAACTAAATAAACTATACCTGGAGAATACTAGAAAAAAACTTACTTACTATAAGGTTATCGCAAAAACAAAACGTAAGCGCGTTTTAAAATACTACGTGTGTGGGTATCACCGCCACTCTTAGTCCAATGCATTATATTTTGACCAAATTTTGAGCGAAATTAATATTTTAGTGTAATTTGTTTATTTAACCTTTCTCTTACTGCGCCCGCCGTAACAAAAAACAGCTTTGTCACCTCAGCTGGCGGCACTTGTTATAAATATTTATGTTTCTCACTTATGTTTAAAGAGGTTTTTGTTACAGTTATTTAAATAACAATAATAATAATAATAATAATAATAAATAATATATAATAAATAATAATAATAAATTAATTTATAATTATATATTTATAGCATCCAACCAGGTGAGAAAATTATATAGATACCAGAAATAATAATAATATTCCACAACTATCACACAACGCCATCTAGTCCGAAGCTAAGCAGAGCTTGTGTTATGGGTACTAGACAACTGATAAACATACTTATATATTTCTAAATACATAAATATTATAGATAAATTACACCCAGACACAGAACAAATGATCGTGCTCATCACACACATGCCGGAGCATAGCAGTCAGGGTCACTAACCACTAGACCAACAGGCCTGTCAATTGTCAATGTCAATTTAAAGCCGATAAAAATCTTATCGGCTTTAAATTGACATTGACAATGACATTGATAAGTAGAAACAATAACCATAACATTTAAATGTTTATTTTATTTTGTTACAGCTCTTTGTTTCTAACGGATCTTGATAAAGTGTACTTACTGACAACAAATTTTATTTTATGAATGAAATATCATAAGTTTTATTTTATTTTTATGTCCTTACAATCAATATTCTTCCTAAATGAACCGAAATTATGCATGTAATAACTATAATAATTCTACTTTTTCACTTGCAAACATTTGCTAAAAATTCGACAATAGACAGTTTGCGCGCGCTTTGTAACCTCATTTTCAAAACCTTTTTGTGTATATATTATAGCGTCTTCCTTTATTTTTCTTATACAATCATATAGATATAACATTTAGCAATTCCTAGTAAAAGTATTTACTACGATATTCGTATAAGAAATATACTATTATTATCTTATTAGAAATCTTGACCGTTATGAATTGTTCGCGTAGAGGTTTTTTGATTCTACTTTTTTATCAATTGAAACATAAAAAGTTACTGTTGTTGTAACTTAGGTCATTCAAAAACATTACGAAGTAAAGATAAATAACATTACTTACAGTTTTTTGAAAGAAAATCCAACTAAAATCACAATCACAAAACTTCAACGATTACGCAACTAACAGCACCAACAGCACAAAAGCGAGTGGCTGTTATATTTGATTTTGTCTATGTAATCGAGTGAATATAATTCTTGAGAATACTCTTTAGTTCGTTCAGAATCGAATGAAATAGTGTTCAATTGAAACTATACTGTATTTTTATATCAATTAATGAAGAAAATAGCAGCACGTAATGCGGACATGAATTCATTGTCACGGTACTCAACAGTCTCGTCGAGATGAATTCATGTCCACGGTACCTTAAAGGAATTTGAGTAATGTTCGAGTAGAATAAAGTTAATCGTTCGACTATTTTTTCTTATAAACTTGTAAGTATAAGTATAAAAGCCAATCTATTGTTATCCAAAGTTTTCCTTTAATTTTATTTATATGCGTATTAAAAACAGAAGGGGAGGCATTCGCCCAGCAGTGGGACGCTATAGGCTAGATTAAATTAGGTGTGTCCCACTACGCTGGATTTTTGCAAGGACAGTAGATTTTTATGTATCAATGGTAGAAGGGGGCATTACCATATCTCTAATACAGCTGAGACCAGCTGAGGGTTCTTCATCAGATACTTTAGACCTTCGATTTTTGACATCAAATGAAGCGGCCACCAAGTTGAATATATTTTTTGTAAAGGCGGTATGTCGATATCTTCTAGTAGTTTGGTTGGGCTCTTGTGTTTTCTAATCAGGGTCACCAGGTACTACAGATGTTCGATTATCCTAGTTTTTATAGTTTTTCCTTTATGTGGCCATTAAACCTTAACTCTGTACCGAATTTCAGCTCTCTGAGTTTATGGGAAGTACTAGTTCTATTTTGATGATCATGAGTGAGTGAGTGAGTGTCTAAAATGCTAAACTTTGCTTTCGCTTAACTTCGGAACTAAATGACCTACAGACTTGAAATTTTGGATTTTAAGTATGTGATTATAGTTTACTGGATGACGAAAATTTCTGCATTCTGGTATTATCCAGAGGTTCTCAAATAGGGGCCTGAAAATGCGGCGAAATGGTTCCAGTAAAGGATGGTACGGCAGTGTTTGCTTCGCGCTCGACTTGGCGGGGGCGCTGCCGTGCCCCCCGATACAGCAGATCAGTTAGCGAAAAACAGGGCATCTTTTTGCAAGCATTCCAAACTTTACTATTGGCTGTTTGTCTTTAACTTAAATTTAAATAATTTTTTTTCAAGATAGCAATGAATCAGTAATCCTGTGAATCATTCCTTTTATTTCAACGTTGACCTTTCAAACAAGAGGTATATTTATAAGTAGTGGTTAGAGGTATTGTTAATGTCTACTTAGTATTCGGTTTTTCATGATCATGGCGCTATAAGTGACCGCACATAGCCAAGGGAGAAAATCGGAAGAAAAATAATACAGGTTGCCCGAGAAATCAACGATAATAGGCTAAGTTGTGAGAGTTATTAGGAAAACATAAAAAAATCACCGTCATGTCCTTTTCAAATTATAAGGAATCAAAAAAAAATTCAAAAACTGACATCCTGTGATGATTATTCATATCCTGTGACTACAAATGTTAATTTTTTTCTGTAAATTAACACTAAATAGCCTTTCTGTAAATTCAAGTTAACCTTAAAAGATGGCGCGTTCAGTCGCAATTCTGAAACGGTATGACACTAACTCTTTCTTCTTTATTGAGAAAAAAAAGTAATTTGTAAGTTTTAGGTGCACTTAAATTAAAATCCAGTTGTTGAATTTTTTTAGTTATGATTTTAGTGATCAAATACAATGCAATTTTGGTAGGTGAGAGTCTAATACAATCTGATCTGACAGAGAGCTATGATGCATGCTAAATGATTCAAGTGAATCAACGCATAGTTTTACTATTGCAACCGAGTCACTTACGCTTGGAGTCAAAATGCAAAGCTATTAGTCACCAATTGATAATCTGAGCGTTGTGTTCGCTTGGTGTACGATCAGAAACTTCTTTATGTCTATCCTATAAATATAAGTGAATTTTGACAACAAGCTTTCAAATGACTAGTAGATAAACATTATAATCTAACAGCTAGTACGCCACTCTGCATTCTCTGAGCTACACTACTTAGCAAAACTCATGCTACTAATTGAAGCTTATGTCTGTGTAGCGGACTTTAATAATTTTTGATATTATTCAAATTGCACAAAATTAATAAAAACGACTTTGTTCTACTTGTATTTTTTGTTTATTTAACTTTTAAAATACTTTATAAAAAACACAATACCAGTAAACAACAAACCGACGTTTCAGTAAGGATCTAACAGAAAAGTTACGTACAATGTGTTTATTAACTATAGTTTTTTTAATATTGCATACGTTAATGTATTTTGTAAAAACCATGGATAATTATAAAATAATTTTATTTAGTTATACATCTAAGTTGGGTTTATTTAATAGAATTAGATTGGTAATTAAACTAAATTTGTTATGTTTTAGTTCTGAGTATCAGTGTATAATAAAGTTAGGTACCTACAAACTCACAGTACAATATTATAAATGTTTGACGTAAACAAATATTAGATTTCTAAAATAGACGACACGGCAAGATACGGCTACTAAGTAAACATATTTTTTACTTATTAAAGAGATGATGAACCAGAATGTTTATACGTAATAGTGGTTAGCCGTAAATATTTTAGTGAAAAGCTTGTATTCGACATCACTGTTAATATATTTAATGAAATCTGTAACAACCACTTATTTTTATACATACTTAAACAAAATTTTGAAGCGAATATGAAAAACAAACTTATGTTATAAATAAAATAATTCTTTTGTAATATGTGGAAACTTACGTATCAGTATCTTGAAAGGTTATTAAAAAATAAGTATTTTATTTAGCAGTGACCTGCTGTAGCTATATTATGGGTAAAATTCCACGCTCGCGCAGAATACCAGTGTGAAATACTAATATAATGCTACCGTGTTTCACGTGTATGATAATAAACAAATATTTTCCAACATAATATGCTAATAAGAATAGAGGGTTAAAATCACACCATAAATGATTATTTAGGGTGTATTTTTTTAAAAGATACAGCCTATATACATCCCACTGCTGGGCTCAGGCCTCCCCTCATTTCTGAGAGGGTTTAGGGCATTATTTTTTTTAGAATAAATTAAAATCAGCTTTAATTTAATATCGCCCTAAATTCTCTGAATTTCATTTGGTAAGCCTTTACAGTTAAGGTCAACATATAACAGGAAAGTGACACATACATTATACAAGTTTATTGCTTAAAAGTAAACATAAAGCTAAAGGGGATAAGTCGCTCGCGTCCGTAGGCTTTGACCAACTATTCCTAGGCCCACCCTACACGTGTCCCCCGGGTGGTGCTAAATGAGCGACAAGCCGATAGCACAGACTCGGCTCCACGCCGTGGTAGAGGCGTAAAATATACTACCCTTTATCCGCACCATGAGCAACCCTAAAATAGAAATGGCCCCTAGTTCCCGGCGCCCCTTTAATGGGGCAGGGGTGCGAAGAATCTCCGGGAGGAAAACCGGCGACGAGGTTCGCCACCCGTCACGTTCTGTCTACCGGAGAGGCGAAAAGTGGATTGCAGATGCCCGTCTGGCTACGATGAATGTATGTGGGGCAATGAATGCTAAAATGGATGAAGTATGCGATATGATGAATGATAGAGGAATAGATGTGTTATGTGTAAATGAGACGAAAAGGAAGGGGAAGGATGTCACTACACATGGCATGTATGCCGCATACTGGTCTGGTGTAGACGAGATCGAGCGGGCATGCCAGGGAGTAGGTATCATCCTTTCAGAAAGAATGGGCCAATGTGTGAAAGAGTATGAATGTGTAAGCCCAAGACTGCTGTGGATACGAATGAAAGTGGGCTTAAAGAAGTTGTTTGTGTTAGGTATCTACGCCCCAGACATGTCTAAGCCCACTTATATTCGAGAGCAGTTTTGGGAAATGGTAAGGATGGTGTTAATGAAGAGTAAGGAAAATGAAATTATTATTGTGCTAGGAGATTTTAATGGAAGGGTTGGGGTGAGGAGGCTTGGTTATGAAAGGATATTGGGAACGTTTGGTGATGAATGTATAAATGAGAATGGTGAAAGTCTCCTCACCGTATGTATGGAAAAGAATCTTTTTGTGACGAACACTTGCTTTCGCCACAAGAGGATTCACATGTATACTTGGGAAAGAGATGACGATAGAAGCATGATAGATGTAATAATTGTGGATGAAAGATTGAGGGGCGCAGTGGTAGATACAAGGGTTTACCGGGGTTCTAACGTAGGAACGGATCATTATTTGGTTTTATGCCGAATTAATGGTCTATTCAGGCGTTGGTGCCATCGGTCATCTGTGTCTACCACTGCGTTACAGCGTATTAGAACAGAAAGGTTACAAGATG
Source organism: Parnassius smintheus behrii (assembly GCA_036936625.1). NCBI lineage: Eukaryota > Metazoa > Arthropoda > Insecta > Lepidoptera > Papilionidae > Parnassius > Parnassius smintheus. The sequence goes on along the minus strand of JAUPFT010000014.1, from coordinate 32,222,756 downwards.
AAGGTGAGAAAAACAAGTTCAAATGTAGACTGAAAGAAAATATAAGTGGTTTGGATGAATTATGTATGAAGGAGTTAGACTTGGAGAATGTATGGCAAAATGTAAAGAAAGGTTTAGTGGATGCAGCTACCGAAGTATGTGGTGTTAGTAAGAGAAAGAATGAAAGGAAAAATAATACGTTATGGTGGGATGATGAGGTACGTATGGAAGTTGAAGCAAAGAAGAGAGCATGGCTAGATTTACTAGTAACAAAGGCTGGTAATTCTAGCGGTACAAATGACGATATTGAAAGAAAAAATGCAGTCTTTAGACATCTTAATAAGAGAGTAAAAGAAGTAGTTGAAAGAAAAAAGCAAGAAAGAACGGATAAGAATTATAGAAGAATATCGGATAATTTCCAGGCAAATATTAAAATGTTCTGGAAACTTGTAAGAACTGCCAGAGGACATTCAAAACAGCCTATGATGAATGCTATAAGAGACGAGAATGGCTATATTCTGAATGATGAAATTTTGAGTTTAAAGAGATGGAAGGAATATTTTGAAAGCGTGTTTATGAGTGAGGAGACAACGTGTGTACTAAGTGAAGTAGAAATTCCGAAAGAGGAGGAAAGAGGTAGCAAGATTAGTATAGGTGAAATAATGAAAGCAATGAAAAGCATGAAAGCAGGTAAGGCTGCCGGATATGATAGAGTTTCACTCGAAATGCTAAGGGCTGGAGAGGAAGTGGTGGCAGGCCCGCTGCACACCTTGTTTAATTTATGCTCGGAACTGAAGCGGGTACCGGTAGACTGGTGCAAAGCTGTGATAGTCCCAGTATATAAGGGAAAAGGGTCGCAGCAGGACTGTAAAAACTACCGTGGCATCAGCCTTATTAGCATTGTGGGAAAACTGTATGCTAAGGTACTGATTGAAAGGGTCATGAAAGAAACTGATGGAAAAATTTGGGATGTGCAAGCAGGATTTAGAAAGGGAATGGGAAGTACAGATCAAGTCTTTTCCATGCGCATGATCGCGGAGAAGTTTTTGGCCAAAAACCAAAAGGTATTTTGTGCGTTCATGGACTTGGAAAAGGCCTATGACAGAGTGAATAGGGATGTGCTGTGGCAAACACTGAACTCATTTGGATTGAGCGCTGGCTTGATACAGGCATTGGAGTCCCTTTATAGTGACTCTAGTGCTTGCGTTAGGATCAACGGGGTCTACTCGGACTGGTTTGACATCCATAAAGGTGTCAGACAGGGCTGTGTGGCTTCCCCGTGGCTGTTCAACCTATTTATGGACAGTTGTTTGCAAAATTTGAAAGTTGAAGAATGCGGATTAAGAATTGGTGAGTTAACCGTCAAATGCCTTTTCTACGCCGATGATCACGTTATCCTTGCGTCGTCGGCGGCCGAGTTGCAAATAATGGTTACATTAATAAACAGATCATTAAAAGAAAGGGGTATGAAAGTGAACGCAAGTAAGACGAAGGTTATTGTTTTTGAAAGAGAAGAAAGTAAAACGATTTGTGAAATTAGAATAGAAGGGGAGTTGATCGAGCAAGTAGATGAGTTTGTATATTTGGGCTGAGTATTTAGCAGGGATGGGAGATATGATAAGGATATAGAACGACGAGTGAATGCGGGAAATAGAGTAAATGGGGCCCTGCACTCTATTGTGAAGAGTCAAAATGTGTCGAAAAAGGCACGTATGGCAATTCACAATGCTGTGTTGGTCCCTAATTTAACGTATGGTAGTGAAAGTAGGGTGTGGCAGAAGAAGCACGAGAGTAGAATGAACGCAGTAGAAATGCGGTCGTTAAGGAGTATGTTAGGGCTGAATCTTAATGACAGGGTAAAAAATTGTGTAATAAGAGAAGAGTGTGGTTTGCAAGATGATGTTGTGACCAGGACTAAGAAAGGAATGCTTCGGTGGTTTGGTCATGTGGAAAGAATGAATGAGGAAAGAGTGACAAAGAAAATTTATGTTGCAGAAGTGAATGGCAGAGTCGGAAAGGGACGTCCTAGGCGAAAATTTATTGACCAAATTGGCGATTTATTGAAAACGGGCCAAATTAGGAGTACCCTTAACTGACGAGCATGTATGCGGAGGTGTATGGATGTGAAGGAGGCGAGAGAGGTGTGTCAGGATCGTGCCAAATGGAAGTCTGTAGTCTCTGCCTACCCCTCTGGGTGACAGGCGTGAGTGTTTATGTTATGTTATGTTATGTAAAAATAATGCCTGCAAAACGAATGTAACAACAACGTAATTAAGTCTGAAAGCAGGCTGTTAATAAGTTGAGAACCGTTATTTTCGGGGTTGTGTTACTGCTTCTTAGCTGCAGTATGTGTAACTTAGACTTTTCTATTAATATTATTAGCATAAATATTCATTAAAATATGTAATATTTTTACTTCTCACTGATCCTGAATTTGATGAAAGTGTCATTTCAAAGTCGCGTTTAAATCCATTGTATTATTTTTATAAACTTTTGTACTTGCTTTATTAATTACTGATATTAATTTTATCAGAAAGCGCCATACAAAATAATTCTTGTTTAAAATTACCGCAAAATAATTGTAAAAGGTTTAGCAACTTAATAAAACTAACTTAATTTAAATGAAAAGTTTCAAATGTTATTGTTATACTTATTCGTTATTATAATTTACTTTAAGTGCCAGGAACTAAGTTGACGACGGTTAGTTGCGGAAAGGCCTAGACATCCACTTAACCCTCGTACTTCGTAGTTTTTAAAGAACAACAATGAAATTAATTACATCAAAATATTTTTTTAGGATGTTCAAGTTTATTTGACAGCGCTGCAATTACAAACCGTGAAAGCATTTTTTTGATTATAATATTTCCTCCCGGAAAACACCTGATCACTGCATGTATAAATTTTTTTAGTTATAAAATAATTTGTGATAATTTTTCCTCTCATTTTTGAGAATACTTCACTTAATTCCTAACAGGAGTATAAAGCAATTTTACCACTACATTGCACCGCTTTTCCGTAACTAAATTTTATATTTAAATTAACTATATCATTTTAGTCAGTGGTAAGTGTAAGTGCTAAGGGGGATCGAACCCAGCTCTTGCTCGCATAAAGTTTGTGGTGAGCGTTTAGTTCACGAGCTACATCGCCTCTATACAGCATTTATCAAAAGCGATATATTATTTACCTCAACACGCTTCATTTAACGCGAGCTTTGATTGAGAGAGAACTTAGAATTTTTGAACGCTTTGAATTCCAAATTTTATTGAAAAGTTTAGAGTTTGTAGCAAAATTCTTTTGCAATTTAATATTTTTAACGTTGTTTTGAAATTGGATTTAATAAAGCAATTAATTAGTCAATAGAAAATAGGAAAATATATTGACTTTATTAATTTGTAATCACGTTCTTGAAAACGGCTTTCGCAATTTTGATGGAATTTACATAAAGTTTACGTGGGTGAAAAATCGACCTAGCCAGTCTCATTTTTGGGAAAATTCGTTTGTTTACGTATTTTCAAGCAAAAGCTACCAGCTTGACTTTACCGCTCAATAATAAGATTGGTAATTTTGTAACAGAGATCATCTTCTCAAACGGCTGATGGATGATACGATAGTGGTAGAGCCACGCGGAAGCTTTTGCTGTCGCACGGAAGGGCCGGCTCAAACTGAAGTGGTATCACGACCTCAGGGAAGACCAACGTGAAGTAGAGATATCTGCATTTCGCTTGTTTAGTGCAGGTGGACGGAGGCCCCTTTCCCTCCCCCCCTTAACATGTTAGTGGAATTAAGTGATGAACTACCCAATTTTTGCAATATCAGGGGACTTCATTCCAACGCTGTTCACTACTATCTGGAGAAGGCGAAGCCGACTTTGCTCTTTCTAACCGAGACTCAGGTGTTCTCTTCAACAGATACTTCATATCTCTCCTATCCGGGGTACAAATAAGAACATTCTCTTGTGTCTCAGACTGGAGTTCGCGTATACGTCAGAGAGGACATCTGTTTTTGACGCCTCGGCAGTCTTGGAGGTATATATACGGACCTGTCCATACAATGGCTGCGCGTAGACAGCGACGACCATCCCCGCGTCTACGGGTGCCTTTATTGGTCCTATAGCGATAATATTCAGTATTAATTAAGGTTTGGTCGCTCTTGTAAAATAGCATCAAGCTATAAGCATATCAAATATATCCGGGCTTGGCCTGATGCATCAACGTCTCTGGATGTAAACACTAGCGCTCTTATAAAGAAATATTATTCCGCCTCAAGGTCTTTAGAATAGTCTTTGCCAAGGCAAGGTCCGAGCACATCGGCAGGGTTGGTGAGAAGCTGGTTTACCATCCTTCGAGAACCCGTGCATTTTGGTGTCTCGCCATGGCTGTCCAAGGTAATTTCCATCAGTCATCTCTTCCATATCTACACAGAGAGGACGACTCACTGGCGCATACCGCAAAGGAGAGAGCCCATTTGTTAGGCTCTCTATTTGTGTCAAACTTGACTCTCGATGATAGAGGGAATACAACGCCGATCATCTGACGGTGTGAGTGCTCCATGCTAGATGTGCGTTTTACAAAGCACTCGGTTCGCAAAGCATTCTTCTCCCTGGACGTCAGCAAGTCGACTGGGCCTAACGGAATCCTTCTCATTGTGCTGAAAGCGTGTTCTTCGGAGTTGCCACAGTTTTGACGCATTTTTTCTGGTACTCCTACTCCCAAGGCGTAGTGCCAAATTCCATGAAGACAGCTTTGGTCCCCCATATTACAAATTCGTGTCAGAAATCGAATCTTTGCTTAGTAAAGTCTCGGATTGGAGTCGGCTAAATGTATTCCAATTCAATCCCCAGAAGACACAGGTTTAGGCGTTAAACGATAAAAGGAATCCATTTATCGTATCTCTTCAATTCGAAGGCACTCCCCTTTGCTGCCTCAGCTAGCATCGGAATCCTCATCGTCAACGTATAGAATAGTGTTCAGTTTCGTGGTCACTTGGAAGAGAAGGCCAAATTGGACTCTGAAAAGCTTGGCGTGCTCATCAAAGCAAGAAGGTATTTCATGCCGGCACATCGCTTGCAACTTTACAAACCGCAATTTCGGTCTCACATGGAATACTGTTCTCATCACTGGGTCAGGGAACCCAAGTGCCAGCTCCTTTCACCTGACCGCATCCAGCGCAGAGCGATTCGAATTGTCGACGATCGAGTTCTTTCCGGTCGGCTCAATTCACTAGCGCTGCGGGATGCGGGGCTGTAGGGATATTGCATCCCATTGCGTTTTCTAATGTATCCACCATGGGGATCGATCTGAGGAATTGTTCGGATTAGTTCCAGCCGCCAAATTTCACGAACGCACATCGCGTCAAAATTCACGATACCATCTTCACCATTTGGATGCTTGGCGGTCCACCACTGTGCGTTTTACTGAGAGTTTTCTTCCACTTACAACGTCTCTGTGGAATTGTTTAGCACCGGCGACTTTTTTGTACCGATACCATTTAGAAACCTTCAAAAACAGAGCCTACTCCTTTTTAAAAGACCGGAAACGTACCTGCAATTCTCCTGGTGTTGCGGTTGTTCATAGGTGGCAGTAGTCACTTCCCATCAGGTGAGCCACATGCTCGTATCCTCTCCTATATATATATATATATATATATATATATATATATATATATATATATATATATATATATATATATATATATATATATATATATATATATTTAATGAAATATTTTATAATTTGACATATATATTGTATATATATGTCAAATTATAAAATATTTCATTAAATATTGAATTATCTTGCAGGGGACAGAATAGAATAGAATAGAATCATTTTAATATAATATAGATATAAGGATTCTTATTGAAGGTAATTTAAGGTTTACCAGTGGATCGGAAAAGGTCTATGTACTGGGAAGGAAACCAGGCGTAGCTTTGCTTAAAAGAAATTAAAATATAATATTTAATGCAGTTAGTATGAAAGCATTTAGACGGACAATATAATAAAAGGCTAAATACGCGAATTTCAAGGTCATAAATAGTGTTTAAAGCAATGCTATTTGAATTAAACAATAAAAAGACAATACTATTTAAATAATTAGTCTTAAAAATTATTTGCTGACACATACGGAGGCACGTACGTGGAAGACCAACCCTTTTATATTAATGGTTCATACAAGTATTATATATGTTTATTTTATCAATATAAAGATACCGATGCAATAATGATTTCGATGAAGTCATTATTTTATCGATATATTTTATATTAATAAAATAAACATCTTCGACAAAAGCTTGTAGCATGCATAGTGCCATAAAAATGAACGTAGCTTCATGATAAAATCTTTTGTTTAATAATTCATTTTTGCCCCGCAGTGAGATCGTGTAGATTAGAATAGTAAACAGTTAGAAGTAAAAAAAATGAAATAATAAACAACCTGACCACATTGTAGGATTCAAACTTTATATATATATATATATATATATATATATATATATATATATATATATATATATATATATATATATATATATATATATATATATATATATATATATATATATATATATATATATATATAGGAGAGGATACGGGCATGTGGCTCACCTGATGGGAAGTGACTACTGCCACCTATGAACAACCGCAACACCAGGAGAATTGCAGGTGCGTTTCCGGTCTTTTAAAAAGGAGTAGGCTTTGTTTTTGAAGGTTTCTAATCCACAGAGACGTTGTAAGAGGAAGAGAACTCCCAGTAAAACGCACAGTGGTTGACCGCCAAGCATCCAAATGGTGAAGATGGTATCGTGAATTTTGACGCGATGTGCGTTCGTGAAATTTGGCGGCTGGAACTAATCCGAACAATTCCTCAGATCGATCCCCATGGTAGATACATTAGAAAACGCAATGGGATGCAACATCCCTTCAGCCCCGCATCCCGCAGCGCTAGTGAATTGAGCCGACCGGAAAGAACTCGATCGTCGACAATACGAATCGCTCTGCGCTGGATGCGGTCAGGTGAAAGGAGCTGGCACTTGGGTTTCCTGACCCAGTGATGAGAACAGTATTCCATGTGAGACCGAAATTGCGGTTTGTAAAGTTGCAAGCGATGTGCCGGCATGAAATACTGTCTTGCTTTGATGAGCACGCCAAGCTTTTCAGAGTCCAATTTGGCCTTTTCTTCCAAGTGACCACGAAACTGAACACTATTCTATACGTTGACGACGAGGATTCCGATGCTAGCTGAGGCAGCAAAGGGGAGTGCCTTCGAATTGAAGAGATACGATAAATGGATTCCTTTTATCGTTTAACGCGCAAACCTGTGTCTTCTGGGGATTGAATTGGAATACATTTAGCCGACTCTAATCCGAGACTTTATTAAGCAAAGATTCGATTTCTGACACGAATTTGTAATATGGGGACCAAAGCTGTCTTCCTGGAATTCGGCACTATGCCTTTGGAGTAGGAGTACCAGAAAAAATGCGTCGAAACTAGTGTCAACTCCGAAGAACACGCCTTCAGCACAATGGGAAGGATTCCATTAGGCCCAGTCGACTTGCTGACGTACAGGGAGAAGAATGCTTTGCGAACCGAGTGCTGTGTAAAACGCACATCCAGCATGGAGCACTCACACCGTCGGATGATCGGCGTTGTATTCCCTCTATCATCGAGAGTCAAGTTTGATACAAATAGAGAGCCTAATAAATGGGCTTTCTCCTTTGCGGTATGCGCCAGTGAGTCGTCCTCTCTGTGTAGATATGGAAGAGATGACTGATGGAAATTACCTTGGACAGCCATGGCAAGACACCAAAATGCACGGGTTCTCGAAGGATGGTAAACCAGCTTCTCACCAACCCTGCCGTTGTGCTCGGACCTTGCCTTGGCAATGACTATTTTAAAGACCTTGAGGCGGAATAATATTTCTTTATAAGAGCGCTAGTGTTTACATCCAGAGACGTTGATGCATCAGGCCAAGCCCGGATATATTTGATATGCTTATAACTTGATGCTATTTTACAAGAGCGACCAAACCTTGAACGTGAACCGAGCATTTGGCATTGTGGGCGATAAAATCACCAAGGATCACGATCTCTGCGGGTGGTATCTGCTGTATCACGGAATCGTAGTTATTTGGACATAGTTGATGAGTCGCTCTGTTTCAGTATTATCGCTATAGGACCAATAAAGGCACCCGTAGACGCGGGGATGGTCGTCGCTGTCTACGCGCAGCCATTGTATGGACAGGTCCGTATATATACCTCCAAGACTGCCGAGGCGTCAATAACAGATGTCCTCTCTGACGTATACGCGAACTCCAGTCTGAGACACAAGAGAATGTTCTTATTTGTACCCCGGATAGGAGAGGTATGAAGTATCTGTTGAATACAACACCCGAGTCTCGGTTATAAAGAGCAAATTCGGCTTCGCCTTCTCCAGATAGTAGTGAACAGCGTTGGAATGAAGTCCCCTGATATTGCAAAAATTGGGTAGTTCTTCACTTAATTCCACTAATATGTTAAGGGGGGGAGGGAAAGGGGCCTCCGTCCACCTGCACTAAACAAGCGAAATGCAGATATCTCTACTTCACGTTGGTCTTCCCTGAGGTCGTGATACCACTTCAGTTTGAGCCGGCCCTTCCGTGCGACAGCAAAAGCTTCCGCGTGGCTCTACCACTATCGTATCATCCATCAGCCGTTTGAGAAGATGATCTCTGTTACAAAATTACCAATCTTATTATTGAGCGGTAAAGTCAAGCTGGTAGCTTTTGCTTGAAAATACGTAAACAAACGAATTTTCCCAAAAATGAGACTGGCTAGGTCGATTTTTCACCCACGTAAACTTTATGTAAATTCCATCAAAATTGCGAAAGCCGTTTTCAAGAACGTGATTACAAATTAATAAAGTCAATATATTTTCCTATTTTCTATTGACTAATTAATTGCTTTATTAAATCCAATTTCAAAACAACGTTAAAAATATTAAATTGCAAAAGAATTTTGCTACAAACTCTAAACTTTTCAATAAAATTTGGAATTCAAAGCGTTCAAAAATTCTAAGTTCTCTCTCAATCAAAGCTCGCGTTAAATGAAGCGTGTTGAGGTAAATAATATATCGCTTTTGATAAATGCTGTATAGAGGCGATGTAGCTCGTGAACTAAACGCTCACCACAAACTTTATGCGAGCAAGAGCTGGGTTCGATCCCCCTTAGCACTTACACTTACCACTGACTAAAATGATATAGTTAATTTAAATATAAAATTTAGTTACGGAAAAGCGGTGCAATGTAGTGGTAAAATTGCTTTATACTCCTGTTAGGAATTAAGTGAAGTATTCTCAAAAATGAGAGGAAAAATTATCACAAATTATTTTATAACTAAAAAAATTTATACATGCAGTGATCAGGTGTTTTCCGGGAGGAAATATTATAATCAAAAAAATGCTTTCACGGTTTGTAATTGCAGCGCTGTCAAATAAACTTGAACATCCTAAAAAAATATTTTGATGTAATTAATTTCATTGTTGTTCTTTAAAAACTACGAAGTACGAGGGTTAAGTGGATGTCTAGGCCTTTCCGCAACTAACCGTCGTCAACTTAGTTCCTGGCACTTAAAGTAAATTATAATAACGAATAAGTATAACAATAACATTTGAAACTTTTCATTTAAATTAAGTTAGTTTTATTAAGTTGCTAAACCTTTTACAATTATTTTGCTGTAATTTTAAACAAGAATTATTTTGTATGGCGCTTTCTGATAAAATTAATATCAGTAATTAATAAAGCAAGTACAAAACTGTGTATAAATAATACAATGGAATTAAACGCGACTTTGAAATGACACTTTCATCAAATTCAGGATCAGTAAGAAGTAAAAATATTACATATTTTAATGAATACTTATGCTAATAATATTAATAGAAAAGTCTAAGTTACACATACTGCAGCTAAGAAGCAGTAATACAACCCCGAAAATAACGGCTCTCAACTTATTAACAGCCTGCTTTCAGACTTAATTAAACTTGAAATAGAAATAAAAACCAAACCCTGGTTATATATTATTTCTGAGTACTTTCCAAGCTTTTTCTAATTATATTTCGTTTTCAAAGATAAATATTATATTTATAATGTACAAATGTCGGCTTTAATTAAAAGTAAATTTTAAGGCTTATTCTTAGTGTTTCTTCATGCTTACTTCAATTTTTGAAGGAGCGAACAGCAGCTACGAGAAAGAAACTGATTTTTTATTTTACAACCCATCTTCATTCATTTCTCTGAAAATGTGTTGACAACGTATATTAAGAAAGCCTTCTTACGAAAACCATATAATAAATGCGTAAATCATCCACCAAAGAGACTAGAAAAAGTTTGTCCAATTGCCGTAAACAATAAAAAACGCCACATAGCTACTTCATGTCACGTACATACGGATTAACATTCGTTTTGCTGGCTTTATGTTTACTTTTAAGCAATAAACTTGTATAATGTATGTGTTACTTTCCTGTTATATGTTGGCCTTAACTGTAAAGGCTTACCAAATGAAATTCAGAGAATTTAGGACGATATTAAATTAAAGCTGATTTTAATTTATTCTAAAAAAATAACGCCCTAAACCCTCTCAGAAATGAGGGGAGGTCTGAGCCCAGCAGTGGGATGTATATAGGCTGTATCTTTAAAAAAAATACACCCTAAATAATCATTTATGGTGTGATTTTAACCCTCTATTCTTATTAGCATATTATGTTGGAAAATATTTGTTTATTATCATACACGTGAAACACGGTAGCATTATATTAGTATTTCACACTGGTATTCTGTGCGAGCGTGGAATTTTACCCATAATATAGCTACAGCAAGTCACTGCTAAATAAAATGCTTATTTTTTAAGAACCTTTCAAGATACTGATGCTTAAGTTTCCACATATTACAAAAGAATTGTTTAGCACCGGCGACTTTTTTGTACCGATACCATTTAGGGACCTTCAAAACAGAGCCTACTCCTTTTTAAAAGACCGGAAACGCACCTGCAATTCTCCTGGTGTTGCGGTTGTTCATAGGTGGCAGTAGTCACTATATATATATATATATATATATATATATATATATATATATATATATATATATATATATATATATATATATATATATATATATATATATATATATATATATATATATATATATATAGAGAGAGAGAGATCTCTTTACGGTAAATGTTGATCAGACGCGACTTCACGCGAACACTTTGTTGATCCGAAAACGCATGTTGATCCGGCGCCTTTTGTTGATCCAATATGCATCTCTGGTAACTATTGTGGCTCCGACCGGATCAACATCTGCACTCACGGGACTGTTTGCTAGCGTTGGCCGAAGTTGATCCGATATACAAATCCACCTTGCGATGGTTACGGAAAATGTTGATCCGATTTAAGTGAGCCAATCAGAGCGCAGCAAACGATAAGATAAACGATCGGATTGGCTGTATGCAGCCGCGACGTTGCCGTTTCGTATCTTTGGCGGTACAAGCTACAGATTAAATGCGTGTTATGCAATTCTTAATGATTATATACATAATCATAAAGAATATATTACATAATCTTCAAGTTAATGCATTCAGGGTGCTGTTTGGTCTATCTCGTTATTGTAATGCGCCGGGTATGTTCGCGGATGCGCGTGTGGATTGTTTCACCACCATGCGTAAACGATGCACATCCCTGGTGCGCAGGATGCGGGTCAGTTCCAATGGTATCCTGAGGGCATTTTCTGACAGGTTTGAGGTCAGTACCTGAACCATTGTCATATGGTGCACGTGCTGACTGATCGGGCCTGTCTTATATATAGTTTTAAAATTAGGTAAATATTTTTAAGTTTTACGAAAATTAGTTTTAAGATTTGTATTATTACTAACAGCTATGATCCTTGTGGTCGAAATAAACGACTTTTTTTAACGAATTACTCGACAACGCCCCTTCTTGTAGCGGAAGTGGTGGGAACTTAAGGTATTAGTCTGAGTGCGTGTTTGCGTGCGTGTGTGTGTGTGTGTGTGTGTGTGTGTTTGTGTGAGTATGTGTGTGTGCGTATGTGTGTGTGCGCGCGCGTGTGTGTGTTTGTGTGCATATGTGTGCGTGTGCGTAAGTGTACGTGTGTGCGTGTGCGTATGTGTACGTGTGTGTGTGTGTGTATGTATGTGTGTGTGAATGGGTGTGCATGTGTGGACTGTTGTGTTTGTGTGTGTGTGTGTGTGTGTGTGAGTGTGTGTATGCGTTTGTGCGTGTGCGCGTGTGTACATGTTTGCGCGCGCGCTTGCGTGTTTGTGTGTGTGTGTGTGTGTGTGTGTGTGTGTGTGTGTGTGTGTGTTTACCATAAACCAGTTAACATGTTTTCTACATCTTCATAATCAAGATTTTTAAGGACGCGTTAACAAAATTGATAGGTATAGAATCGAACTATTACATGAGATATTATTATGAGACCTTACCTCCGGTCTTGATGGAGTGACCTCAAAATGTAATTCGGGATTACTAGTGGAACTCTTGGACTAGTAGAACTGGGTGTGCTGAGTTTGGGCTCGTTTTGTTAGTTATGATGAGTCCTTACCTCCGGACTTGCTGAAGTGACCTGAAGGTGTACTTCGGTAACTAACACTGTAACACCTGGACTAGTAGAACTAGGTATGCCGAGTTTGGGTTTGTTTTGTTAGTTATGATGAAACCGTCACAAAACAAAAGTTCTTTTCACTTTGTCTCTAGTACCAATAGGTATCCAAGCTGATATTCGGAAAAATGAATAACCTCGTAGTAACATCTTTAGGGGCAGTATCGATATCCACTTACACACTGTTTTTCGCTGTAACCAACTGTCCTTTATATGAGCCTCACTTGCCCTCACGCGGTAACCACTTTACTGCACTCCAGTGCACCGACCAACACCTCTGCCACCTACACCTCCACATCTACCACCACACCCCTCTCTAAGCTTTCGTTCTTCACCTCCGCTACCTCCGCCTGCACCATAAACTCTGCTTCATCCGCCTCAAAAATAAACTCCACTCCCTCCGCCTCCACCACCACGCACCGTCACTATTCTTTCCGCCTCCAACACAATTCCCCGTTTCCACTATCTCCGACTTCACCACAAATTCCTCTCCTCCGCCTTCACCACATATTACGTTGCATTCACCTCCGCCTCCACGTCTCCATTCTCCGCCTCCGTCTTCTGGGCGCACACACACACACACACACACACACACACACACACACATACACACACACATACACACACACACACAAACACGCACTCAGACGAACACACACGCACGCACACGCACCGCACGCACGCACGCACACTCAAACACGCACGCGCGCACGCACGCACACACACACACACACACACACAAAAACAGACACAAATACACACACATACAAACACACGCACGCGTTCGCGCGCACACACGCGCACACACACACACACACACACACACACACACACGCACACATGCACATACACAAACACAAAACAACAGTCGACACACGCACGCACATACGCACACCCTAGTACGCACACACAAAAGCAAACAAACGCACAACCGCACACACACACACACGAACAATAGTTAACACACGCATGCACACACTCACACACACACACACGTACTAAAAAAAAGCAACAGTGCACACACGCACACATAACTCACACACACGCGCACGCACATGCGTTCACACGAACACACATGAACGCACATACACCCACACGCACGCGCACACACACACACACACAAACACACGCACGCAAACTAAATGGCACCCCCCACCCTTACACACACACACACACACACACACACACACACACACACACACACACTCGAGTGACAAATTAATTTGTAATAAAGTACTATCCATCATCTTCTAATTGATCTATGACAAATGAATAAAATAACACAAATTCACTCACACGATAACAAAAACTCGAACAAACGTCTTTCCACAATAAAACCTGCCAAAGTTTGATCCACAAAATCAGCAGATAACGTATTTTCTTACCTTATTACTATAACAAAGTAGCCTACTGGGTTCTCTGTCACACACAGAACGCGAACGTTGCCGCTTCGTGTTCGGGTACCTATTCGTCAATTATGGTTCCGGATCCACTTAGTCTAAGTAAATGTCGCATATAAATTAAATATACTCTGGATCTAAAAAATCATATTCAGTATGATTTTTTCGACCGTTGATAGATCAACAAATGTTGGTCAAATCGCTGACGAGTATATTGAAATCCTGTTAGTGCGGATCCACCGACGTCACACGCGCATCAAGAATTGATCAAAGTATATCAGTTTGTGCGACTAGGAGCTGAGCAAACACGTCAAATAGGTGGATCAACAATTGTTCTAACTTCTCACTGGATCAACATTTACCGTGAAAGGATGATTATATATATATATATATATATATATATATATATGTATATGTATATATAAAGTTTGAACCCTACACTGTGGTCAGGTTATTTATTATTTCATTTTTTTACTTCTAATTCTTTACTATTCTAATCTACACGACGTCACTGTGGGGCAAAAATGAATTATTAAACAAAAATATTTTATCATAAAGCTACGTACATTTTGATGGCACTGTGCATGCTACAAGCTTTTGTCAAAGATGTTTATTTTATTTATATAAAATATATCGATAAAATAATGACTTCGGCGAAATCATTATTTCATCGGTATCTTTATATTGATAAAATAAACATATATAATACTTGTATGAACCTTTAATATAAAAAGGTTGGTCTTCCACGTACATGCCTCTGTATGTGTCAGGAAATAATTTTTAAGATTAATTATTCAAATAGTATTGTTTTTTTTATTGTTTAATTTAAATAACATTGCTTTAAACACTATTTATGACTTTGAAATGCGCGTATTTAGGCTTTTATTATATTGTCCGTCTAAATGCTTTCATACTAACTGCATTAAATAATATATTTTAATTTATTTTAAGCAAAGTTACACCTGGTTTCCTTCCCAGGACATAGACTTTTTCCGATCCACTGGTAAACCTTAAATTACTTCCAATAAGAATCCCTATATCTATATTAAATTAAAATGATTCTATTCTATTCTATTCGGTCCCCTGCAAGATAATTTAATATTTAATGAAATATTTTATAAATTGACACATATATATATATATATATATATATATATATATATATATATATATATATATATATATATATATATATATATATATATATATATATATGCACCACAAGTGTTCATTGTGCGTATTAAATAGCCCTATTCTGTCAAATGTTGCTTCATCAGTCCATGAAATGTTAGCTCGGTCAGCAGCTAGTAACCAATTACAAATGTAACTCGCACAGGTTTGTCAGCTTCGCTGAGTTCATGAACACGGTGCGGGTGAAAGGGGTACTTCCCTTAATTCTGTATGACACTCCATGCGTAATATTGTGACACATTGAACTGTTGGGCTGCTTCATAAGTGCTCGCTGCTGGATTTTCTTCAAAAAACTGCAGTATGTCTTCCTGCTCACGTACTGTGCGCCGCGGTGGACGACCACGATCGATAAATACAGGCTGGAATTGCCCGTAATCTTGCAATCGCCGTGTAGCGCCTAGCATCGTAGCGTAGCTCAGTGCACGTGAGTTGGGAAATCGCCTTGAATATTCACGGCAGGCTTCACTAACATTATCATTGCAAATTGCTAAAATTCGCACCATTTCGGTATACTCAACATTTGAGTACCGGTAAGCCATCGTAACAAGGTAACGTTCACAATAATCTCACAACGAAAAGTCAAGCGTCGCGGGCGCATCAAAGGCGACTGACGACACAGGTTACTAATTAGGTCAAGTTTAAATGAGTTTGCTAACTAAGACTATTACTGTTTGGAAGCTTTAATTAAAATATTTTTATTTTTGTATGAAAATAAAAATTGAAGAAATATATTTTTTTTACAGATATTGTTGTTGTATTGGTGTAAACAATATATCCCCAAAGGTCTTCAGCAAATTCAAAATTACCCTGTATATATGTATCCTCTCCTGTATATATATATATATATATATATATATATATATATATATATATATATATATATATATATATATAAATATGAATTCACTGTATACTGCCTATATGAGGTCCTCCCAAAAATAAAACGAACGAATTCGATAGTGAGGTGTTTATTCAACCCTGAACATCTTCACAAGAAAAAATCGTAATAGCCTATACAGTTTGTGGGAAAAACAATTACAGCGCGATTAAACTTGACTGTGGTGCATTCTAGTACAAATCTACAAAACCAAATTACACAAACATATCACCCGCTAACGACATCGTGATATCCTTCAAAAATAACAATCTGTAAGTTTTACTGTACATTCATATGAATTGTAAAGTTACAGTTAAGTTCTCTTAAGTAAATTTACTAAGTGTAACGCACTTTAGTAATTGGTCTCTTAATAATAGAATTTTCGCATAACATAACATAACATACATAAACACTCACGCCTGTCACCCTGAGGGGTAGGCAGAGACTACAGACTTCCATTTGGCACGATCCTGACACACCTCTCTTGCCTCCTTCACATCCAGACACCTACGCATACATGCTCGTCGGTTAAGGGTACTCCTAATTCGGCCCGTTTTCAATAAATCGCCAATTTGGTCGATAAATTTTCACCTAGGACGTCCCTTTCCGACTCTGCCATTCACTTCTGCACCATAAATTTTCTTTGTCACTCTTTCCTCATTCATTCTTTCCACATGACCAAACCACCGAAGCATTCCTTTCTTAATCCTGGTCACCACATCATCTTGCAAACCACACTCTTATCTTATTACACAATTCCTTACCCTGTCATTCAGATTCAGCCCTAACATACTACTTAACGACCGCATTTCTACTGCGTTTATTCTACTCTCGTGCTTCTTCTGCCACACCCAACTTTCACTACCATACGTTAAAGTAGGGACCAACACAGCATTGTGAATTGCCATACGTGCCTTTTTCGACACATTTTGACTCTTCACAATAGAGTGCAAGGCCCTATTTACTCTATTTCCCGCATTCACTCGTCGTTCTATATCCTTATCATATCTCCCATCCCTGCTAAATACGCAGCCCAAATATACAAACTCATCTACTTGCTCGATCAACTCACCTTCTATTCTTATTTCACAAATCGTTTTACTTTCTTCTCTTTCAAAAACCATAACCTTCGTCTTACTTGCGTTCACTTTCATACCCCTTTCTTTCAATGATCCGTTCATTAATGTAACCATCATTTGCAACTCGGCCGCCGACGACGCAAGAATAACTTGATAATTTTCGCACTTCACCGATATCACTCTTACTAAATTGTCTTCTCCAGGATGAGTTTCTAACACCCTTCCCAGTGACCATTTAGAAGGTGGCATGTTGTCATCTCTGAACAGAACTAGATCTTCCTTCTCAAATTGTGGTTTTTTAGTCATCCATTTTGAACATCATTTCCAGAAGTCTTGTATTAGTCTCTGTGTTAGTTGTCATCAAGTTAATTAATTGACTTTGAATTTAAGTAGTTCTCCTTTGGAATAATAGTTGAAGTTTCATTTAGAAGAAAATGCCAAGGGGTCAATGGGAAGAGATCTGTTTTATCATCACTCATGGGAGATATTGGTCGCGAGTTCAAACAGGCCTCGATCTATTAGGTCACTGCAGACATTTCCTCGTATTTTAATATAATATTTCCCAAAATACGTTTCAAGTGAAATTTAATTGAATTTCACTCCAGCCTCCCACAATCCGCTAAAGTGTGGAGCTGAAGGTCCAAGCCAAGATATTATTAATCTCTGATTCTAAATTTTTGGTACTTATCAAATAATGTTCCTAGTTTTTTTTATTTCCAGCGGCCAGATTCGTACCATTATCGCTCCATATATTCGAGAGGCGTCCTCGCCTAGCGACGAAGTACTTGAAGGCTGCGATAAAGTCTTGAGTGTTTAAGCTCTTAGCTACCAAACGGCTGAATTCGTTCGTGGCGATATTTCGTCAAATACCAAGTGACCGAACTCGGCCGCACCCACCCATAGCATTTTAACCCATAAATACTTATGGTTAGAGACTATTTTTCTGTGAAGAAATTTAGCGTTATATGCTAAGTATGAAATTTTCAATCTTTTAGTACAATAAAAAGTCAGTTGCCGTAGAAGTTATTTATTTGTAATCTACGTTCATTACGTACGCCATTTTCGTGTGAATGTTATTGTGTTTTTGTTTGTTGATTTTTGGATTTTTCTAGTATTTAATTGGTGTTTTAGTATAGTGGTTTTATATTAAGTTGTTATGAAAGTTTTTTGTTTGAATATAATTTATATTTTTACGTAAATAATTTAGAGTAATATACAGAAATAATAGTGATTTTACGGTGCCGACTTCCGCTTGATATATGCCAGTCGATTGATCCTTGAAACTCCTTATCACATTAAAGCACTTAAGATTTGGTTTAACACACCAGGCTTTATATATATATATATATATATATATATATATATATATATATATATATATATATATATATATATATATAAATCGATAATTAATAATTATTATATATAATTAATAATTTAATTCTGGGAAGAACTCTAACTGAACACCGTGTTTTGAAAAAACACATATCCATCCTGGAACTTAGCAGCTAAAAGATGTTTCGGTTCTGTTCCATAACGGAAGAACGTCTCTGTACATTTTAACTAATTGCGAAACCTGAATGCGCAAACGTAACACTTGTCTGGGAAACTATGTACTCCGCCCAGAACAAGTGAAATTGCTCACAGCTAAGCAACTCCTTCTATTCATTGAAGACATAGGACTTAGCAGTGTACTATAGCCATAGCAGCTATCACAATAGATCTTTTAGGTCGCAGTGATACTTGTCTCTTTCCCTAGATCGGCATAGCTGCCCGCATATAATAAAAATAACTTGAAGGTAGTGGGGCAACTGACGATGTACCAGTACCCTCCTGATTGGATCCCGGGGTATGGAGTTAAAGGCGTTGGTGATAAATCTTGATATCGTATACACATTACCATGGGAAACTGCTTGTTTCGACACTACTCTACTAATCGTATCTATAGTAGAATGCCCCCGTCGAAACACAAACTGGCTCTCAGCTTAATAGAGAACGACGCATGACAGATGTCTATCGAGCCGAGTGGCAACTATTCTTTCTAATAATTTATCAATCGCCCAGCCATTCTTCTTCAAGAGGAGCAACCTTGCCTCTTTCCACTCGTGGGAAACGTGGCACACAGCAGCCAGCTGGTGAACAACTGTCTAAGCCTGTCTGCTCTGCACTTAGGAAGACTAGTTCTGGGAATTTACAAGTCTGAAATTTGCACCATCGTACCCAGAAATCAGTTCGCTTCCACTTCAGGATCCGACTAAAACTTTTCGGCGTTTTTTGTCCAGTTTCTTGGGTCAAGGTATCTATCTATTCCATATCCTATTAAAATATTAAGAATATAGGAGAGATTAGACCCATATTCATGTAGTTTATCCGAGAGTAACAACAATTTATGGAATATTCGTCAAGGTTTTCAAATAGCGTTCAGGACTTTCATTACTTAAGGGATTAAGTCAACCAACTTATATAACCCAGATATCAGGTTTTTCGATCTTTTGATTGATTTGTCAACAGTTCATAAATTTCAAACGCACAAAAAGGTTTTCCAAAGTAAAATTATATTGATGAGTTGTATAAATAATATAAAAAGTGTTTTAAATGACATTTAAAGATTTTTAATTTCACCTTACATTTGTCTTTATATCATTTATTCTGATTTTGTTTGTTTTATTTATTTAAATCAAATACTAAAATTTGATACAATATAATGACAAACACGGGATGATATCGGGGCCATGAATTTTGATATTATATGGAGTAAACAGATTGTTGTTCTGGTTGAATTTTTACGGCTATATGAACTGTGAACTTTCTATTTCTTTTTCTATTTTGGAACCATTTTCACTGAGGACAGAATCTTCAAATAATCTCGATATTAAAAGTCGTGTCATAGAAATAGGGAGAGTGCCACCGGCTCCAGTGAAAGAGATTATCGTAAGGGAATCTGCGTACTGCGTACTTCGATTACTTTACGAGTATGCCAACATGCACTTTAACTTAAACCCTGTTACATATTGGAGATGGGCGTTGTCCAGAAGTGGAACATAGGAAGGTGGGACGATATGTCCCTTATTTTTAGGCTTAAAATATTTTTGTTCTATAATCACTTATGTGCTTAGTATCAAAAGTAAGCCATTGTATTGTGCCACATCTACACCTAAAGTTACAAAGAGTGGAATTAGTTTTCTCATAGCTCTTTTATATCTAGTTTGTTTTAAGTATTATAGTTGCAATGTATGGTGTGGTAGAAGGTGTCCTAGGGTTACAGAATATACTTGCCACATTACGGTCACGCTACACAGGAAACACTATGTGTTATTATTGAGCTAAGTTTTCAATATTTAATTTGGTTTTAACTGTTTTAAAACAACTTTTCTTTTGAAATTTATAATTCATTTGTATGCACACTTTAAAAACATACGGTGATAAAAATAAAATTGTGCACGTTATGTGAAGGTAGATATAATAACTTTTAAAGTGCCTAAGTAAATTTTATAATCGTAATATATAAATGGTAATGTATATATATATATACGTTACCATATATATTACGATTATAAAATTATATAAAACGGAAAACTAAAATTATCATGAAATGTTACTCACAGCCGCAAAATGCCAAGAACGACTAAGATGAAATGCCTCGTTTCCAGTAAAAAGGGTCTCCTGTTCTCTATACTCACCGTACGAAACACAGCAGCATTAACCTACTATTTCACGCTGGTATTGTGTGAGAGCGTGGTCCTTCCCTGGTCGAGCCGACCCACTCGTGCTACATCTATACTACTAATATAACTGCAGCATGGCTCGACGACGTGTAAAACAATAACAAGTTATACGATTATTGATGATTATTATATACTAGTAGCAACTTCTGGCTATGACCTTTCAATATGATGTTATTTAGGCTTAAGATAATTAAGGACCATTCATTTAATCACGTTTTTGTTTTCGTTTTATAAAATATCACCAAGTTTTTCGGATAAAATATACGAGTAGGTTCCCTAGATTACTCCCCGCCTTACTCTCTGTCCATTAGTTATTATTTATTACAATCGATTCAGCTATTTAAGATTAGAACGGACAAATAGACATACATAGAAAAAGACAGACAAAGATTTTAATGATTATTATTATTCATGACTTAATAATATGTTAAAAAACCGTTATTCTGTAAAAGGCACGTAGGTTCGATATTACAGACACTTAAATTTTATTTATATGTATTCTAATATTTTAAGGTTCTATAATTAGAATAATTTAGAATTTTAGAAGAGGTAAATTCTTAATCAGAGTTAATTTTTAATTGTGTGTACTAGTTAAATTAAAAGACCTGATGGTGTTTATTTTTTTTTTGCAAACAAATTTACACGCTTTTAATTTAAATAATATCATTAATCGCGCTTTCAACTTAAATCATATCTGATAAACGCAACAGTCAATCCGTTGTCGCCTCTGGGAATATAATATGCAGGTTAAAAATATGACATGACATGTTAGTATACTATCCAATTAAATCAGTCCAATCAGCTAAAGGTTTGGAAAATCTAATATTTTGTAAATTTCTTTAGGTTCTTAGGGTGCGATGAAATGAGGAATGATTAAAAAATTATGTTATTGAATGTCGTACGCATACAGCACACACACACAATTAAAAATTAAGTCTGATTAAGAATTTACCTCTTCTAAAATTCTAAATTATTCTCATTATAGTGCCTTAAAATATTAGAATACATGTTGTAAGCTGTCCTTCCACTCGTTGCTGAAGTGGTCTGTCCTGAGCATCCTCACGGATACCACTTCCTTATCCTCTTGCCTAGTACTGTTCTAGCAATTATCAGGATAAGGACTTTTTGACAATGCATCTGCGTTGCCATGAGATTTCCCGCTGCGATGTCTGATAGTAAAGTCGTATTCCTTCTGCTGCTGGGCGGTGATGTTAGCCGCACTTCCCTTCTGAGATCGTTCACATTCCATTTCTAGGGTTCGCTTGGTGGCAACACCCAAGCCATTTCCCGCTGCAAAGTCCGACAGTAAAGCCGTATTCCTGCTGCTGCTGGGCAGTGCTGTTAGCCGCACTACCCTTTCGAGATAGATCACTTTTCCCTTTTTACAGACCGCTTAGGGCAGCTGGGTCGAAGATGGCCCTTTCCCCACAGCCATAGTACCTAGGGCTGTATACTTTATTGCGGTCACGAACTGTAGCTGCTGCGAACTCCCTGACTCAATGAGAACGATGATCCTGCCGCACGGCTTTCACCTCCAGTGCATGGGTCAAGGCAACCTTAAGCGTCTCGTGGTGCCCGAGCTTCACAGCGGCTGTGACTTCAAGGTCGCGGATGCCGTCGATGAATTTCTGCACCAGGTTCCCTTCAATGAGCGTAGGTACAGACCGGTATGCTTTTCACAGCAGCTTCTCCACCTCTAGAGCCCCACTGCTGCAGGTTTTCGTTGATGCGCTGCACGCGATCTTTAAGCTGCGCATGAAAGACGTGTTCCAGGTGAGCGTCACTTCCTTACCGAGAGCTTCTCGAACAGTTAAGGCCTGGTCGCGCAGGCCTAGTGTGAGAGGAGTCATAGCCTGACTTTTATTTCAGCCGTTCGCTTTCATGACAGCCTCGAACTGAGTTTTGTAGGTCGACCAGGAAGAAGTCCCGTCGAACGGTGGCACTTTGAATCCACGAGGTGAAGGCGTTGTAGCTACCACGGGAGCTGTTATTCCATCCCCAAGTTTGAGGTCGTCCAGCATTTTCATGTCAGTAATCATTTTGTTCACTTGGTCTATTCGGGTCTCAGCTTCCGACAGGCGTTTGTCATACTGAGCAACCTTATCCTTCAACTCCCTAATCTCTTTCCCGAAGCTAGCGTGAATGTCCCTCATGAGGAGCATTTGCTCTTCCTTATCGCGTTTGAGCTGCTCTTCTAAGTGACGGGTCTGTTCTTCTTGTCCACCCCGCAGCTGCTGTTCCAATCGGCGTGCCCGTTCCGCCTGCTGGCGGGCCTGTTCCTCCCGTCGGCGAGCCTGTTCATTCTATCGGCGAGCCTGTTCCTCCTGTCGGTGAGCCTGTTCCTGCAGCAGCATCATGAGAGCACCTAAGACAGGTGCTGCATGTGTAGAAGCTGCTGACGGGTCAGCCTCCGTGGCTGGCAGTTGGCGATTTCACTCAAAATTTAAATTCCGTTTCAAATAGAAATTCAATCTTTTGTATTTTAATATTATAAATTTTATGTGTTTCATTTTTATTTAGGTACATAATAAAATAAATTTGCTGTAAAAACATTATCTTTATCTTTGTCATGGAGTAGTCCGTGAAAATTTCATGTTATAATAATAAAAAAAAAAAATATCATGAGGGGTAATTGTATGATTATATTTAATGATTATAATACGTACCTTTCTGAACTGAACTGAAGCATACAAGGTGTTGTCACAAGCGTTTCTGCATCGTTCTACTGTCCACTAATTTTAAAACCACAGTTTTGATAACCCATTAGAAACAAACAATACTTGCAGCAGTTGTGACGTAGAATGATTTATGATAGTGTCTTTAATTAGAACTATTTGAAAATGCGAAATTGTCTTCCCAGTAGCCAAACTAAACTCAAAGAGACAGTGAATCGATCGAGATAATTGAAGATCATTGGCAAGTCACGATCATTGGCAAATAGGCTAAGTTATCAAACTATTTTCACTAGGCATGTGTTAACTTTACGGTAAATCTAATTTTGCTATAAAAAAGATACAGTCTATGATACTAAACAATTCTCTTACCTTTGAGTTCACTTTTTAACTAGGATTGGGATACATTAAAGCCTAATTAAAAAGTGGCTTATTCGAAATCTATAACTATAACACTAAACGACGGTAACTAGACACATTAACTAGCCTCGTTTTTTATGTTATTGTCTATTTCCATTTACGTGGAATAAATTTTTTAAAAGACATATAGTGATCTATTATGAGTGTTGACTCTCGAGGGATTCATCCTAAAGATTTTTTTACCGTAACAATTTCAAACTGTTACAAAATAATACTAGTAAATAAACGTCGTCCTTCGGGTATGATGGCTCTGAGTTAATCAGAGTAATAAGTCAGATGAAGCTGTAAAGGCCGTAAAGGCGTACAGCACCAACGTCACACAAAATAGATGGTAATGGCTCCGTAGCACAGCAGCTTATTGAGTTGTAGCACTCAGAGCCGCGGGCACAAATCCCACTCGAGCAAGTATATTTATAACATATAAATATTTGTAACATTTGCAATTGTGTGTAAACTACTACCACGATATTGGTGAAAATCCTACAGGAAAAAGCGGTCAAGGTGTGACTCGAAAGGTCCACACGACTAACTTCCCACGGAAAAGAATAAATATCATGTTTTAATATTTTATACAATTTTTCATTCGTCACATAAAACGACTTGACTGATTTTGCTCAAAATTTAATGAGGTCTAAGTTACATAATTATACGTTAAATGAAACTGGTCCCGTGTCAATATTTCTTTTGTTCTCGAGATACACGAGACGAAAATTAAATACGAACATACATACATGTACACCCTCGGGCATCCTCTTAAAAACCATACTATTCGACTCTAAAGACCTTGAAACGTGGAGATATGTTAAAATTTCCAATTTGAAACATCCTACCCATTACAATAGCTTCCCACTGGGAAGTTAAAACAATATAAGGACTAAGAATAACGTGTGTATATTGCGACCGTATTCTAATATATGTTACTATCGATATCTTCCTTCCACTCCTGTACGTAAGCCACAATTTCTCCGTGTATATAGTATGTCAACTGGCTACGTATTTTTAGGGATATAATGATGAATGATATATAAACATATAATTTATACATAACTTTCAGAATTATGAACTTGAAAAAAGTTATTATTTTTATTTTTCTTGTCCTTCTTAAATTAACTTGAATTACATTTTCATGCTCTTATTTTTAAAGGAACGGATGACGAAAAAATGCTATCATCTCATGACTCTCTTAATTACTTCAGACTTCCCTTTTCAATCTAAAATACTGAAGTTTCTATATAAAGTCAGTGTTTATTCTTAAATCATCACATTTTGTTATCAGACGAAAATGACTGTAACGTCGTCTAGAGTACCGTCCTATGTTAGTGGTCTGTTATGTCTTAATAAGGGATTTGGTGGGGCTACTGGTTCCTCGGTTTGATTCCGGGAATGACCCCAAAATTATTGGGTACGCATAGGTACCATTAATAAGTTACATATTAATTTGTAATTCTACTAGATATAAAGCCAAAGCCATTCAAATCACACACAATTATATAATCGTAAGTATGCAATATCTAGAGGAAATCGGAACTATTAATAATCATAAGCGGTACAGTTATGCGACGAAGGTTTTTGAATAACAGTGCTGGTAGCTTGTTGCTCGCGAAGCCACCTCAATTCTTTCGATAAAGCAGACAGGTCTGCTCGCAGCTTGACCTCCCTCTTTAGTAAATACTTTATTTTGCTCCGACAAGCAATATTCGGCTCAGCAGGTATAACCCTTCGCTCCCAAGATGACAAAATTTCTGCTGCTGCAGCTCCACGTTGCCATGCGCCGTGGTCGCGACTTTGTCCCGCGTCATATCCGCTTCCGCTGACATCGACTCGAGTTCGGTGGCGCTGTCCATGTGCACTGAATTTATCACCGTCAGGATCGCTAAGTAATCTAATTTTGTAAATTTGGGCCCTCTTCACAGTGTCTATAAACCTGACTCCAGGGCTATCCTTTATCAGCGTTCCCTTCGGCTTCGATGGAACTTCTACCAATTACCGTACCAAGAAACTAACGAGCCAATAAAATGGGAAGTTCAAAGCGGTGCAACAATGAGAAGTTGTCAAAATATTATAAACCGTAGGAGCGGAACCAACAACAATATAACCAAAAACGGTTTCCTGTGCGTAAAGTGCGATGCACGAGGAGTTACCCTTAACCTAGTTATGTAACAACAGGAGGGAATATAGATACACCAATGAGTACATCAATGTCTCCAGGGACGTAGTAAGTGTCATCCTCTTAAGCTAAATTATTGTAATTGGTCACTACGTAGGCGTCGTCAGACGCTTGGACACTTTATCTTCTACTAACGAATCTATCGTAAAATTAATACTGCAATCGAAACGAGAATAAGATTTTGAGTTTATCGAACCTTGGACCGTTTTATTGAAGTATAGTTGTAGCACGAATGGGTCGGCTCGACCGGGGAGGGACCACGCTCTCACAGAATACCAGCGTGAAATAGTAGCTTAATGCTGCTGTATTTCGTATGGTGAGTGTAGAGAACCGGAGACCCTTTTTACTGGAAATGAGGCATTCCATCTCAGTCCTCATGGGTGACAACGCATCTGCATTTTGATTTGTAATGGAAGATAGATGTAGATGTCTATGGGCCGCAGCAACCACTTACCATCAGGTGGACTGTGTGCTCGTTTGTCACCCTATTCCATATAAAAAAAAGCCTCCAATTACCTTTACTACAGGACATGAAGGTGTCTTGTTTATAAGTAATCCTAAACGCTGACAACACTGCTGCGTTATAAAATAACTTTGTGACGTGCTATCTAGTAACGTACGAACGCTACGTTCATTTCCACGCGTATTCTCTAATTATAATACGTACGGTGCCTAGTAGTACAGTGGTTGCAATGCGATCAATCTCTTTCACGTTCGACAGTGAGTACAATGCAACTTCACCTTAACTGGGATGTGGCACCACTATTAAAATGTAGTATTTAGTTACGCCTGTTGTTGCATTTATTGCATACCGAACTAGAGTTACAATTGGCAACACGATGCTTGTTACTCAAACTTCAAAATTGAACGTGAAAATCGCACAATGATACAGATTATCATGTTAATTAATTTTACGTAAGTAACAGGCGTTATGAGAAAATGAAGGCACTGTGTTTACATACGTCAGGGACTTCGTTAGCTTTGATAGTGCGTCTGTTCGATGGTTGGCGTTTTTCTTTGCTTTCTTTTTCGTATTTTATGAACGCTGCATCACTTTAATTTGGTCTCGAACAAAAAATGCCAAGGCTTTGAACGATGGTAGGTTGGAGCAACGATTCTACATTTCAAACGAACGTACGGTGTCTGGGTCTAGCTTCTTTAACGCAATATGTAAAAATGTTAAGTCCACAAGGTTATTAAATTTAAGATTTTTGAGAGCGGCTACTGATGTTATGAATCTATCCAAAAATTGTTCGAGGTTGTTAATATTCGCGGACGACATAGTTTTAAGATCCAATATTTGGTCTATTTTTTACTCTATTAGCAGGTACGATGAAAAACATAAGCTGCCAGGGAAAGAACAACAAAAACACAAAACAAACAGCTCAAGATCTAAAAGAGCAGGCACTTACTGGCGGGGCTTGACGACAGATGCACTTGTGCACGACGAAATTGCTCTTTGCAAGTGGTCACCACAAAAATATGTGCTGTTCTGTGGCTCGACTGCCACAGGTGCTATCATAGCCAAGATTGCGCTGAAACAACTGCTGCGACTAAGCGCACGACGATAACTGCTGGTAAGCGCCAACGGCATGCTTCATGCCTTTCGCTTTTTCGGGAGCCCATTTATTGGACCAAGCAAAATCACGCCACCGACACAAATCCCCTTTTAGGCCCGTGCGGAAGGGAAATAGATGTAACGGAAGACTGTACTGGCTAATTATTAACTAACTGAACAAAATACGAGGGTATTCGTTTTCGGCGCAACTAGGATTATTACCGAAAAATACCTAGCTTTTTTTAATATTTTGTTCAATCAAGTACACCGATAAAATATACTGTAATTCAAAAACACTAATGTGTTACTAAAGTCTTGATTTTAAAACATAATTTAATTCCAAAATGCAGATACGTTATCACCCCTTAGGATCGAGATGATGTGCCTAGTTTCCAGTAAAAATTGTCCCGATTTCTTACACTCAATAAACGAAACACAGCAATTTTAAGCTGCTATTTTACGTTGGTATTCTGGGAGAGGGTGGTTCTAGCCCAGTCGAGCTGTCCCATTCGTACTAATAATGTTTGATATCATTATCCCAAAATAACAAATATTTACCTGTTATATAAAGTTTATAGGTGACGGAAGAGCAATCAATCAACGTATGATACCGAATCTTTACGATATAGCGCGTTCTTGTGTGTTGTTAAGAAAGTATTATAAATTTACATTATTCTTATGAAGTAAATAGTTCTTAACGAAAAATGGTTTATTAACAAATAATTTACTTAATAAGATGAAACAGATTTTTATGACTATGAGTCCGTCTGGGTGTCATCCTCATACCTCATATTATCTTTTAGGGCCCGCATTGCAATGTTCCGCTCTGAAGGGTTTGGAACGCTATTTAGTGATAGACTGTAAGAAATGCCCTTTTATTCCTCTGAGATTTAAAACGCAGCGTTCTTCATTTGAACTTGGGTGCAGGTATCCATGAGCTGCAGTTACCACTTACCATTAGATGGACTGTGTGTTCGCTTGTCACTTCAATTTTATAAAAAGGTCATGCTTTGACTTTTTTATTGCATGGACAATAAAATCTCAATTACATTTTTAAGTTGAAAATCTCACATATAACCATGCAAGCTCTTTTTTTGCATGTATAAAAGGGACTCTCAGGAAAATTCTGTAACGATAAATAGAAAAATCTTTTAACGTAACATGTCGTCAGTCGAAATAGATATTCCTTTTGACTATTACACTTTATAGTAATTTCAATCATAAAATAGAACATATATTAAAAGTACTTTCTCTACCACACTCTAGTATTACTAGTTTATTATATTTGAAGACTTATATTTGACTTCTGAACGTTTGCAATTACATTTTACACTTTACGTACCTAAATTTCTTAGTTCGCGTGATATGTTGTCGTCTTAAAGTAGATTATATAATATCATAAATTGCTGACATATAGGAGTTTAATAAAGAGCGATGAACCGTAAAAGTAGCGACGTTGTAAATAATTTAGTAAGACACCGCACATTGCTATTTTAAGTGTAACATTTTAAATTTAATTGATGCAGAATTTTAAGAAGAGTAAGCTGCATCGAAAGCTGACTTATTTGCTCGTATCAACCAATAGCTTTTACGGGTATCAAAACGGTAAGTTAAGTAGATATTATACCTCAAAAGATAAAAGAGACACAGCAAAATATAAAATATGAAAGACACAAAAATATTTTTATTTGGTTAATAACTTGGTAAGCTCATCTATAACTTTCTTTGATACTTGATGGATAGTAAGAAATTTTATAGTGTATGTTCGATAAAATATAATAAGTTTGGCCTCGCTCTATCTGATTTCATATATATTATGACCAAACAACTTTTTAAAACTGGTAAAGGTGTAGAGAAATGTGTTTTTTTGTTTTGATCACAGCTTAAAAACTTTTTCCTATTTAGTTATTTTTGTATGAAGTACGTAACATAGAGAAATTATTTTTTAAGTTAGACAGCGTAATAAAAATTATTTAAATTTTGAATCTTAAACGGACCGCTCTCATTTCTTTATTTTTGGACATGAAAAAATAAATAAATATATATTTGTACGTTTTGATTTTGTATGCTATTGCATTTCTTCTTAGATGTGACAACACATGTGTAGCTCTTTGTCCTGAGTTGCTTGCAGACCTCCATTGGCTATAGTAGCCACTTACCATTAGATAAACTGGACATCCGTTTTTTACTTGGATTTCACATCAAACTAGTATTTTATTTAGATCATAGCAAATAGTTGAATCCATAATAATAAATATTGAAATTGATTGTGTAAACATTTTAAAATGAATGTAAATCAAATATATCTTTCTTTTTTGCCTTACATTTACTCAATTTACACCAACTTTACTGCATAATATTTGCACTATACTAACTACGTTAACCCTGTGAGTTACAAAGCGTCAAGCCAATACCTATATAACCAATCTGTTGGATTTCTGTTCAGCGTTTTCGTGTAGGTACACCGCCGGCTATTTGGTCGCCAAAGCACCTATTTTCCTTTAGTAAAGCTAGGAGTACTATAAATAGGACTGCAGAGCTATAATAAATTAAGCAATAGGTTTTTATTATCTAACGATTTAATTATTTTTGATTTACTGTCCGAGCTAGGCAACCAGATGACATAATTGAAGATCAGAATGGTAGCACCATTGAAAAATTGACGTAATCATCATCCCATATTCTCATGTTTCCTCATCCAATACCTGATGTTACTTTAACCAAGAAATATGGCAGTGGTAGCTATAGATTGTATCGTTAAAAATATTTTCCCTCGTGTAGATATATAGTATCCAGAGAGAGGAAACGTTTTTAATTTGTATGGACAAAATTCCGCCTGATATTCTTTTAAATACAAATCATGCGGGCGGTTCTAGCTTTTATTGAAGTTATTACTTATTTACTACACCCAGTAAATAATACTCGTAATTTCATTTGAATATGTTTTGTACGATAACCATCCAGTTTGCCTCAATGTACGAATGTCCAATCCTTAAGCTGATGGTCTTATGGGAATCTACACAGCCAGAGATTAGAGCAACTAAAGTTTGCTCGAACACGAGAAATTAAAAATTTTGCTTCTGACTTGCCATCTTAAGACGTGTTGTTTTCTTAATCTTTAGAAGGGTCTGCTCCTGAAATTTAGTCTATTTTATAGAAAATTGGTTTATTAGAAGATATCGTTTAACATACATACAAAAAACATTCAGTTGTATTTGAAATCATTTTGGTTTAATCCCATAAAATGAACCTATTTGTTCCATTCGTAGCAACAAAAAGTCTTAGATCCTTATCAATATAGTAAGAAAGATAATATTTCGGTATTTATCATATACCGAAATATTATATTTTAAATTTACACAATTTTCAAGTAATGTATGTTCTTATATCCCAGCGGTTAACAAAGGGATACATTTTTTTTTTGAATTTCCGTACTAAATAAAAAGAATCATTATTAACAACTAAGCTTTTCTTGAAAAATATGGAATCAAGGTTAAAAACAATTCCGTGGTTAAAATAAAAAAATTACTTTGAATTTGATCATAATTTACGAAATTTAGATTTCAAACTCACTCATGAATATACACATATAAATAAAGCTTCAATCTATTTCAGGAATCCTATAACAAGCGTCCTTCAAATAAACACAAAAACTATTTCGCTTCCATTCCATGAAATCAAATTCTGTGAGGGCGTCAAGCAGACTCTTTGGTATTGACGTCATGATACATTTCCATCGTGGCTTTGTCACGTAAACATCCGATTTCTTTCAGTTCAATAAAGCTGCTATTTAACACTGCTATTACGTAAGTCTTGTATGTGGAAGTATAGATAAATCACATTAACTATTCTTATTTTGGGTGACGAACTTTCAAAAGCTATTATAATTTTTAAAATAGTGTTAATTGACGATAATACTTTTATCATTTTATAATAAAATTGAATTAAATAATAAATAAAGGGCCGTCGTAGCTCAAGGGCTTGGTTAGCGCTCACTGTGTATTTCACAGTACGCAAGCAACCCGGTTTCGATTTTTGCCTGCACCAATGAAATTGTAAATCGCAATATTAAGTCCTGATTTTCTTCGTTCCAGTGCACCATGTCTGAGAAATAAGGAAATCAAGGACGTGTGAAGTCCGCTAACGCACATTGCAACGCAGCGGACATTTCTTTGCACAAAACCCACCAATAAGTGAGAGCAGGGCTATGACCAGCTGGAACGTATATAGGCTGTATTTTAACTATAACTAAATACATTTTAACTGCTTTTTCGATAATAAATTTACTTGCAGGGGTAAAATTCAAAATTATTTTTGGTTTCTTTATTGCATAAACTTTGTCTAAGTTGTTATTTTGGCATTGCCTACATGATGTGCGCGTGTGTGTGTTTTTTTAAAGAATATTAACAATGCTATAAAAATTTCTAATATTCTCCTTAACCACTCGTGGTAAGCTAAAATTGCTTGTGTTACAAGTGGTTCACGCTACTAGTCGATGGCGGATTCGAACCCACGACCTTCTTGTGTTTTCGGTCCGCACCCTGCCATTAGGCTACTGTCGCTTCAAAGTGTCGCAATGATTTCGTTATTTCCGTTGTATTATCGCGCATGACGAGTGGATGTAATGTAGACTATATCCAGAAATTCTCGCTTGTTTAAGATCAAACACATTTTGTTATAATTGATATTTCATTATCTCATAAAATATTATCAATTTCAAAAATCAAAAACTAAACATGACTTTTTAACAGTTTTTTTCCTTTCAAAAAGATTTTAAAATATTCTGTAGTTTCTGTAGTCATTTTAAAATAACTTTGAAAATGAAAAACCTGTAAAAAATGCAAATTTAACGTTTACAAATTCTTCAGCTTGTTTTGCTTTAATTATTTCACAGTTAATGATCTAGTTTGAAAGATTTATGTTATTATTTAACCAAAATAAATATATTTTACTTTATACTACAAATTACTCAATACAAACGGACACTCGAGATTTAATAACATAACGATTACTGTATTTTTCAGTTTCCGTGAAATAAAAGCACAACAACAATGATTCAGTTAATATATTTTTAAATATATTTTTTTCTATAAAATAAATCACCATAAAATATTTTACATAATACATCAGCACACATAAAATAAGATTAAATTGATGAAATTTTACTTTTCAAAATATAATCATATCCTGAATTATTCCGATGCAAATGAATATATATATATATATATATATATATATATATATATATATATATATATATATATATATATATATATATATATATATATGTATATATATCTCTCTCTCTCCCTCTATATATATATATATATAGAGGGAGAGAGAGAGAGAGAGAGAAAGAGATATACCTTTATAATCAAAATAGCTAATTCACTTGTTACTTGTGTTCAGGTGTTTCTCGTGCGGCAATATTATAAAAATACCGTTTTCATAATATACTAATTGCTGCGGTGTTACAACTTGAGATCATGAAAAAATATTTTACCTACAATATTAAAAATTAAAAGGATTAATTGAACGTCTAGACCATTATGTAAACAACAGTGTTCAATTAAATTCCTAGCACTTTATGTAAGTTATAATAACGAGTCACTATAAAATTAACATTTGAAACTCTCGTTGTGTTACAATAAGAGGCGCTGAATAAATTTAGTTTCTTTTCCTGCCACTGCGAAGTTGACAAATATTTCGTAACTACCTCATAGTAATTGCAAACAAGAATTATGTTGAGGGCGCTTTACGATAAAATGAATAACAGAAATTAACAAAACAAGTACAACACAGTACAATGGAATTAAAATTCGACCGTAGGTTTCAAATGAAACTTTAACCAAATTCACGACAGAAATTGCTTGTGTTACGAGTGGTTCACGCCAGTAGTCGAATGGTGGATTCGAACCCATGACCTTTTTGGGCGGGGGTTAGTCTACTCCTAACTTTTGATATTATAAATAGGACTAGATTAACACCCATTCTGCTCTCCTGTCCGGCGAGCAGTTTGGCGTATGGCT
The DNA here is from genome assembly GCA_036936625.1 of Parnassius smintheus behrii. NCBI lineage: Eukaryota > Metazoa > Arthropoda > Insecta > Lepidoptera > Papilionidae > Parnassius > Parnassius smintheus. The sequence goes on along the minus strand of JAUPFT010000014.1, from coordinate 32,189,016 downwards.
CTGGGGGAGATCGCAGGTCATGTTGATCCCCAGGGAAAGCCTGAGGAGTTCTCCTTCACATGGTTGCCGCCTGTTATTTGGTCTGGTTCAATAGGAAACAGACAGAACAGAAACACTCGGACGATCCTCTTTTTCTTTTCTTTTATCCCTCCCCATTTTCCTATCCTAACCCAATCCAAGGTGTCAAGCGTACCGTGCCGATGGATGCGTGGCTAGAGGGAGTCCAGTCGCAGACGGTTTCTATCCGAGACCCGGGCGATTCGGGTAGTATTTTAGCCCTTCCCTCGGCATGCGGGGCTCTGCCGGGGGTGACCAAGTATTTCCCAAGCTAATCGTGGGAACAAATTCGATGAAAACTGACATTTTGTAAAAGACAACGAGAAGTCTCTTTAATGGAACTAGCTGTAGGTTTGGAAGAGGCTCTTTTAGCCTCACCAACACTCTGCAACAGTGCGCTCAAATCTGGGACGAGCCGTGAAGTGGAGGGCACGTTTGCAGCCGAACCACAATCGGAAACAAACCAGGGAGGGTAAAAGAAAAAGTTCGCTAGGCCTTATAAGCTTAGTGGGGCAGCGAGAAAAAGGTACCGAAGGCTGATAGCAACTGATATTGGAGCCGAAGAGGCCCTCTCTCTCTGCCAGAAGTCTTGGGACGAAATTCCTCTGCCCAAGCGTCCCCCAGTTCCGAAGGCGAAAAAACGCAATCGGTCTCAGGAAGAGTCCCCCAAAGACCAGCCCAGGAAGATTGTGAAGCTGGCAACGGAGGAGAAGAATCTCAGCTTCAGTCTTCAGTATAGGAATTCTCAATTCGAATCCTATGAGTGTGGAGCAGATGCGGCTGGTCCACCGGGCACTAACACAGGCCATCGCTAAGACAGCCTGTGGGGTGCAACCGGGAATGGGTCCAAAATTTTTGGGTTTCACCCACAAACCAGGTTGGATTCTGGTAACGTGCCTGAATAAGCCAAGACTGGATTGTGTGTGAAATCAGAAAACTGAAGCCCTGGCCGGAGACAGAGCTCTCAGTAATACCCGAGGGCGAACTGCCTAAGCCTCAGCTGGGCTGTGCTGCTGAGGGCACAAAATGAGGGGCTTCATACTGAGCTCTGGAGAACCCTCCACCGTAGGGACGAGGAGAATGGGTTCTCAGTAACCTTTTCTCTGGAAGACCCATCGGCGGAGGCTCTTCGGAGGGCGGTCGGCGGAGTCATTCTTGGCTTTAAGAGGATAACTTTTAAACTTAAAAAAAACCCAACCCTAATCCCCCCAGCACTCCACCTCTCGGGGTGGAGCTGGAACGCCACCGGTGAGAGTGACGAAGACCCAAGGCGCAGATTTCGCCTCGGTCCGACGGCCTCCGCTGGTTTCGTCCAGACCGGGGGGGAGGGCTGGTGGGAGCGGTTCGACGAAAGGTAGGGCGGGGCTCAAGTGCGCAGGCAAAGGACGTCCTCGTACTCAACAGGCGGAAAAGAACCCTGCCCCCCACGATCATAAATGGCTAAACCGAGGGTAAGACGAGGGTCCTCCAAGCAAATCTTCACCACGCAGCAGCTGCTTCTGCCGTGGTGGAGGTTTGCTCTGCATAGGAAAACACTGACCTCGTCCTTATACAAGAGACTTGGGCGGCCAACGGTCAAGTTCTGGGATTGGCGGCTGCCGGTAAGAGTCTTGTCAATACCAAAGGCAGTAGACCATGAGCTTGTATAATTTATAATAAAAATATTGAACTTTTAGCTGTTCCAGAGTACTGCAATGATGACCTGGTTACAGCCTTCATAAATCTCAAGGGATGCACAGGGGCCAGAGGACTCATTTGCTCAGCCTATCTTCTCGGCGAGAACGCAGATCCTACTATCGAGTTAGAGCGAGTGGCGGAGTTCGCCCAAAAACACCACGCCGAACTTGTGGTGGGTTGTGATGCTAATGCCCACCACACAGCCTGGGGAAGCACCAACATCAACGAAAGAGGTGAGTTACTTTATGATTTTCTCATCCCAAACCGCCTGGTAAGCCTAAACTTAGGTTGTACACCAACTTTTGTAACGCGTGCTAGACAAGAAGTGTTAGACATAACCTTTGCTACCAATAACATGTCCAGGCGGATAAATGACTGGCGTGTTAGTAGCGAAAACTCGATGTCTGATCACAAGCACGTTAAGTTTGTGATTGGAGTATCACCAACCTTTGAAACCGTTACTTTTAGGGATCCGAAAGCGATATCCCGGGATATCTACAGAGATAGCCTAAAGAGGAATTTGGAAACGTTTCATAAAAGCATCAAAACAATCGAAGTTCTGGAGTTAGTGACGGAGACAGTAACCGTAGGTATCCGTGAAGCCTTCGAGGAAAGTTGTCCCGTCAAAACCAAGACCTCAATACGAAAAGTTTCTTGGTGGAATTCTAAGCTAAAAGAACTTAGGGAAAAGACCAGGAAACTATTTAATATTATATTTAATAGGGCTAAGAAAACCAAAGAGTGGGATATTTATAGTGCAGGCCTAACTGAATATAATAAAGAAATCAGGAAAGCAAAGAGAGCATCGTGGAGGAAGCTATGCGAGGAAGTTGAGTCAGTGCAAGACTACACAAGATGCTATCGAAAGCTAAACCTAATCAGATCGGGCTTCTTAAAAAGCCGGGTGGTAACTTCAATAATAGTGAAACAGAAACATTGGAGTTACTAGCGTCGACCCATTTTCCAGGGTCACACAAGACTTCAGCCTTGAACTCTTTCAGAGCCCTACGAAAGCCTTGCAATGAGGACTGGTGTAGGGCTGCAAAGATAATAAGGCCATACCTGGTGCAGTGGGCTGTTGACTCCTTTGAACCATTTAAGTCAAGCGGGGAGGATGGAATAATTCCCATCCAACTAAAGAGGGGTATCGACATCCTTCTTCCTTATCTGGTGAAAATCTCCGGAGCAAGTTTTGCATGAGGATATATTCCAGAACGACAATTGTCAAGAGCCTTTAGACCTATACACCTATCTTCCTTTCTTCTTAAGACATTGGAAAAGGTTATAGATAGATATAAAAGGGATGTAGGTCTAGCTACGAGGCCCATACATAACAACCAGCATGCTTACCGCAGAGGCAAATCTACGGAAAAAGCCCTGATCAGTGTCATTCACAGGGTCGAAAAAGCACTGGAGGATAAAGAATTAGCTCTTTGTGCCTTTCTAAATATTGAGGGCACCTTCGAAAGTAGCCCCTCATCACTGCTGATTGGGGGCCTAACATCTAAAAATGTTGACCCCACAACCATCAGAAGGGTGAAGTCGATGCTCTCAAACAGAAAGGCAAAAATAGCGCTGTTTCAAACTTCGATTGAGGTTGCAACTACAAAAGGCTGCCACAAGTAGGTGTTTTGTCACCCCTTCTTTGGACTCTTGCGGTTGACCAACTATTGTACAAACTGGCAGACCTTTGCATTGACACATTGGGTTATGCTGATGACCTTGTGATCATTGCGAGGGGCTTTTGGTATAGTACTTTATCGTCAATAATAGAAAGAGCCCTGAACACCAGAAATAACTGGTGTAGGGATAATATTTTATCAGTTAATGCTGATAAAACTGTTATAATACCCTTTACCAAAAAGAGACGGTTGGACATATTAGTCCAACCAAATCTAAATGGCAAAGAAGTACCATTTTCCAGGGAAGTTAAGCACTTGGGCGTAACAATGGACCAAAAACTAACGTGGAACTATCACCTTAGCAACGTATTTCATAAGGCAAAAATTGCTTTAGGTACGTGCAGTGGTTTGGTCGGGAACAACTGGGGCTTGCGTCCCATTATGGTCCTATGGCTGTACAGCAGCATAGTTAGGCCAATTCTTACCTACGCCTCTATTGTCTGGTGTAACAAGGCCAACAAAAAGATGACTGTGGACAGGCTAAATAGTCTAAGTCTAAGGACTGCCTGCTTAATGGCAACTGGAGCTATGCGATCTTCGCCTGGAGCGGCTCTTAATGCACTTCTAACGCCCCTTGATCTCTATCAAGACAAGGAGGCGAGGCCTAGTTTGTATAGGATTAACGCCCAGGACAGTCTGAGCTTGCTCTCCTACAGATTGAGATCCATGCTCGACTCAATTAAGGAATCACCGGTCTTATGCTTGACCTCAGATATCATGCATCCACTACACACTTCTTGATTAAGAGTATATAGTGGAATTACCCTCCAGAGAAGACCAGTTGAATGGCCAGGTTATCTTTGAGGTCGATAGCCTCATATGGTATACCGATGGGTCTAAAATGGGCCTCGACGTAGGCTTTGGAATTTACGGGGAACGCCCCAAACTCAAACTTAGTATGAATTTGGGTAGATACTAGATAAGATAATAATTTTTTTTGAATCCCAATGGTAATAACATAGTTAAAATAAAAAAAAAATTCTATTGTTGGATTGAGATTTTTTCTACATTTTTTCCCGTTCGAAAGTGTCACGCAATGCTGGATTTTTCAAACTTTTTTTTACTGACGTTTGACATAAAAATATCGGAAAATTAGAAGTAACAATAACGAGGTAATTTGTGAAAACTTGTGTGTATTTAAGATATTTTAATAAATTGACGATTTAATAAATTGATTGATTAATATGAGCGCTTAAGGTATGCACATTTGGATTAACCGAAAGTTTTTTTTTCTACTTTAAGTATAAACTTTCTCTTTATGCTAATGGCTGACTGCTAATGGTTTCGAAAAAACCAATGTTTTCACAGGCAAGCAACGTTCATTAGAATAAAACAGATATTACATTGATGACACAGTTTTACTGATGCTAAACATAAAATCTCCTGTCGCAAAATATTATATCTCATATATATATATATATATATATATATATATATATATATATATATATATATATATATATATATATATATATATATATATATATATATATATATATATATATATATATATAGATATATATAATTTTCTATACCGAATGAGCACATCGTCAGCATTACGCTTTCAAGATTATGAGAAGTCCAAAACTATTTTTAAGTCCAAAATACATGTACTATTCTTATATTTCAGAAGGATCGTTATCTTTTTGCAGAAAGGGAATAGTGTGAATCTGAAATATAACATGTTTTATGTTACTTTAACAAAGCTGTTTTAATTATTTACTTTACATATAATTGAATAGAATGTCGGTCAATAATATTTTGAATAATTTACTTTTATTTTCTAAATATAGTAATATATTCATATAAATATAAAATATTCATGTAATTGAAATTTTTATGTATTTTCGTTAAGGGATCTCGACTCAAACCTGACCCAGCAGGTAACCATAGACCTCGAAAAAAAGGACACAAGCAACAATAAAACGGAAGAAATTAGGTGTATAGGTGGAGTGAACTCGCATAGAAGAGAAGGAGTTTGTTACACCAAACAAAACACTTGACTCTACAGACGATAACCCTATTATGCCAGTATTGGATGATTTATAAGATATCTTAGAAAAAGAAATATCAATACCAATAACACACAATGCTGTACAGAAAGATGCTAAAACAATTAACATTTAAGCGAAGATATCAGTGGGTTAAAATGAAGGCATAGGAGGAGTACTTTAAGTGCGTATATCATATGTTCCTCGCGTTGATTTAGATACTGGTGATAATGTATGGACTGTGGACTCAATGCTCAGTCAAATTTTTGAAGAAAATAATAAGACTACTATAGAATATAAATTAAAGCTTACTTACTTACTTACTTACTTATAGTCACGCACAATCCCTAACGGGGTAGCCAGAGAGAACAGATCGCCAAGTGTCACGATCCTTACATACCTCTATCGCTTCTTTCAGGTTCATTAACTTCTTCATACATGCACGTCTAGGTACCCGAGTACTCTTGACCCTCCCCTCTTCGAGCAATTTGCTCACATGGTCTTCGAAAGTTAGTCTCGGTCTACCTCGACACCTTTTAATATTTACTTTCGCTCTATATATTTTCTTCACCATTCGGTCTTCACTCATTCGTTCAACGTGCCCAAACCATTGGAGTACGCCCCTATCAATTTTTGTGATAAGGTCATCTTTCAATCCTGCCATATTGCGAATCTCTTCGTTTCGCTTTCGGTCGGCTATGGTAACGCCACACATTTTACGAAGAGATCGCATCTCCACTGCATTCAACTTGCTTTTATGCTTCTTCTGGCATACCCAGGTTTCGCTGCCATATAAAAAAGTCGGTACCAACACTGCGTTATGTATTGCAAGGCGTGCACTCTTCACCACGTCTTGCCTTTTTACTAATGCATTCAGGGCACCATTGACTTTGTTTCCGGCAGCGACACGCCTATCCACATCTAAGTCACATCTTCCATCCCGGCTGAAAGCACTCCCCAAGTATACAATTTCATTTACCTGTTATAGACATTCCTGATTTACCCATATTTCACATTTCGTTCTCTCTTCGTCCTTTTCAAATACCAGAACCTTAGTTTTATTAGCATTCACACGGAGACCTTTAATTTCACATTCCTCTTTCATACACGTGACTAATGCCTGCAGTTCTGCTTCTGATGGTGCAATAAGCACTGCATCATCAGCATACAGCATACAATTAACTTTTATGTCACTCAATTTCACACCCAAACAGCTATCTTTGAGTTTCTGTAAACAGCTGTCGAGATACAGTATGAACAGCCAGGAAGACATGACACAACCCTGTTTTACGCCCGCTTGGACGCTAAACATGGGTGACAGGTCATGCCCTACCCGTACACAGGCTTTACAGTCATAGTAAAGTGACTGCACAGCCTTTAACAATCGACCATCCACACCATACCCCGGCAACAGTTCCCACATTTTCTTCCTTATAACCTTATCAAATGCTTTCTCCAGATCCACAAAAGCACAGAAAATCCTCTGGTTAACACTCAGAAGCTTCTCCGTGATCATGCGGAGAGAAAACATTTGATCCGTGCATACTCTTCCAGGTCTAAATCCGCATTGTGCCTCCCATAAAAATCTTTCCGATTTCTCTTGCATCCTGCGTGTCAAAACCTTCGAATAAACTTTACTTGCTAAACTGGTCAAGCTGATCGCCCGATAGCACCCGCAGTCAGAATGTGAACCTTTACCTTTATTTAAAGGCACAATGACCGCGGATCTCCAATCATCCGGGACATCTCCCGTCCGCCAGCACAAATTGCACGGCAGATGAAAGCTGTCCCAGACGCGAGGCCCACCGTACTTGACCATTTCAGCAGTAACTCTGTCTAGTCCCGCAGCCTTACCACATTTCAAACTTCGAATCGCACGTTCAATCTCTTTCATGCTGATGACTTCAGTGTCATCGAGGTCCGTGTCTGGCGTGCCAGTCACGGCGTCACCCCCGGATCCTTCACTAAGGTCATGACACGCATACAATTCTCTATAAAATTCACTCCATCGCTGCATGACGTCCGATTTTTCTGAGAGGACGTCATTGGTTCTCGAAAGCACTTTGTTCATTCTTAAAGCTGTCGCACCACTCCGGGACCTTCCAACCTCTTTCCAGAAGAGTTTGGAGTTTTCCCTAAAGTTGTGCGACAACCTCTCGTCCGCTTCTATTCTACACCTTTCACGTACTTCCTCAATCAATGTTTTCGCATGAACTTTCTGCAGCTTATATCTTTCTTTCATCTTCTCTCTCATATGCTCATCGTTACTAGAGGCCAAGTAGTCTAACCATGCTTTTTTCTTCTTTTTTACAGCTTCTTTCACTTCATCATTCCACCATGCATCTCTTCTTTTACTACTACCTCTTTTTGTCGTACCACATACTTCTTCCGCTGCACTTACCATTCCATCCCTAAGGTTCTGCCATGTTCTCTCCACACATTCTTTCCTGCCATCGATGGTGTCAAGCTTTTCGGCTACCCTCGTGTGATATTTATCCCTAGTATCCGCTTCCTGAAGCTTCCAGCTTCGGATGCGACAGAACGACTGTGGTTCTGTTACCGCCGTCCGGTGGCGCCAACCCGCGAACAAACCCCTAAATCTAGTAATTACTAGATAATGATCCGTTCCCAGGTCAGCACCCCTGAACACTCGTGTATCCATCACCTGTTTTCGCAGTCGTTCATCCACCAGGAACAAATCAATCATACTTCTCTCATTCTTTCTTTCTCTAGTGTACATATGGATCTTCCTGTGATTAAACATAGTGTTTGTCACAAGAAGACCCTTTTCCTTGCATACAGCCAGTATAAGCTTGCCAGCATCATTAACCCTTTTATCGCCAAACTTTCCAAGCACCGACTCGTATCCTGGTCGAGCGATACCTACCCATCCATTCAAATCACCACATACAACAGTTCTTTCGTTTCCCTTAACCAAATCTAGAACTTCTCTTACATTCTCCCAAAACTCCTCCAGCTCAGCCCTGGACGACGAAGCTACCGGCGCATAAACAGCCAAAAGGAATAACTTCGTCAGTCCCATTCTGAAGCGAACCCAGAGAAGTCTTGAGTTCACAACCTTGTATTCAGTCATAAGATCGACCAACCGGGACGACAACAGCACTCCCACTCCTTGGCAGGCGTTCTCGCTTTCCGGGACTCCGGACCATATAGCTAACGTCCCGCCAGGGAGCTCTTCAATACCACTGCCTTTCCGTTTGGTCTCCGACATACACACGACATCTAATTCTCTTTCTTTCATTATTTCGATCAACTCATTCGTCTTATCTCTCAAGCCTCCTCTAACATTCTACGTGCCAACTCTGCACTCCGTCCTCCACCTTCCGCCGTGTCGGGCTGTGCGTGACGGGTGGCGGTCCCCATCGCCGCTTTGCGCGCTGCATTCCACACCAACGGGGACGAGCTGGTGTGCGTCGCCTTGGGGGGACGCCCTAACCCTCGTTCGCATGGGTGCGCAGCTGTGTAGAATTGCAGCCCTGAAAAGGGCTGGCAGGGGTCGCGACGAGCACGCTTCTACAATGATAAATTAAAGCTATTGAATATATTTAAAAAAACGGGTAAGTTATTTCTGAACAAAGAAAATGCAGATTAAAAAATGTTACTACAAATAAAATAGAAATTTTGATAGAATAGAAATTATATTTATTTTCTCATTACAAACAGGTACAGAATTATTAATGACAAACATGTTAAACTATAAACGTATTAAACCGTAGTTTGTGAGAGACTAGTGCCTAATAAAGGTATTAAACAATACCTGTTCTATAGGTCACCAGGTCCCTCCTCACGGATTGTACATCTTTAATTACACGTTTGTATAGTATATTAAAGACATCATTATTTTCATTTAATTGGTCATGAGAATATCGATATTCAGTAAATTGAAAGTTAATAAACAAAGCCAATAATTAAATTATAGAGATACATATTTTAGATTAAAGTACATAATAATATTATCTTTTCTCTTAATATATATAAATTACATGTCACGTTGTTTATCCGCGATGGACTCCAAAACTACTTAACCAATTTTAATAAAATTTGCACATCGTGTGCAGTTTGGTCCAACTTGAGATATAGGATAGTTTTTGCCCACAATTTTTTTTTTTGCGAATTTAAGTATTGTTACGAGCTTGTGGTTCGTGACAATAAAGACTGCCGATTGAATCAGCAAAATTTACACTTTTATTACCGAACACCAATTAAAACTTGAAACTCTAATAATTAACCACTGATTCACTTTATTTCACTCCGAAGCTTCACGTGTCTCGCCAAATTCAATACTGCCGCATCTTGCAGCGCCTTTAAATACACTTTTACACCGAAATTTCCAAAATATTCCGGTAGATACGGGCGCCGACCGACCAGACGCAGAAAGTTCGAGTGTGGGGCTTCTAGAAAGCTGAATTCTTCTGTTCGATACTTGATGGTGCTGTTGGTCGAAAGTCAAAATTGACATTTTCTAGGAAGCCCTCCTCGCTCTGGTCCCCGACACTAGAGGGCGCTAGTTCCAGGTACCTAACTTCAACTTAGGCGCGTATCACTGCCCCCTTCTAAGACATGCTCGTCCTGAGCATTATCGGCCCCATAATAACGCGCCAGGCGATCCACATGGACGATCTTAGGAGTCCCTCTTGCGCCTTTCTGTATCCGGTAGGTTACATCGTTGATCCTGGTTACAATCCGATACGGGCCGTCCCAATTAGTTTGAAGCTTAGGAGATTTCCCTTTGCTGAGGACTGGATTGTGCAACCACACTAGTGAACCGTCGTCGAACCCTTTGTTGTTCATTTTGCGGTCATACCGGGTTTTCATCTTTTCAGACATTTGCTGGCTCGATTGTCTGACGTGCTCATAAATGTCATTCATTTTGTTCCGCAAGTCATTTGCATAGTCGGTTATACTGCGTGGGGCATCAGGTGGTATCCCGGTGATCAAGTCCACAGGCAGCCGTAATTCTCTTCCAAAGTTTGCGAAAGCTGGTGCCACTGCTGTACTTTCGTGAACAGCGCTTCGATATGACAACAAAAACGGTTGTATGTGCTTGTCCCAATCTCGTTGCCGATTGTCTACAACTTTTGCTAGGTACCTCTCCAATGTCTGATTAAATCGTTCTACCATTCCATCAGATTGCGGGTGATAAGAAGTCGTTTTGTTTTATGAGTACCCATAACTCGGCAAGTTTCCTGGAATATTTAAGACTCAAAATTCCTTCCTTAATTGCTGTGAATCTCTAAAGGTAATCCAAAACGACAGAAGATTTCATGAACTAGTTTATCTGCAACTGTTGAAGCTTCTTGATTTGGAATGGCGAAGACTTCTGGCCACTTAGTGAAGTAATCCATCACAACCATGAAATACTTGTTACCGCTTTTACTCTCCGGAAACGGCCCCGCAACGTCAATGGCTATTCTATCCCATGGTGCATCAACATTGTACAACTTCAATATACCTCTACTACGAGTCTGAAATTCAGTTGAAGTTGTGCGGCTATAAAGGGACTTCAGACTCTGAAGTCCCTTTATAGCTGCACAACTTGTACATTTGCGAAACCATTCTTCGACATCGTTTCGACAGTGGACCCAGTAAAACCGTTCTCGAACCTTCAGTAGAGTTCGTTTAACTCCCAAATGGCCTCCTGAACAATAATTATGGAACAGCTGTAGAACATCCGGTACTTTAGCTTTAGGGACAACCATTTGCAAATGACAGCTGTATCCCCGAACATTTTCCCATTTCCCGGCACAGAACTTAATCCTAAAGCAGCAAGCTGTCCCACTGGGCCCAACAGCTTTTAGTGGTCGAACTTATAGCTGAGACGTCGTTCCACTTGGGCTTGGGAGCACTGGCCTTTATCCATTCCAGAATCGGCTTGATGTCCGGATCTTCCTGCTGTGCATGTAGTAAGCTGTCCTTCCACTCGTTGCTGAGGTAGTCTATCCTGAGCATCCTCACGGATACCACTTCCTTACTCTCTTGCCTAGTACAATGTTTGCAATCTTCAGTACAAGGTTTTCTTGACAATGCATCTGCGTTGCCATGAGATTTCTCGCTGCGATGTTCGATCTCAAAGTCGTATTCCAGCAGTGGTTCAATCCATCTCGCAACTTGCCCCTCTGGATATTCAAACTGCAATGGCCATTTTAGTGCAGCATAGTCAGTTTGTAAGTGAAATTTTTGCCCCAGAAGATATTTGCTAAAATGCTGCAACAAATTTAACACAGCTAACAATTCGCGTCATGTGACACAATAGTTTCCTTCCGGTTTTGATAAGGACTTGCTGAAGTACGCTATCACGACCTCTTGGTCACCATTCCGTTGAGACAACACACCGCCAAGTCCTATATCACTTGCGTTTCTGTCAACTATAAATTCTTTGCTTGCATCAGGGTATCCCAAAATAAATGTTTTGCACAGACGGTTCTTGAGCTCCTGGAATGCGATATTGCAACTTTCATCCCAGCAGAAATGTCGCCTCTTCTCGGTTAGCTTGTGAGGTTTGGCTATATCTGCAAAGTTCTTCACAAATCGCCGGTAATAGGAGCACAAACCCAAAAATTCTCTAACCTGCGTCTTGTCTTTTTGAACCGGCCAATCCTTGACAGCGGCGATTTTCTCCGGATCCGTGCGGATACCTTCTTCCGACACTACATACCCAAAAAGTTGACTTGCCGTTTGAATAGTGAACATTTCTTCGGACTCAACTTGAGGTTGGCACTCTGAATCTTCATGAGCACGCGTTCCAGATTTTGAAGGTGTTCCTCAAACGTAAAGCCCAAGATGATGATATCATCCAAGTAGACCAGCCAGGCATCGCCAATTAGCCCAGTAAGTACAAGCTCCATCAGCATTTCAAACGTTGCTGGAGCATTGCGCAATCCAAACGGCATTACCTTAAATTGCCACAGACCCTTTCCCGTCGAGAACGCAGTTTTCTCCTTGTCTTTAGGGTCAATTTCAACTTGCCAGTAGCCACTCTTTAGATCCAGCGTGCTAAACCAATTTACTCCTGTAAGCATGTCCAGCGTGTCATCAATTCTTAGCAAGGGATAGCTGTCCTTCTTTGTAACGTCGTTCAGGCGGCGGTAGTCAACACAGAACCGCATGCTGCCGTCCTTCTTCTTTGCCAGCACCACGGGTGAACACCCATGGACTAGATGAAGGTTCAATAACACCATCCTTCACTATTCCCTCAATCATGGTTTCCACTTCCTTCTCACCTGCTACCAGCAATCTTCTTGGCCGCTGACGGATAGGCAATTCTTTTCCTGTGATTATTTTGTGTTGAACTTCAGTCTTTCCTAGTCAGCATCGTTTGATGAGAATACATCGGCGTACTTGAGTAACAACTTCTTCGCCTTGACCATTTCGTTCGGGGAGAGAACGCTGCGACAGTCTTCCAAAAGTGTGGTCACTCTCGTTTGTGAATCCTTGCTGGGGGTCCTACTCGATAGATATTGGCACCGACGTAACCAATCCATTTCCTCACAGGTACCAACCTGTGTGCCTTTTTCTATAATCTGTTCCTGGTCATAAAGGTTCAGCACACGTACTCCTGAGATGTCAGTGGTTCTGACCAAGGTTTGAGCTACTTTCTATGGAAGGTCATTGTTTATCCTTTCCACAAGTACACAAAGGCGAGCTTGCCTAGGGTTTCGAGGAAGACTAACTGGCACAATCGTTTCCGATCTCGGCGGAAGAACAATCTTCTTAATGCTGTACACGTTCCCTGGGAACGCAACTTCCATAAAAATTCCTCCCGTCCACATTTCAAAACACTTTGTTTAACGTCGATCTCACAACAATTATTCCTCGTGAAGTCTAGGCCCAGGATGCAGTCATCCATTATATCAACCACGATGACATTATGCATGTAGATCATGTGGCCTAGCTTCAACTCCTTCTCCTTCTCTCCACGGACGGGTATACGCTGACTGGTGGATGTTATCAAATTAATGCATTATCGGTTGTATGCGGAGTCCCCAAGGAACTGTATTATAAGTTGGAAACTAACAACTATATATACGAGAGGCTCCAGTGTCTATGGTCAGTTTACACGCCATTCCGTTGACCTCGCCCTTGATGATTAGAGTGTTCCCATGATGGGTTTGTGAGATCGACATCCTTGGGGCTCTTGTAACAACACCCAGCACCCGCCCCGCAGTTCTGGCTTTTACCCGTTTCCCTGCTGCTGCTGGGCGGTGCTATTGGCCGCACTACCCTCCTAAGACCCTTCGTCTTCCCCTTCTAAGGTTCTCTTAGGGCAGCTGCGTTGAAGATGGCCCCTTTCCCCACAGCCATAGCAACTAGGGCCGTATCCTTTTTTGCGATCGCGAACTGTAGCTGCTGCAACCTCCCTGACGTGACGGAAATTATGACCCTGCCGCAAGGCTTCCACCTCCATGGACCAAAGGCGTCCTTAAGCGTTTCGTAATTCCCCAGCCTCACAGAAGCTCTGACTTCAAGGTCGCGGATGTCGTCGATGAATGTCTGCACCAGGTTCCCTTCAATGAACGCAGGTATAGACTGGTATGCTTTTCGCACCAGCTTCTCCACCTGTAGAGCCCACTGCTGCAGGTTTTCGTTTCTGCGTTGCTAGCGATCTCTAAGCTGCGCTCGAAAGACGTGTTTCAGGTGAGCGTCGCCATATCTAGCCTCAAATGCCTCACGGAGCTGCTCGTACGTCACTTCTTTACCGAGGGCTTCTAGAACAGTTAAGGTCTGGTCTCGCAGGCCTAGTGTGAGAGCAGTCATGGCCTGACTTTTATTCCAGTAGTTCGCTTTCATAACAGTTTCGAACTGGATTTTGTGGACCGACCAGAAAGAAGTCCCGTCGAACGGTGGCACCTTGAACCCACGTAGCGAAGGTGTTTTAGCTACTACGTGAGCTGTAATTCCATCCCCCAGTTTTAATCGTCTAGCGTTTTTTTACGTCGGCACATCACGTTGTCAACCCGATTGTTCACTTGGTCGATTCGGGTTTCAGCTTTCTCGATTCGGGTTTCAGCTTTCGCGATTTGGGTTTCAGCTTCCGACAGGTAGTTTTCATGCTGAGCAACCCTATCCTAAAGAACATATTTTATCTCCTTCCCGAAGGTAGCGTGAAGGTCCTTCATGAGGAACATCTGCTCTTCCAAATTCTGAATTACCAAAACTTACACTTTTATTACCGAACACCAATTAAAACTTAAAACACTAATAGTTAATCACTGATTCACTTTATTTCGCTCCGAAGCTTCACATGTCTCCCCAAATTCAATACTGCCCCGATCGCGTCTTGCAGCGCCTTTAAATACACCTTTTACACCGAAACATCCAGAATATTTCGGTAGATACGGGCGCTGACCGACCAGACGCAGAAAGTTCGAGTGTGGGGCTTCTAGAAAGCTTAATTCTTCTGTTCGATATTAGATGGCGCTGTTGGTCGAAAGTCAAGATTCACATTTTCTAGGAAGCCCTCCTCGCTCTAGTCCCCGACACTAGAGAGCGCTAGTGCCAGGTACCTGACCTCAACTTAGGCACGCAACAGTATTTTTAACAGGACATGACAAAAATGATCGTCGAAAAGTGCAGAACAACGTCTGCCTGGCAAGCTAGTAATTATATATAATGTGCTTGATATTATAGTTGAGGATGTAAGAAACTTTCAGTGGATTCGTATGTTAAAGATTTGAGCCAGTTTATTGTGTTTTTCCACATTCGTGTTCAGGAAGAGGATAACAGCCTATTTATTTATTTGTATATGTTGTATGGTCTAGTGTCTCTTGGCTAAGTTGGATTTAACCGTCGTTGAAGGACATACTTTGTCCTTTATCCTTTTAGTAGTGCTGAGATTCGAATCGTTATTCACTTGGGAATGCTTTCTGGTTGTTTTTAGCGTAAATATTTGCCTAACGGTGAGGACATTCCATAAACTGTACAGCTTCGACGTAGCATGTCTATATGGGAGTTTAGCTGCAGTTTTGACGATCGCTCGTCGAGCTTTCTTAGCTTTAATAAGGTGAATTTTGGCTGGACCACCCCACACTGTGATGCAATAGCTAATTATAGATTGACTAAGAGCGTAATAAATAGATGTAATAATAGAACGATCAGCTATGTGTTGAAAGAATTTAAAAATATAAATTAGTTTTCTCAGTCTAGATATCAGAGAATCGATATGCAACTTGAAGATGAGAGTAGTCCAGCGTAGGACACAAGCAAGAGGTGTAACTTAGAGAGCCGCAGTAGCGAGCAAAGATAAAGCCAGAAGTAGGTGGACTCGAATTTATGTAATGCTACGCCTCGTACACCTACTCGTTCGAGTTTGTTCAACGAACAAAGAACGGAAACTGCGTCAAGTGCCAAATCCAGCTAGCTAAATCAAGAAAGACTGCTATATTCTTTTTGTTTGCCATTATCACGAAGTTATAGACTTTTGAGTGCTGTAGATATATTTTTAGATTTTTTACTTTTTTAAACGTTTTCAATATGTACTGGCGCTCCGGTAAATTTACAGGCGTATTTCCTACGGTGTCTAAACTGTACGGAGAGTAGGCTGTTTAAAGTTAAAAGGAGATTAAATATACACATTAAACGATGCCATAGTAAAGTATTTCCTTCCGTAGAAATTCATGACTCTATTAGTAATGACATAAATTTTTCACTTTTTTCGGAACAATTGTACAATTTTCATAGTAACGTACCAGTAGTTAAAATAATTTACAGAGGTGCGAGGACGCAACTTGCTAAAGCATTGTCATGCACCATTCAAAATTATTTTAAAGAATTGCAAAAAGAGCAAAAATTATTAGAATTCGCGTATTCCCATTTTAATTTTAATAAAACAATAAATAAATCAATTACATCTCATTTAAAAGAGACTTCTTTTTTAAAATTAGGTCACCCAATTAATACTCATTTATCTTGACCTTGTCCTAAACTTGATTTTAAAATAGTAGTTGAATCGAAAGTAATGCATGGCGACTTAAAAATGCTATGACATCAGATTACATCCCGGCTCCTCGTAATTTCGAAATTCTTTAAAGCCTTCATCAGAAGCATCCTTCTATCAATCTCTCTCAGAATGTACCACTGCCTTCCAATACTTCTATGACACATTTACAAATTTCTGAAAAAGACACTTTAGATGCAATATTGTAATATTCGAATGACTCTGCTGGCGGCATTGACGAGATTACACCTAACATCTCAAAGATATTGTAAGCACATCTGCTGGTGATACTAGTAGAGTACTTCTTAAGACATTACAAAGTTACGTAATTTTATGCTTTCCTGTAATGTCACTTCTAATTTCATTCCCTTCTTATATGGGGCAAGATTGTGTGCCTTCAAAAAAAGGATAACGGTATCCGTCCTATTGCTGTTGATTTCACATTTCGACGCTTAATTTCAAAATTAGCTTGCAGTCACATAATCTCAAACCTTAAGTCAAAATTTCCTCCTACTCACCTAAGCCTTGGTACTAAGGGTGAACTGTGGGAGGGTGGAACATTCGGTGTGTACTTTTTTAACAAATTCTAATGCAGATGTTCTTTTGAAAGTTGACTGCAGAAATGCTTTTAACTCTATTGATAGTGGTGGAGCCACGTGTTTAAGGCTGCCGAAGTCTAGTTCCCCGGTCGAACCTTAAACCTATTACGCGAGATATTAACTAAAGTGGACTGTATATGCGGTTGCTTCTACGCTTACGTAAAAGCGACTACTATAGAATGCGGTATAATGCACTTGCTCTTCCCTAAAACTAAACTACTACGGTGCCAAATCGCTGAAAGGGAATCCTGCCTTATTAGGAGAACAACAAAATTGGAGCGGGTTAAACTATATAAGGCAGTAAATAAAGGAGTGTTGACTCACCGGGGTTTCTTCTATCCTGTTGAGCACTATAGCTGCAACTTCTGGAACTTCTTCTGGAACACTCCGGAGAGAGGCGGTGCGCGACTATATCTCACCCGAGGTGAGGGAACTTCTTCTAGACAGACACTCTGGGGCCCCAGGGGTGCGTCGGGAGAGAAGCGTTGTGGTTTCAGCGACGACTGCGGTGGAAAGAGGCCGCGCAACGGTCGCGCGTGCCTTATATGTCCTCGGCCCCGATGATTACGTGACATTCTAGAATCATCTTCTTGCCCCTCCCACCCCACCACCCCGATGTGTCGATGGAGGATCGAAGAGGGTATGAATGATATCGTTTTGTCGGAAAGGAACAAGCGGCTTGGCACCTCTACCGTCAAATATAATAATCCAATGGTTTTTTCCGCGCAACCATCTCCCCCGCCCTTGAAGGATTTCCTTCAAAATTAACTAATACAACTAGAGCTAAGATCAACTAACAAAATAACTAACTAACGCTAAGATTACTTAAATTCAACTACAATTTAATCTAGAAAGCTAATTTAAATTATGGAAGAGGCAGGGAGCACAAACGGACAACCGGACGCAAGTAAGACCCAACCGTGGTCTTAACGCGAGCTATCCTAATTACTCCGTCGGAACCGGGAAAGACCTCTTCGACAATTCCTAACGGCCAGTGGAGAGGCGGCGTATTCTCTTTGGTGAGCACAACTACAGTTCCTACAGCTAAAGGCTCAGTTGCTGTGTTCCATTTTTGCCGAGATTGCAAAGTATGCAAGTATTCCATCCTCCATCGTTTCCAAAACGATTGCACTAACCGATCTAATAATTTGTGGCGTGCGGAAATGCTAAGTCTGTTCTCATCCATATCTGCGGCTGGCAAATACTTTAAAGGCGTTAAATTCAAAAAATGTGCTGGAGTTAGAGCCAGCGGTTCCGAGGGGTCACTAGACAACGTACGACAAAGTGGGCGACTATTCATTACGCATTCAATTTGAGCGAGCACCGTACTTAGCTCTTCGAAGGACAAAATTTGATCTCTTATTACTCGGTATAAATGACTCTTTAGACTCTTGATATTAGTCTCCCAATTGCCCCCAAAATGGCTCGCGGCTGGGACGTTCAGAGACCACTCAATGCGGTTCTCGGCTAGAATGTGAGCGAACTCCGAATTATAATATTTGCTAGCTAAGAGCTCATGTAGTTCCGATAGAATACGTTTTGCACCGACGTAGTTCGTACCGTTATCCGAATACAATCTACTTACAGGGCCACGGCGGGAAAGAAATCTTTTAAATGCACCCATAAAGCCTGCTGTGCTTAGATCACCAACGAGTTCTATATGCACCGCTCGAGTAGTTAGACATACGAAAATGCAGACGTAAGCCTTTGTGGATCTTATACCACGCCCGCGAGTGAGCGTGACCTTAAACGGACCAGCGAAATCAGACCCGGTGTGCGTGAAGGGCTTTACTGATTGTATTACTCTACAAGATCTAAGTTCCGCCATTTCCGGAAATGACGGCTTGGGGCGTGCCCGAAAGCAAGCTATACATCTGTGCACCCGATTGCGTATTAAACTACGTGCAGAAAGGATCCAATAATTCTGACGCAAAATCGACATCAACAAGTCGGGGCCAGCGTGCGAGTTCAATTTATGATGGTAGTCGACTAATAAGTTCATGATATGGTCTTTACGCGGTAAAACAATAGGGTGCCGTTGGTCGAAACTCAATTGCGAGTTGGACAAGCGTCCACCTACCCTTACAATCCCACCCTGTAAAAATGGCTTAAGGCGTTGAAAGGCGCGACTACAAGCTCTATTCGATTGTAATCTTCTAATTTCTTCAGAGAAGTGCGCACGTTGAAGTTCACGCAATACTAGCGACTCGGCATAGTTGTAATCGGATGCTAAGACATACGAACAAACACTACTTATCGACTTCAAACTACAAAGGCTACACTGTAACGACAAAAATGATTTAAATATAACACAGCGTATTGCTGTGGCGCGGCTAAACTGTACTATTTTATTTTTAATTTTACGGAACACCAACAAGCTAAACAAACACTAAGGAAATACCAATATATAATTCTATCAACGACAAACTAATATTTAAATAGTAAAACTATCCAATCACAAGTATGCAATTTCTAAGCGACTAAGCTATAATTATTAATAAGCGGTGAAACTATGCGATGAACGCTTCGGAACAACACTGCATATGGCTTGTTGCTCGCGAAGTCTCACTTCCTCCCGCCAATCAAGATTGGTCTCAGCAGGTCTATTCCGTAGCCTCCAGTGAGGCACGCTTTCTGTCGCAGCGGCTCGGTGTCTCCATGCGCCGCGACCGTGACCTCGATCCGCGCCGCGCGCGCTTCCGCTAACTAGATCGATTCGAGCACTGAATATGTCACCTGACGGGTTGCGGGGCGATCTAATCTTGCTAATATGGGCCTTGTTCGCGGTGTCGGTAAACCTAGCTCCAGGGCTATCCCTACTCGGCGTTCCCTTCGGCTGCGACGAAACTACAACAGGTTTACTAACAACAGACTCTAACGTCTTGCTTCTCGACCCTTCGCATAATTTATTACCCGAGCGCGGGATGTTCCCCTCCCCTATTTCCCGAAAATTGCGAGTCAATAATTCGGGGGGTTCGACAGCGACGGTGCAACAACAGGATGTTGCCGAAATGCTATCTATGATGGGGGCGGAGCCAAGGATAACATATCCCAATACGGTTTCCAGTGCGTAAGGCGCGGTATGCGAAGAATTGCCCCTGACCTTATTGTTTAACAAAAGATAAGGGAAAAGCGATGCCCCAATGAGCATGTCTATGTTTCTAGGAACGGCGTAAGTGTCGTCCGCCAGAGTCAAATTCTTAAATTCAATCATTGCCGAGGTGTCAACCGAAACGGTTGGCAACCGTTCAGTGACCCTATCTACTACTAGTGCATTTATATCAAAGTTAACATTACGATCTATCCGAGAATAAATTTTTAAATTTATATATCCCTGTGTTGATTTACTAGTGCCTCCGATGCCTTTAATTACAGGACATGAAAGTGACCTATTTATTACTAAGCCTAAGCGCCGACAACATTGTCGCGTTATAAAGCTATTTTGGGCTCCGCTGTCCAGCAGTGCACGGACGCTTTGTTCGTTTCCACGCGAATCCCTAACCAAAATACGTGCCGTACCCAGTAACACAGTTGAAGGAGGTTGTGCTCCCATATTTGCCAATGAGCACAGAGCGACATCACCAGGTCGACCGCTAGAATCGTTGACCTTAGTAGGGGCGAATTCCTTATCCGCTTTACTTGACGCCGCTATATTGCTATTTTCAAAATGTAATAGCGTGTGATGTTTCCTGGCGCACTTGCTACATACGGAACTCGAATTGCATTTTGCAACTAAATGCTTATCGCTTAAGCAGTTCAAACATAGGTTGTTTGTCTTTACTAATTTATAACGCTCGCTTGGTGAATATTTACGAAAAGTCGCACAATTATATAAATTACCGTGTCTATCTTTACATACTATACAAGTATGCTGGAGTGATGTTGGCGTAGCGGTTACGTAAGTTAACGACCCTGCTATTTTAGGTGGTTGAGTCTGTCTACGGTCGACGCACCTTTTATTCTCCTGTTTAACGTTCGGAGAGCGCTGCATCACCTTTATTTGATCTCGCACGAACGATGCTAATGAATGAAAGGAAGGCATCTCCGAGCTACGATGCTCCATTTCAAACGCACGCACGGTGGCGGGGTCTAACTTTTTCAGTGCAATATGGAGAAACACCACGTCCATAAGATCATTAAATTTCAAATTCTTAAGTGCAGCCACCGATGCCACAAATTTATCTAGAAATTGCTCTAAGCCGTTGATGTTCGCGGATGATATAGGTTTAAGATCGAATATCTGGTTCAAATATTCGGAAGCTAACATTCTCCTATCTTCATATTTAGTTTTAAGCGTTTCGAATATTAATAGGTAATTGTTTGCTGTAGGTGTAAAACCAGAGCAGATCGACTGTGCCCTGCCACTAAGTTTACTAATTAAGTAATATAATTTTTCGGCGTCCGATAACGATGGGTTATTGTGTATATTGTTTTGAAAACTACTGTAGAAGAAGGGCCACGTCTTAATATCACCATTAAATACCGGAATATCTATTGGCGGCAACCTAATCGAGTCGCTTGGACGTACCTGTTTTTCCGGCTTTGCTTCGTTTTGAGATAGGGATCTCGCTATTTTTTTCACGCGACACAACATATCTTCGAATGCCAGCAGCGGTTGGTAGTTCACTATGTATTTCGGGTCGATTTGTAATTCCAAATGATTAATTTGGTCTAATATTTTTTCGTAATCTATTCGTAGAGAATCTATCGTTTCGATTTCGGTCAAAAAAGTTTCCCGCACTGCTTCTATATGAATGTTCTTTATATAATCACTTATATTCTGCATACGCGAAAAGAGTATGTCCCTCTTAGCATAAAGTGTTTTAATTTTGATTTCACTTCCACTAACTGCCATTTTAAACTATTATAATAAAGTTATATCAATCACAATTAATCTCACAACGCACAAACAATAAAGGATGGACACACTCGGTATGCCGTATTACGTAATTAAATCGAACACCTGCGCAGCGAATCGAGGTGACGCGTCATTTGCATTCAATAATTTTATCAAGATTGTGGGTAAGCGTATCAAACGGTTCCTATTACACTGTTTCAATTATTTAATAGGCTTTAAATTTAATCAAATACGAGCGCTATAAAACGAATAATTCTGTTTGCGAGTACCTAATCAAAATTTAAATTTAAACGAACACTATTTAAGTCTATTCTATAAATTGGAGTGCATTATCTAATTAATTAATTCAACAATTCGACCAAAATCCTGCTCGAAGTGACCATAAAATGGTGGAGCCACGTGTTTAAGGCTGCCGAAGTCTAGTTCCCCGGTCGAACCTTAAACCTATTACGCGAGATATTAACTAAAGTGGACTGTATATGCGGTTGCTTCTACGCTTACGTAAAAGCGACTACTATAGAATGCGGTATAATGCACTTGCTCTTCCCTAAAACTAAACTACTACGGTGCCAAATCGCTGAAAGGGAATCCTGCCTTATTAGGAGAACAACAAAATTGGAGCGGGTTAAACTATATAAGGCAGTAAATAAAGGAGTGTTGACTCACCGGGGTTTCTTCTATCCTGTTGAGCACTATAGCTGCAACTTCTGGAACTTCTTCTGGAACACTCCGGAGAGAGGCGGTGCGCGACTATATCTCACCCGAGGTGAGGGAACTTCTTCTAGACAGACACTCTGGGGCCCCAGGGGTGCGTCGGGAGAGAAGCATTGTGGTTTCAGTGACGACTGCGGTGGAAAGAGGCCGCGCAACGGTCGCGCGTGCCTTATATGTCCTCGGCCCCGATGATTACGTGACATTCTAGAATCATCTTCTTGCCCCTCCCACCCCACCACCCCGATGTGTCGATGGAGGATCGAGGAGGGTATGAATGATATCGTTTTGTCGGAAAGGAACAAGCGGCTTGGCACCTCTACCGTCAAATATAATAATCCAATGGTTTTTTCCGCGCAACCAGATAGGGTAACCCTGCTGAAAGAAGTGGCTAACAATTCCCCCGAAATTTATCATTACGTTTAGCAATGTTACTGTTAATGACCCCGGTGAGACACAATGAGCAACGTGGAAAACAGAATCGGCAAAGATGAGAGAACATTAGAACGTGACCGTTCCTAGCGGCAATATCCGAATCAAACAGTGAATGAAATGAGTTGAGTTTTTGGCCTGACGAGCCCGAGATATGGTTTACGCAAGTAGAAGGTCAGTTTACAATATCTGGAATTACCAGCGATGCAACCAAATTGAATTATGTTATAGGGCAACTTGACAACCAATACTCAGTGGAAGTTAAAGACATAGTTATCAACCCACCAGCAATGAATAAATTCGACAAGCTAAAAAGTAAGAGCTATTATTCAAAAGATTGAGTGCTTACAGAGTGAAAAAGCTCACCCAGTTACTAATGCATGAGGAAATTAGGGATAGGAAGCCGTCTCAGTTCCTCAGACACCTCAAAGGCCTCGCTGGCGTTCAAGTCTCCGACAAATTTATGAAACCCACGTGGATTATCCGTCTACCAACTAGTATCCAAACATTTCTGGCATGTCAACCATGTACTTCAATTGAGAATTATAAAATTTGGTGGTATTGGTGTAAAAAACCTTTCTAGCGTCGCATCTTACATAATTTTCAATAATAAAGTAAAC
Organism: Parnassius smintheus behrii; assembly: GCA_036936625.1. NCBI lineage: Eukaryota > Metazoa > Arthropoda > Insecta > Lepidoptera > Papilionidae > Parnassius > Parnassius smintheus. The sequence goes on along the minus strand of JAUPFT010000014.1, from coordinate 32,165,435 downwards.
CGGTGCTTTGCTATGGAGGCGAATAAATAATATTTAGGGTATATAAATATTTAGGGATAATGAACTGTTTGAATTAAATTGTTATTACTAGACGTATTTCTAATAAACAAAAATATTATTAAATGACAGGGATTTTTTCCGCCAAGAGTTTGATCAAGGTTGATACTACCCTCTTGTCTATCTCTACCACCAATCAGCAGTGCACTCATTGTTATGATGTTTCCATTTAAAGAAAGGCCAAAATAATAACAAAAATGTACGTCATCTTAGTTCTGCCACAACAGAACAAAGATGACGAGAAGAAAGAGGAATGATGAGCCCTTACCTCCGGACTTGATGGAGTGACCTGAACGGCGACGAGTTTCAAAAGCGATTCCCCAAGTACACCTTCAGGTCTCTCCATCAAGTCCGGAGGTAAGGACTCATCATACCTAACAAAACGAGCCCAAACTCAGCACACCTAGTAGTACTCTGCGACAAGTTCCAATAGTGATTACCAAAGTACATCTTCAGGTCACTCCATCAAGTTCGGAGGTAAGGACTCACCATACCTAACAAAAAGAGTCCAAACTCGGCACACCTAGTAGTACTCGGCGACGAGTTCCAATAGCGATCATCAAATTACACCTTCAGGTCACTTTGTCAAGTCCGGAGGTAAGGTCATAAAAAACAGTAAAATAAATTTGAATTTCTATTGGTTTTATTTAAAACTATTCTTTTTCTGTTATTTTAGCTGTTATGTCAACGAAACTTTGGTTTTATCGAATTTGTGAGTTGGCGTTTTAAATGTATATGTATGGAAATAATTAACTAAGTACGTGCTTATATCATAAAACTGACTTAAAAAAAATATTGATAATTAAGATGTAGTCTGATGTCCAGACTTCGTAAACAGTGTTGATATTAGTGAGTAGGTACTCAAAATATTATTAATACCTAGTAGTGCTGCAAACAGGAGAGAGAAAAGTTTTTGTTTGGAGGTGAATTGTCTGCTTGTTTGGCACATACTGTGTTCACACTGCCGGTTGCACTCCGCCCACTGCGGGACACGTGGATGAAAAATGAATTTGAAATCGTGCTTAGACCTCGTCTTAATATGGAGAGCGTGGTCCCTTTCCGGTCGTGCCGACCCATTCGTACTGAACCCATAATAGTATAGTTGCAGTGCTTGTGGCTTTTCCGCGTTAAAATATGTTCTCGATATCTCACATAATGCAGATAAGCGACCTTGAATAGTTTATGCTATATGTGATATGGCTACAGCCTACTTAGAATCTTTAAATTTATGTTTGTGGTCCAATATGCCGACCTCAATTAGTTAACCGTTGAAGTAAACGGACTAAAGTTATCGTTACGATAACGCTTTTAATCTAAACGCAAATAAAATTTTATACTCTTTCGTGGTAGAGCCACGCTACAGCTATATTATGGTTGTAGGACGAATGGGTCACACTCACAGTATATTAACGTAAAATAGTGGCTTAATACTGTTGTATTTAAGTGTAGAGATCCGGAGACCCTTTTTTACTGTAAACGAGGCATTCCATCTCTGTCCTCACGGCTGACAATGCTTCTGCATTTTGATTCTCGCATAAACTTCGAAGTTTGTTAGTTGATCACAAAGATACATAGGAAAGTTACATCAAATATAAACAAGAAACTAAACTAATTCTGCGAGTCCGAGCCATCGCCGTAGTTGAGGGTTATTGCAATAATACATGTAATATATTACTTATGCATATTAGATTACCATTTATTTCAAAATAAAAAAGAAAAAAATCTTTATTAATATTTTATTGTTTTGATACTGATAAAAACAACAGACCTAAATAAGTTCTTTACATTTGTAATTATTAAATTTTTATCATCTTATCAAAAACTAAAAAAAAAACCTCTTTCTAATGAACTAACATTACATTGATTAAAATACTTTTCATACGGATTTTATCAAGTTTAATTAATTTTGTTTTTAATACCCGAAGTTTCGGGTGCTTTTTAGCTCCCGTGGTCACGGGGGACAGACGCCCGAAGAACCTTCAGCTTTTTAATAATAATTATTTACGGTCCGATATCCTTACTGTGTTTTGAAGTCTTTCATTGGTATGCTTTGGTTTAATTTTAATTTTATTAGTTATAGGGCTAAAACCCTCTCAGAAATGAGCGGAGGTCTGTGCCCAGCTGTGGGACGTATATAGGCTGTAACTTTTAGTTATAGGGTCCCTAGTGGGTGGTAGTACCTAGCAACCTTCTCTATAGAAATGAGGATGTTTTTTAATTGCAATAGCCTAACGTATCATCCTTGTTAGGAATGGACATTCCTTCCCAAGTATTTGAGGTCTGTCAAATCTGATGTAATGGTTGGGGGCGTCTTAGATATGATATATGCTCCACGTCAGCTATATGTACTTTTACGCGGGTTCTAATTGATATTTTTGTTAGTACCATAAGAGAGACCACATTCATAATCAAGTTTGTACACTGCTGCGGCTTGTAGAATGTTCTAATAGAAGCACGCTTCAAATGTAGCCAAGTCTGTGATACCTCTGACATATGGTAGTACAGCAGACACACGTTCGACTGTGGCCGGTTTCACTCGGTCACTTTAGGCGTGGGACCCGAAACATTTTGTCGTGCGGAACCTGCTTGACGTGCTGAAGCTCCGTAGCCAGGTGTTTGTTCGGTTTGTTGTCCGTAGCCAGTGCAAAAACCGATATTTAAACGTTAAGTTTCACAATAACTTTTCACAGCTACACACACACACACATACACACACACACACATATATATATATATATATATATATATATATATATATATATATATATATATATATATATATATATATATATATATATATATGTATATATATGTATATAGCTACCGTGGGCTCGTGGTTAGTCACAGTGGCCGAGTGAAGGGGGCCACAGTCGAGCGTCTAACCTATAATTATTTATATTTTTTATTATCTCTCAAAAATTTTATAAACCTCTTTCTAATGAACTATCATTACATTGATTAAAACTACTTTTATTAATGATTTTATCGCGTTTAATTTATTTTATTTTTAATACCCGACGTTTCGGGTGCTTTCTAGTACCCATAGTCACGGGGGACTGACGTGACCGACGTTTCGATGTCAGTGTTAACCCGAAGTACTTTCAGATATTTAATTATAATTTATGGTCAGATCTAGGCAGAATGAACATATTGTGTCTTGAAGTCTTGCAGTGGTATGCTTGGATTTAGTTTTATCTATTTTATTGCCTTACAAAATTTAAACTTTGTATACTCTAACATCTCCGGTTATAATACACTTATTTGGCATAGATGAATGATGCTCATTTATGATTTTCATCTCGCCGAGAAAGTTTGACGGTATCTGTTATCATTTTAAAGCTAAGAAGAACCTTTAAGAGAGAATTTTTTCCTTTAAATGCATTCGGATAAAAAGAATTTCTGAATAATTACTTTACGTTACATTATTAAACATCTTAAATACTTTGAAAAATAAAATGCGCACTACTTTTCGTCCGTTTATCAAGTAATAAAATTTTTAGATGTGAAAAGAACCGTCCTATAATTCAGACCTTTTTTTGGTTTAAAGTTAAAACTATTTTACACTACTAGAACTATTATAAACTTAGTGAATGCTTGGTTGATTTTTCTTAATGTATTAACATTTATTTAAAGATTAATAAAACAGTCTTTATCGTTTATTTATCAAAGTAACCAACTACACTCATCACAATGTTTGGCACGGGCCTCCCATTATTTTTGAAAAGGTTGTTACAGCTAGTAAGAGTCCGTCTTTAACCTAATGTGTGTTGGCTGAATTCTTCTTCCCTCAAGATATACAGGTTTTTTCACAATAATTTCCGGGGTGTGTGTACTATATACTAATAATGGATATATATGTAAATTTACAATTAATGATTTATTGGGTGTTTACTGATTAAACAATTTGTTCGCGTTATTTTAAGGCAAACTCTACCACTGGCTACAACAACACTCCATGAGTTTGTAATACTTTACAAAATATACCTTTACTTATATTGTATATTTAATAGTATATTAAAATATTTTAGACATATTTTTGAATGTTTGTGCATTATGTTTGAAAATAATTCTGTCATTCTGCTTGGCATTTATCCAATAGCCTAAAAGCAAGTAATGCAATCAACAAAAGAATTTTATTTCAGCAGTAACACTAAGATTTATAAAATTTCCCCCTTTATTTGCGCCCAATAAAGGCAGTTTCCTTAAAATCACTCAAGTCATTAAAAGTAGGAACAAGAAAGAGACAGGAAAAACTTGATTCAACAATTTTTTTTAAACAGTCCTTGTATTAAGCAAATGTAGAAAAAAGTCTTTCTACAATTGAAATCAAAATCGAATGGTTTTTTTTTTATAAGGCAAGACAGCTTTATGTAAAGGTGGCATGGCAATATTCCTGGCTAGTAATCTGTCTGGATGGGGTTGGTATCACATTAACTGTTACTATCTGTATATTATAATATCTGTATCTTGCAGCTGCGGGTTCGCTTTTGCGATTTGGTTTGAATAAATGGAATTATAGTTACAGGTAGTGGATTTGATGAGGACTAGATCTATAGCTTCAAATGAAGTTGTTCATCTACTGAAAGAATGCTACAATGTCACAATTTAAATTTAAATATCTAACTTCTTAGCCTTTGTTTGCATTATAACAATAAGTAAATATTGCACTGAATATGTTGATCAAACGTATATTAAATTTAATAAATTAAAATAAACGACAAACACATAAGTGTTTCTTTTGGTCGATAATATTACCATAATTGAGTTTCTATGCTTCACATTCTGTGCATTTTCCTTTCATGCAATTTAATGCATTTACATCACATAAAATTTGTGAGATTATCAGATTCATGTCATTTGTTTTGATAACTTTGTTTTTATAAAGAACAACTTTCATAAAAGTAATATTTGCGTGCAGCTTTCACATGCAGGTTTTGCGTCCATCAATACGAGGTGGTACGATATAAAATGGTTTATGTCTCGCGAAATAACTGTAATGATATGTGACGTCAGGATTCTCTTTTCAAAACGATAATTATACATTTTGTGTCCAACAAAACCTGTTTCTGCATCTTTTTATTAAAAGTTACAGTCTCGTTTTTACCGGCCGTAGCTCGTGATACATCATATCTGAGATAAAATGTTTGAATTTTCGCTTTCAATTAAATATTTCTTGGTCACAATGTAATTTCTTTATTTTTCTTTTATTTCCAAAGCCTCTTGAAACAGTTTAAGTTTTAGTACCGAATAGTTAATTGTTGTGTCTTCAAGTAATGTTTTAAAGCAGTGTTTTGTTTTATAGTCTATAATTTTTTATTTATTTATTTACTTATTGATCTCTTCACAACTTCGTACTGGCTAGTTAACAATAACAACGTTGTAAGGACCTAACGTTGTGAGAGACTGGTGCCTATGATAGGTTTCATAATAAAACCTGAGTTACAGCTCGTCTACATCCCGGTGATTTGCAAAATTTAAATTCGTTTCCCTGTTTTTATTTTGTAACATAGATTTTTCAAGTGGTTCCACTTTAAAAGGTGACGTAACTGTTAGTTTTTGTTCTATTTCCGTACAATTTTGAATTACTGTAGTAGCGAAATTGTTTTCGCAATTAACTAGAGCTGTCGGCATTCTAACACCTTCACAAAATTGTACGTAATTCAAAATTGCTTCTCCATTACTAACGTTAACTGGTAATGAAACTCTAAGTTCACATCTTGGGGGCAAAATATACGTTTCTTTTGTCGGCGGTGAATAAATTATAGGAATTTTAACATTTTTTGTAATAAGCGTTAAGTTTTTCATGTCAATAGAAGCGTCTAAAACTTTTAATAACTCACTTCCTATTAAGCCATCATATCTTTCGTCTACGCTATAAACGTAGAATTTATGTTTTATTTGAGTTTTAAAAATATTCGGCAAGGTAATATATACAACTTCCTCGTGCCTACTTGACGAATGAGTGCTGATGACTTCAAAAGGCTCCCGCCGTTTAAAATTTTTATAATAATAGTTTGCTATCTCTGGGCTAATAAAGGATCTTGTGCTCCCCGTGTCTAACATAAAAACTGCATTCAACTCTGGTATACGTATATGAGGCAAATTTAAAATTTTTGTATAGTTAATCTCTATTTTTTCCGTATTGTTGAGGCTATTATAAAAAAATTTCCTATGTGTTCGTCTTCTCCTTCGACCGGATGAGAGTTAAAATCACCTTGGTTTTGCGAGGTATTAGGTTGAATTCTATTTCCTGTATCGGTATAATTTACGCGTCTTGAACTAACTGTCCTCATTGTTACGTCAGTATTAGAGTTCGACGGCACTTGTGACGCACGGTATTGCCCATTGTTTCGCGAAAAATGCTGACGGTGTTGCGCCGATGACGGTCGTGCTGGTGACCCAGTTTCAAATTTCGCATTTCTGTTGTTCGTTGTGTGCTTACTTACGAAGTGGGGAGAAATATTATTTGAGTTAAATGAATTAGTTTGGTTATTCGACGAATGGCCGTTCGTTTGATATTGAAAACTTGGGCCTTTATATTTATTATTATGATTAAAATTGGGATGATTTTGGAAATGGCTTGGTCTAAAATTTTGATTAGACCTTGGGTTCCTATTTTCGTAAACTGTTTGGAAGTTCTGTTCCTCTAATACAATTTTTAATGCGTCTTCTAAGGTGGTAACGTTACGTAGTCGTACTAGTCTCACTAAGTAAGCAGGTAAATTGTATAAAAAAACGTTTAATGCTGTGTTATCGTATATCGTTTGTTTAGCTTGCCGTAAGTCCCGATTATTAATGGTTTCGTTAATTTTTGAAAATAAAATGCTTTTTAAATGTTGCACCCGGTGACAAAATTCTTGATAACTTTCGTTTCTATGTTTCCTAAGACTCTCTAGCTTCATAGCTAAGCATTCTTCAGACCTTGGGTCGCCAAAGTGTTGGTTTAACAGCGACTTGAGGTCTGCCCAAGAGTCTATCTGCTCCCTTTCTCCCACTAAACTAGCAGCTTCCCTTGACAAGCGACTGGTAATGACGTGAAATAAATATTAATTTTGTAAGTTACCCCCTTGGAATGTTTGTAAAATATATTCGCATTTTTTTATGAATAAGGGTAATAACCTAGCATCTCCATCAAAAATTGGAATAATTTTCGTCATTTCTACGAGAATTCTTTCAATGTTTTCCATTTTAAAATAAAATAAATATCAAAGTTTTTAAATACAAAGAATAAAATTGATTCAGCTAAGATCTACTAACAAAATTTTGATTGTTTAGTAGAAGAGTATTGTTATGGCGTTTTCTAATCCAAGACAATACCCACGTATAACTAATACAAGAGGGAACGAAAGGAAGGTTACGGGAAGTGAAAAGTTTTACTCACAGTCTCGCAGATCTGCCCATGTCCCTCTGGGATAGTTCTGGAGTCTCGGCTGTTTCTGCTGAAGTCGCGAAGTCCTTAATTTATTTATTTGTTCGGTGATATTCGTCCAAGCGTTGAAACGCAAGTTGTCAGGATACTGTTGCTGGATCACGATGATAACCGACGATACAGACTCTTCCTAGACAACTACGAATATCCTACCGGCTGCGCCAATTAAGTTGACGACAACGACTTTATTTATAAAAATAATTTATTTATACAAAATTACAGAGTTACAGCTTATAATTACTTCCAAAACTAAATCCGTCTTACAGTTAACTTAGCCTAGTATTTATATAAAAATATCTCTTACTAAGCAGCTCGTGCTATGACGCACGGCCTAATTACTGTGAGTGCTTGTGAAGCAGATATTAGAGGGGTCATCACACTTAACCTGTGCGTGTGCGTGTGTGTGTGCGCGTGTGCGTGTGTGCGTGTGCGTGTGTGCGTGTGCGTGTGTGTGTGTGTGTGTGTGTGTGTGTGTGCGTGTGTGTGCGTGTGTGTGTGCGTGTGCGTGTGCGTGTGCGTGTGCGTGTGTGTGTGTGTGTATGCGTGTGTGTGTGTATGTAAAGTTTTCTGATATTCTCTTCTCTTCTTGTTTCTAAATTGCCCTTTTCTTTTTCTGTCGGTGTTCTCTTGGTTTCATATCCTTGACTAGCTTTTTACGAGCATGGTATCTTTCTAAGTCTTTTCGTTTCACTTGTGTAACTTTTTCGCGGTCTTTTTTCCTTTTTTCACGACGTCACAGCCCTTTCGCCGCAGATAACGCCATTTTAATTACCCAGTTGATAATACCTTAAATGAATAAAATAATCGATAATGTAATATATAGAACACAAAAAAAATATTTATTAACTATTGTTACGAGCTTGAGGTTCGTGACAATAAAAATTGCCGATAAAATTACCTAAATTAACACTTAAATTCACTTGTTTCGCCCAATTCAATACTGCCCCGATCGCATCTTGCAGCGCCTATATATACAAATTAGCAATAAAGCATCCGGAATATTCAAGTAAATGCCCGCAAAGCGACGAGTGTTCGAGTGTAGATTTTCTAGAAACTTAGTTCTTCAGATGGCGCTGTCGGTTGAAGGATTTGTGATGTCATTTTCTGCAAAGCTCCCCTCGCTCTCGTTCCTGACACTAGATGGCGCTAGTGTATGACGTTGACTTATTCACGCAACACTGCCCCCTCCTAAGACATGCTCGTCCCGAGCATTATCGGTCCCATAACAACGTGCCAAGCGATCCACATGGACGATCTTGGGAGTCCCTCTTGCGCCTTTCTGTAACGGCTCCGCAATGTCAAGGGTGTCCTATCCCGTGGTGCACTAACATTGTACAATTTCGATGCTCCTCTACTCCGTGTCTGAGGTCCCCTCACAGCCGCACAACTTGTACATGTACGACACCAATCCTCGACATCGTCACGTTAATAGACCCAGTAAAACTGTTCTCGGACCTTCAGTAGAGTTCGTTTAACTCCCAGATGGACTCTTGAACGAACATTATGGCACTGCTGTAGAACATTCGGCACTTTAGCTTTAGGGACAACTATTTGCAAACGACAGCTGTCTCCTCGACCATTGTCCCATTTACGGCACAGGACTCCATCCTGAAGCAGCAAGCTGTCCCATTGGGCCCAATAGCTTTTCGTGGTTTAACTCCTCGCTGAGACGTCCCTCCACTTGGGTTTGGTAGCACGGGCCTTCATCCATCCCAGAATCGGCTTGATGTCCGGATCTTCCTGCTGTGCATGTCGTAGGCTGTCCTTCCACCCGTTGCTGAGGTGGTCTGTCCTGAGCATCCTCACGGATACCACTTCCTTACTCTCTTTCCTACTGTGTGTGTTTGCAATGGTTGCAATCTTTAGGACAAGGTCTTCTTGACAATGCATCTGCGTTGCCGTGAGATTTCCCGCTGCAGTGTCTGATAGTCAAGTCGTACTCCTGCTGCTGCTGGGCGGTGCTGTTAGCCGCACTTCCTTTCTGAGACCGTTCACCTTCCCTTCCTAGGGTGTGCTTAGGGCAGCTGGACCGAAGATGGCCCCTTTCCCCGCAGCCATAGCACCTAGGGCTGCATCTTTTATTGTGGTCGCGAACCGTAACTGCTGTAACCTCACTAGCGTGAGGTGAACGATGATCCTGTGTGCGCCAGGCAGTGCCGTTAGCTGCACTACCCTCTCGAGATCGATCAACTCTCCTGTCCACGGTTCGCTTAGGGCAGCTGGATCGAAGATGGCCCCTTTCCCCACATCCATAGCACCTAGGGCTGTATCCTTTGTTGCGGTCGCGAACTGTAGCTGCTGCAACCTCTCTGACGAGATGGGAGCGAAGATCCTGCCGCATGGCTTCCACCTCCAGTGCATGGGCCAAGGCGTCTTTAAGCGTCTCGTGGTGCCCGAGCCTCACGGCAGCTTTGACTTCCAGGTCGCGGATGCCGTCAATGAATGTCTGCACCAGGTTCCCTTCAATGAGCGCAGGTACAGACCGGTATGCTTTTTGCACCAGCTTCTCCACTTCTAGAGCCCACTGCTGCAGGTTTTCGTTGTTGCGCTGCACACGATCTTTAAGCTGAACACGAAAGACGTGTTCCAGGTGAGCGTCGCCATATCTCGCCTTCAATGCCTCAAGGAGTTGCTCATAAGTCACTTCCTCACCGAGAGCTTCCAGAACTGTTAAGGCCTGGTCACGCATGCCTAGTGTGAGAGCAGTCATGGCCTGACTTTCATTCCAGCCGTTCGCCTTCATAACAGCCTCGAACTGGATTTTGTAGGCTGACCAGGAAGAGGTACCGTCGAACGGTGGCACCTTGAACCCATGTAGCGAAGGTGTTGTAGCTACTACGGGAGCTGTAGCTCCATCTCCAAGTTTGAGTTCGTCCAGTGATTTCTTCATGTCAGCCATTACGTTGTTAACCCGATTGTTTACTTGGTTGATTCGGGTTTTAGCTTTCTCGATTCGGGTTTCAGCTTTCGCGATTTGGGTTTCAGCTTCTGACAGGCGGTTGTCATGCTGAGCAACCCTATCCTTCACCTCCTTGATCTCCTTCCCGATGGTAGCGTGAAGGTCCTTCATGAGGCGCATCTGCTCTTCCAACCGACAGGCCTGTTACTCTTGTCCGCCCCGCAGCTGCTCTTCCAATCTGCGTGCCTGTTCCGCCTGCTGGCTAGCCTGTTCCTCCTGTCTGCGAGCCTGTTCCTCCTGTCGGCGAGCCTGCTCCTCCTGTCGGCGAGCCTGCTCCACCATGGTGATGCTGCACCATCAGAGCACCTAAGTCAGGTGCTGCAGATGTAGGAGCTACCGACGGGCCTGCAGCCGGTGGCTGGCCCTCCGACGTCTGCGGCGTTGCACCACCAAATCTTCGTTGGTCCGTCTCCTGCTGGCGTTGACTTCGGGTACGGACACCCTCCGTTTCCTCCTTAGGTAAAATCGGCATGATTTTATCCCACTTCTGACACCAATTGTTACGAGCTTGAGGTTCGTGACAATAAAAGTTGCCGATAAAATTACCTAAATTAACACTTTAATTCACTTTACACTAATTAAAGTTAAAACACTAATAATTAAACACACTAATTCACTTTATTCCGCTGCGAAGCTTCGCTTGTCTCGCCCAATTCAATTTTGCCCCGATCGCATCTTGCAGCGCCTATATATACAAATTAGCAATGAAGCATCCGGAATATTCAAGTAAATGCGCGCAAAGCGACGAGTGTTCGAGTGTAGATTTTCTAGAAACTTAGTTCTTTGGATGGCCCTGTCGGTTGAAAGATTTGTGATGTCATTTTCTGCAAAGCTCCCCTCGCTCTCGTTCCTGACACTTGATGGCGCTAGTGTATGACGTTGAATTATTCACGCAACACTATTATGAAAATCAATCAAGGCATAATTCCAGTCAAAAATTATCCCTACGTCAAGAGTTATAGCCACTCCGTCACTGTTTTTTTTGTGACAGATGTGCCTCGTGACAGTGTAAAAAACAGTATTCGGGGATTTAAACGTTCACATAGTTACAAATTGTTTATAAAAGTAGATGAATATGATATATTTACTGGGAAATTATAATATTACGTATGTAAATGGGAATTACAATAAGATTTCAAAGTAGTAACTTACGTGACAGAGCGGTCGCCGAATAAACACACGTACCTCTATTCACTACCTGCGGGCGCCTGACTCGGTTCACTCCCGGATGGAGCCTCAAGGCGTGAGGTCCAGGGGAGAGAGGAAACCATACTGTTGCTTAGTGTTGAAGGTCGAACAGCTAAGGCGCGTTTTTCGTTTTGCGAGATGTATGACGAAAGATATCAAAAAATAAAACACATACAGCCGGCCAAATGATAAAATATTTTTTGTTTAATAGTATGAATTTACGTATATTATACTCTAATTAATTTAATGATAATATTGCGGAACTTCAATAAGTAATTTTATATTATAGGGTTCTTTACGGTTTTTTTAAGCGAGATCATTTTGTAAACCTGGGCGGTGCAAAAAGACACATTTTATTTGTACGTATAACACCTCTGTCACACATTTAGAATACTATGTCACGATGATATTTTTAAACAGCAAAAACAATAAAAACGGGATTTTAGTATTATTATAATAACCATATGGTCCAAAAAAGTCTAGTGAAAATAAAATTAGAGAAACTGCAATTTTGGACGGATACCGAGTTTTTTTCCTGAAGGGACACGTGTCAGTAGAAAAGTAGAACGACCTAAATATGTTATTTTGAGTTTAAGTTCCGTATATCAAGAAAAATTTTATCATTCTGCCACGGTCGGTGGTATTGATTTTTAAGACCATTTCCGTCATTAAATGTCCTTGGTGGGCGGAATTTTTAAGACCATTCAATTATTAGCAATAAAGAAATGTAGATGGCGCTGTGAGATCTAAACACACGCTATTATTCATCTCACCAGTAAAGTGTATAGTCAAATAAATCAATTATTTAACCCTTTAATCTCGATAAAATTTCCATACAGTCGCATGCGCCTGGCAAATCCCGAGCGGTCGCATGCAACTTATATTTAGAGACTACTTTTCTATTAAAATATTTGGCGGTATAAAATCTATACAAAATTCATTAAATGACATTATAGGAATGGGAATATCACTGAGACTAGCTCAGTGATATTATTAGCAGCAGCTGACGGCGGTACCCATTAACTGCATAAAATTAAATTTTATGCAAAATATTTTTACTCCGTCCGTTTTATCCACGCACAGTATTGTGAAACATTCCATTCAATAAGATGTCAGTGCACTGATTCAATAAGATGTTAGTGCTCAAGGACTGGTAAGGATTCAAGTTAAATGGACCGGAATGTAACAAAAGGTCCTTTTACATTAAAATGTATAATGCTGACAATGCTAAATCATTTGCGTTTATTTTACGTGCAACGTAAAAATAAAGGAAATAATTAATTTAGAGGTATTTTAGGTACAGAAAATTTTTAATAATTCAAAGCTTGACCACAATTCTACCTCATGGTAATTAATAATATCCACGATGACGAATGTTATATCGGTCAGAGAAGACAGATGTTGGTGAGAAGTTCGAATAGCTTACTGTAATTCATACCAACCCAGCGACCAAAATTAAGAAACCAACTCTGATACAATTCTTGGTCAAATACGTTGAAAACTATAAACTTTATTCAATAATCATCTAATTTGCTTAAAATTTATATTTGACTACTGTGAACAAATAAAATGTAAACAGAAATCGTCTAGTGTTACATGAATACCCTCGATTTAATCCCTTTTTTCTCATTCCGTTTTTGAAGTGAAAACTTTTAAAGTGAAAACTTCTGGCACGTTGGGCAATATTGGGATGAGTAAAAGGCACTACATGTAATAATCATTATTTTTCATATAAAACAGCGCAGTAAATGAAAATTTTATTACCTACTTTATTCTAACTTTTTATTTATTTTACTCTTTATTGTACACCAAAACACAAAATCTCCTCCAGACAACCTTTGCGTAGAGAAGTGATGCAAACAATACTTAATATATATATATATATATATATATATATATATATATATATATATATATATATATATATATATAATACATATAAATAAAGGTAAGTGAAAATTATATATAATATGGTATTATTAATAAGATATAAAAAGTTCCACAAATGCACAGTATAAAAATATATATTAATTTGTTGATAAAAATAATATTTAGTAAAAATACATATTTACAAGTTAATGAAGCTAAAAAGTTTTCAGTTCTGTCGTTTTCCGTCTTGTCCTTTTGTTGTCAGTCCTCAGCGTTGACATTGCAGATAAGCTGTAAAAATAAATTAAAGTCGATTAAATTAATTAGAGCCGTGGTAGCTCAGTGGTTAACGCTCGCTGTAAATATAACAGAACGCGAGTAACCCGGGTTCGATCCCCGCCGGCACCAATGAAATTGTTAATTACAATTTTAAGTGCTGATTTACCACGTGCTCGGCGGTGAAGGAAAACATCGTGAGGAAATCTGCATGTCTGAGGAATAGGAAAAAAAATATTTCGAAGACATGTGAAGTTCGTCAACACGCATTTGGGCAGCGCGGCGGACACTTCCTTGCCAGAACCCTCTCAGAAATGAGGGGAGGCCTGAGCCCAGCAGTGGGACGTATATAGGCTGTAATTTTACTTTACTTTTACTTTTAAATTAATTCGTAGTAAAAAGTACTTTCTAAAAATATTTTTAATCAACCCAAAAGCGATGTTTACAAGTTTGCGAAGCTAAAAAGTTTTCACTTCTGACGCGTAGTTCTTCGACCGATATTTTTTACATTTATTTTAGCTTCGTTTAAATGGTTTTCTGTTTATACATCAATCTTGTAATATTATATTTAGTTCTTTAAAAAGGTTTGTTTAAACAAATTTATTTATTTTTGTACTAAATAAATTGTAATAGCCGAAGGGGGCATTTCCTGGATTTACTCAAGCGCGTCGGATTAAGATAAGGTTAGTTACGAGCTAAAAAGATAGCATTTAGAAAATGTGACAATTTGAGCGTAACGTAAGAAATTGGGAGGGTTACAAACTTGCAAAAAAAAACGTTGTCTTTACGTCCTCGTGCGTGGTTGATTTTTTTTTTATTTGAAGGAAATAATGCATAAATAACAAAAAATACATAATGTGCCGATTTTCATAAGCCGGAATATAAAAAATCGCTTATGAAGACGAAAGCGTGCAGCTAGAATAAAGCATGTATACATTCGAGCATTCATTCATAGTCACATATTATGTATGGTGATTGAAAAAAAAAAGTTCATAAAAATATTTATAGCAATCAGATTATTAATATTCCTCAAAATACTCGTCAGATTTATAGCCAACATAACTGGGACCTCAAGCAGATCCTTGTCTATAATAATCTGACATGATCGAATATTTCTATATGGCGATTTGTTTTTCGCATTTTCAAAATTCAGTCAGTCTTCTGAATTTGATTACAGGAATAATTTCGGTCGGCAGACCACCCCATATGTTGGTCACCTCGTGAGCCAGCTCCAGATATTTTGTTTCCTTATCTGTTTCGGCTTTCACGAGGTTCTCGTCATACGGAATGGTAAATTTCGACCAAAAACATCCTTGACTGTGCCCGGTCCATCAGCAAAATATCCGGCTAGTAATAATTTTTAGGGTTCACTTAATAGGGGATATTAAGTGAACCCTAAACCCTGATGCGCTGGAACAAATATTTGGACGTCTGAAGTAGTTTGTAGTAGTTTTTACATTTTTGAAAATCTGTAGAATCTTCCCCTACCTACGAAAGGGGAAAATTTATTTTTTTATTCATATCCACTAATCTACAAAATATAACAGATCACTACGAACCTCAAGTAAATTAAATTTAGCATGGGCTCCTCTACTATAAAGTTGATTGACTATTTATTAAATACCGCATACCGCGGGGCGTCAGTTTGATTGTCGGTATATTTCTGTGTACGGTAGGTAAAGTTGTATACAGACTTTTTAATTTTCTTAATATTTTAAATAAAATTAAAACTATTTACGCCTTAATACGCTGATTTAAACAAACTGGAAAGTAAAGCTGCAAATAAAATTTACACAAATAATTTTATCTCATAAGAAAGTCAAAAGTAAAGATTAAATATGTTATGGACCAAGTGATTAATAGAGAATTTTAGGTTATTAATAGTTGTCGCATCTTTTTTCTCATTTATAAGCATGTAAAATTCCACTACTGTACAAAGGCCTCTCTCACTGTATGGAAAATTTAACTTAATCGTCATGCTTGGGAGACGGATTGGAAATCACAGTGCCAGCCAGACATCTCGCATCTATGACGCTGCTGCATTTTCTGCCGGACTGTCCGGACACGGACACTACTGGACGATTTAATACGATTTTGCAACTAACTCGTTATTGTTACAGTCTACCCGTTACAGTGACAGCCTGACCTAAGTCCACTGCTAAACCTCCTTCATGGATAGTGAGGAACCTCAATCATGGAGAGATATTTGACATTTTGGTAAACGCAGTTTTTATTTTTTTATTTTTTGTTAGAATGACGTTGGTGGCCATTTCGTTGTTTGTTTCCCTCTTTCAACTCTTACCGGACTGTTTCTATAACCATAGAACAGGACTAAGCACGGTTTGTAACTTGCTTAATAACCGTATGAGAGTTATATATATTTTTTATAGAATAAGGGTGACAAACGAGCACACAGTCGACCTCATGGTAACTGGATGCCGTGGCCAATAGACATCTACATTTATCCTCGATTAAGAATCAAAACGCAGATATTTGTCACCCCTAAGGAGTAAGATGGAATGCCTTAGTTCCAGTAAAAAGACTCTCTGGATCTCTACACTCACCATACGAACACAGGAGTATTAAGCTGCTATTTTACGCTGGTATTCTGTGAGAGCGCGGTCCTTCCCCAGTCGAGCCGACTCATTCGTACTACGACCATAATATATAGCTGCAGCGTGACTCTACCACGTATTAGAATCATCATCATCTTGGCATGCGGATTAGCGATCTCAGTTTTGCGTCTTTGACACTGCTCTCAGTTTAAATGTGTTACCAACTATCGGAGGCCAGCAAAGATTATTCTGGAATTTTCCGTAGTCTATGAATATAGAAATTCAGTGATGGATTCTGTCTCCATTATATGAAAAAAATGTTTGTTCCTTTATTATTACCTTATAATAGTAGTGTAAATAATCCCATTTCATCTATTTTCTACGTTAAGCAGTAGGCTAGTAATATACTGTAATAATGAGGGATGAGTCTTGATTTCACACCGCTATCAAAATTTAATACCACAATCATGCTCATCTGCGCCGTATTTTGTTAAATAACCGAGAGATCACTACGTTTGAAATAAACAGAGTTATTTATCAAAGAGTAGCCACATTTTAAACTTAAGTTCAAATATTTTAAACTTAAGTGCAAAGGAGACAATCAATTTTTCTATGGAGAATGGGCCCGCTACAAATTTTAAAGATGCATGTCGATTTATTCCCTATAATCCATAGATTACAATAAAATGTAATGCATGTCGATTTATTCCCTATAATCCATAGATTACAATAAAATTATTAGTTTTACTGTATCTAAACGGAGTCCTGAGAAATTAACAAATAAAATGTGAATCTAACAATAACCTAAAAACAAACTGAAAGCGATTTTCTAGTAGTATTCATCGGTATTACAAATTAAAATAGTGCCCACTTGAATAATAGTACATATAAAACTAAGCTGTAGGTATATTCAGCATTTATAAATATTTTAAAATCGATGTAAAACATTTCACTAGTTCCGGCAAAACATAGTGCCTGTCTACGCACAAATGTCGTATGGATTCTATTTTTGACATGTATTGATTGATTGTGAGTGTAATTCTAAATACCAAGATGGCTAAGGGATAATGTCTAGTTATATTTATGATATTACCAACACACAGTAAGAAATGTTTTAAACTGGTTGTATTACAAAAAAACAAAATATAATGTCGGTAACTCTATTTATTATTGTAAATCATAATTTATTTAAGTATTCTATTAACAGTAGTAGGTTCAGAAACAGAAACATTTTATTCAATTTAGATTGTAAATAATACTTATTGAAAGTCACTTTTTTAATTTACCACTGGTTCGGAAAAAACCTCTGACGAACAGAACCAGCAAAATACCCAGTGGGTCTTTTAAAAAAGCCAGCTTACACACACAGAACAAATTAGAAATAGCTTGGTAGCGATCACCTTACCCACGGGTTATTGTCAGCCATAAATTCCTTTATACTATAATAACCCCTTTTATACAAACTTAATTTAATAAATTTTTTGAACTTTGATGATTGACTGACATATATAGACAGGAGCGGTGTCAAGACATTGTTTTAATATGTTTTGGTTGATTAGTAAGCTGTATATGTACATCATAATAAAATGACTAGGAATTAACATGCCTTATCTATGTTATTACGCAATGATAAATAGTGAGGAAGTAAGATGTTTTAAACTGTTTGTGTAAGGATTACAAAAACACAGGCTTAATTTAAATGTATTTATTACTAGCGATGCGCCTCAACTTTGCACTGGTGATTTATGGATCTCGACAACAGTGCCATCTACCGGGTCCAAATGTAAATATAAACCATCTAGGGATCCATCCAAACACACACAAACATTTTCATTGAAATTGATTAGATGGTTTCTTATGTTTTGTCTATAACGGACATAGGCAGAAATATTTTAGTGTTAGATATATTTCTGAAGGTTTTTTGAAAATAACTTAGGTAACATAACATGTACATTTATGATATTGTAAGCAATAAAGAAGGCATTTTCAATTATAAGAGATGTGATATAGGACTGTTGTCTTCAATATCCATACACTTTTTGTCTCTGCAAGCTTTCAGCCTGCAAGGCATACAGATTTGTTCTAAGTGATCCACCTAAAAAGAAGTTAATGACAATTTTGAAGTCCAGACCTTAACCCAATAGAACACCTCTGGGATGACCTAAAACGGCGCGTGCTAGCTCGAGATCCAGCTCCGACCACTCTTCAAGAGCTCCAAGATACGGTACTTGAAGAGTGGGAACAAATACCCCAAGAGGCTGTTGCGACCCTTGTAAGGTCCACGAAAGATCGCATGGAAGCTGTTATCAATGCAAGGGGGGTAACACTAGGTTTTAAGAACTTTTTTGTATTTATTAAGTTTTTTTTTAAATTATTAATTTACAAATTTGTACATACCCTGTCTTTTTCTTTAATTTATCTTTCTTCTCATTATAAAAGTAAAATTCAATTAAAATTCCCGAAAGCTAATGAAATTACCTTTCGAATGATACCCTCAAACCACAATATTGCCATTGGCCTGTTGTGTTAAAATAGTATTTAAATTATATTTTTCGGATGTGCGATTTTTTTGACGCCGAGTGTAGTAGACATCAGTCCTCGTATAAAGGTAAAGTTGCAGATACGTTATAAACGCAGGGGATTAAAATAGAAAGCCACATTTCCAGTTACAAAGAGTCTCCAGTTCTCATCACACACCATACGAAACCCAGCAGACTTTTGCTGCTTTTTTATTACTCGTGCTGTAATCATAATACTGCCGCAGGTTTCTGTAGACGTTTGTAACATTAGTCTTGGAAAAAAAGGAAATAATTTTTTCACGCATCTTTTCTTAGACTTACGAAAACATAAACCATAAAAACTATGCTACTTTTCTACAATACAAAGAATTCTGATCAGGGAGTTGTCATGGCTTTATTTTTAGTAAAACTGTTATTACTTCTAGGAACAGGGCAAATCTCTCGCCAAGCAAGATGTACGCCCTATAGAACGGCCAACAGTTCGTGTTAAAACGAAGAACCTAGTTAAAACGAAGCTAATACGTAGCATAGTAGTTCGAAAAATTCGATAGCGTTATTTGAAGCAAGTAATACAACAGCCCAGGTGCCGTCATGTACACAAAATTGTTCGGAGTGGCCCGCGTTGAGGTCGAGGCATCGGCGGAAACATTATTAATGTAAATAATGCGGCCGCGGCAATTGGTGCATCACAGCATAAACCAGTGTAAATATATCAGAATCTCACAAAATATATAAGCATATACATCTTATAACGAAGTCCCGTCAAAAATGTTTTATTCATCAGTTGTTGAAAGCCATTGAGTTAATAAAAAGCCTATGCTTAACCCCTATTAAAGTGAAATATTTCAGAAAAACTTAAGTTAGCAGCACTTTTCGAAATTCTAATTTTAAGAACAATTATAAACGCTTTTACTTAAAAATAATAAAACCATCCTAAAAACTAAATCCAATTAGTTACACTAAAGCACAACAGATTTGATAGCGATACTGATTCATGTAGTCACTTGAGCAATCTCCGAAAGAATATACACGACAAATGAAAGTAGACAACCGTCGCCGTATTTGATGATGGTAAAGATCGTATAAAATTCATCTTCACTCGCGCTGGGAAACATCGGATTTCGGTCTACAGCGATTTTAGCCCTTTTTGGATTAGTTTCGTCCAGCTGTAACTTCATGAAATTTAGTGTTAATACAAAATAATAATATGAAAGTAAAGTTACAGCCTCTATATGTCCCACTGATGGGCACAGGCCTCCCTTCATTTCTGAGAGGGTTTTAGGGCAAGGAATAGTCCGCGCGCTGCCCCAATGTGTGTTGGAGAACTTCACATGACTTCGAAATATTTTTTCTTATTCCTCAGACATGCAGGTTTCCTCACGATGTTTTCTTTCACCGAGCACGTGGTAAATCAGCATTTAAAATTGCAATTAACAATTTTATTGGTGCCGGCGGGGATCTAACCCAGGACATTCGCGTTCTGTTGAATTAATAATAATATAAGTAGCTATAAAAACTAAGACTGAGTAAAAAAAATTATAATTTAAAAGAAAATATATATATTTATAGTACTCACTTTGTTAAGCATGTAGGCTGGTAAATGAGTACTGGTAATGCTGGTCACCGTCAACGACCTATTAACGTTAGATTTGGCAATTTCGAATGAAGTTTCTAATTTCATTTGGTTCCTAGAACCTAGTTCATAGCGCATTCATACTGTGTGATGGATGTCCTATCTACTAGGACTCTGTTCTCTCTTGCAATTGAAATTGGTTCTTTTAAGAAAACTCTACCTTATTATTACATCTGAAGTCTATAGCCGTGTATGCGCATTATATAATAGGTTGCTGTAGAAGTGTACTCCCATAAGCCATCTCCAATAGGAATGGATTTGATAGATAGGATTGTACGTAGCGACCAAGCTTGGCAGGCGAATTGCCAACCACAATATCAGAAGTTTCACTTAAATTTTTCAATCATCCGAGAGGACAAATGTATAATATTTTATCAATTCAGTACCACAGAAGCACTCAACATGCAATAAGAGTTCAAAACAAGTGGACTGTAAACGTTATGGAGGTGAATATTTTTACGTTACAACCTCTGTAAAACTGCCAAATTACTTAAATGTTATGTGTGATGACATGCAAAATGTAATACTTTGTTATGTGATGTGTGATGACACGAAAAATGTATTATTTTATGGAGATTTATTTTATAGAATTTAAATTATGTATATATTAACTGAATCCTTTTTTTTGTGTTTTTATTTATTTTAGGGAAACTGCAAGATAAAGTAGCAGCTATGTTAATTCGACCTCGAGTCTTCGTTTGCGTTAGTGAATGTGCTGCTTTATAAAACAAAATCAACAGCACAATTTTTTAGTATTTATTAAATATATTTATTTTGACTTAATCTTTCAAATTTTAGATCCCTTAGTAATGAAATTATTAAACCACAACAAAGGATTTGTTCTGTTGATGTTCATATATTTTTTTTTATGTTGAAATTTATGTTACAAGTAGAATAAGTCATTTTTTATTTGAATGCGAGGAAATCTTTAGTGCACCTGTAGGATGACCTGTATGGATTTCTATTTTTCTTTCTTTTCGAACTCTAAACGACTCGAACCGCATATTATTCATCACTTCGCCCTATGCCGGAACTACGGAAACGCTTTCGGACTAATGTGCAATATCGCACGCTGACGGCCGATGCGGGCTCCTTCTCGTAAAAGGAAATGAAGCTGGAGTTCTCAACTACTTCTCAATTTCGAATACTCCGCTACCAAAAAGTCTTTACAACACTTTCAGGTAGTTTGTAACACTTTAAGGTAGACATTTTAAAAACTTTTTGAAAAAAAAAAACTTATTAAACTCTTAGTTCTTTACATTTAGTTTTACTCACTGCCAAAAAAAATGACTTTGCATGCTTGAGATACTCGATAATATCTTATAAGATAATGAAATAGTAAGGAGACAATCGTTTTTGGGCCCACTGGAAATTTTAACGACCCTTAATGTAATTACACAAAAAAATCAGTTTTTTATTACAAATAACCTATATATTTTTTGCAAATCTAATTATATTGGAAATGTGAAAAAAAAAAGAATTGTTCAGTGTTCAGGTCATTAGCTCTGGTAATGTAATATATAAAAAGTAATCGTATTATAGATGTGCCAACTCCGAAGAAACTCGACCCGAGTTAACTCTAGTTGAAATTCAGGTACCTCGAATTACGCAATTCAAATTATCTGAACAAAGCTGTGTCTATTTTTCACCAATAATTTTTATATTTGTTCTTCCATTCAACACAATTACTAGGTCCTTACGTACGAAATTGGCGTTTTATCGTACTTTTCTTCTTTTATTTTGATATAAAATAATATATCCTCTTTGGTTAAGAACTCCATATTCAAATTTGTAAATTCATTTAGCTGGTACATTGGTACATTTGAGTTTTGAAAAATTCATTCTTTTGTTTTTTCCTCATTATTTTTTTCTTTAGTGTCGCTTATTAGTGCACAATGGAAAACATGTCATATCGGTGTATTGACGAGTACGAGTTCTACCGTGGCATCAGTGCTGCAGAAACAGCTTGAAGGATTAATGATGTGTACGGCGCTGGTGTCGCAAAAGAAAGCACGATATGTTTTTGGTTTCAACGTTCTCATTCTGGCAATTTCGACCTTCAGAACCAACGTGGACGGCCGGAGACCAAAGTCAAAAATGAAGAATTAAAGGCTATTTTGGATGCGGATCCATCACAAAGTACTTCAGAGAGAGCTGCAGGATTCGCGGTAAGTGATAAAACTGTATCAATCCAATTGAAGCAAATTGGAAAAGTAAAAAAACTTGAACGATGGGTACCTCATAAATTGAGTGGATCGAATTTGCAAACACGCGGCGACTGCTGTGTTACTTTGCTCAACCGACACATAAATAAAGGGATTTAAATCGAGTCATTACTTGTGATGAAAAGTGGATACTGTACGATAATCGGAAGCACTCGTCGCAATGGATGAATTCTCGAGACCCAGCCACATTCTGCCCTAAACAAAAATTGACTAAGAAAAAGTTACTTGTGAGTGTTTGGTGAACTAGCACCGGTGTCTCGTTCAATACAGCTTTCTAAAATCTGGCCAGATGATTACGGCAGATGTCTATTGTCAGCAACTGCAAACCATGAAGAATAAACTAGCTGCTAAACAACCGAGATTGGTCAATCGCTCTAGGCCACTGCTACTTCACGACAACACAAGACCACACACTGCACAACAAACAACCACTAAGTTAGATGAGCTACAGTTGGAATGTCTGTGACATCCACCGTACTCCCCGGACCTTGCTCCAACAGATTACCATTTTTTCCAGAATTTGGAAAACTTCTTACAAGGAAAAAAATTCCTTCAAAGAGTTTAGTAATTCTCGCCCCAATGGTTTTTTTTAGTAAAGGGATCAATGAACTACTTATGAGATGGCAAAAGTGCATAGATAACAACGGTGCACACTTTCATTAATTAAATATATTTAAAAAAATTACTTAATATTCCTTCCGTACAAAACGCCAATTTCATATGTAAGGACTTAATATTATTACTAAACTTAATAGGTAGTTATATATTTTTGGTTTGTTTATTGACAATACTCATTGAATAATATCACCCTAACGTAACGTTTTGACGTAGGTCTTAACGTTAGTAATGATTTTACTATCACAAATTAGACTTAATCAATTTAGTGATATTTTATAATATATCAATAAATTACTTGAATTGGTAATTCAAGTTCATAAGTAGACACTGAAAACCACGACATATACATAGAGACTACATAGAAACATGAGTAGACAGACACTGCATTGAGTAAAATTTTATTACTCGAGTCACTTCGATTAATTTATGCACATATTTCGTTCTATTTGTTCACGAGTTTTCGAGTAAATTGACTTTTTACAGTCCCTGCGTCAAGTGAAAGTTTATCACTAGAGTTGAGAGTAGCTATTTTTTTAGTTAAAGCATTTTTAAATATGTTATTAAATACGTAATATGTGTTAATATGAAATGAAAGGAAAACATTAAATATTTATTTCTTTGTAGTACTTCCGTGTTCTTTTTCATGTTTTTAGTAATTTTGAATCCATAAACTGCTTTTACATATGGTGGAGCGACGAGCCTAAGGTTACCGAAGTCCAATTCCCCGGTCGAGCCTTAAACCTATTACGCGAGATATTAAACCCAAAATGGACTGTATATGCGAAATGCTTCTTCGTTTACACAAAATGGCAACTATAGCACGCGGTTTCCCATACAATGCACTCGCTCTTCCCTAAAACGAACTATTGTTTGCCAAATCTATGAAAGGAATCCTGCTTGATTAGGAGAAAATGAAATTGCAGCGGATTAACTATTAAACACAATTATATCAAGCAAGAACTAGTAAGGAATGTTCACTCACTAGGGTGTTACTTCTATACGGCTTGGGCACTATGTTGCTGCGGTGCGACCTCTGGTAGACTCTCTGGGGCCCCAGATGCTTTCTTGTCCGGTGATGCGTCGGGAGAGAGCGCGCGTAGGCCGAGCGCCCCATTTTATTCGTTCGGTTGCGATGATCGCGTAATATTCTAGAATCATCTTCTCTCCCCTCCCACCCCACCACCCCGATGTGTCGATAGGAGGGTATGAATGTTATCGTTTTGGAAAGGGATAAACGATTTGGCAAGCCTATCGTCAAATAAATAAATATGAATGGTTTTCCGCGCAACCATCTCCCCCGCCATTGAAGGATTTCCTTCAAAATAACTAAAACAACTAGAGCTAAGATCAAATTGACAAATAACTAACTAACGCTAAGATTACCTAAATTCAACTACAATTTCTAATCTAAAAAGCTAATTGAAATTATGGAAGAGGCAAGGGGCACATACGGACAACAGGGTGCATATAAGACCCAACCGTGGTCTTAACGCGAGCTACCCTAATTACTCCGTCGGAACCGGGAAAGACCTCTTCGACAATTTCTAATGGCCAATGGAGAGGCGGCGTATTCTCTTTGGTGAGCACAACCACAGTTCCTACAGTTAAAAGCTCAGTTGCTGTGTACCATTTTTTGCCGAGACTGCAAAGTATGCAAGTATTCCATCCTCCATCGTTTCCAAAACGATTGCACTAACCGGTCTAATAATTTGTGACGTACGGAAATGTTAAGTCTGTTCTCATCCATATCTACGGCGAGCAAATACTTTAAAGGCGTTAAATTCAAAAAATGTGCTGGAGTTAGAGCCAGCGGCTCTGAAGGGTCACTAGACAACGTACGACAAAGTGGGCGGCTATTCATTACGCATTCAATTTGAGCGAGCACCGTACTTAGCTCTTCGAAGGACAAAATTTGATCGCCTATTACTCGGTATAAGTGACTCTTTAGACTCATAATATTAGTCTCCCAATTGCCCCCAAAATGACTCGCGGCTGGGACGTTCAGAGACCACTCAATGCGGTTCTCGGATAAAATGTGAGCGAACTCCGAATTATAATACTTGCTAGCTAAGAGCTCATGTAGTTCTGATAAAATACGTTTTGTACCGACGTAGTTCGTACCGGTATCCGAATATAGTTTACTTACAGGGCCACGGCGGGAAAGAAATCTTTTAAATGCACCCATAAAGCCTGCTATGCTTAGATCACCAACGAATTCTATATGCACCGCTCGAGTAGTTAGACATACGAAAATGCAGACGTAAGCCTTTGTGGATCTTATACCACGCCCGCGAGTGAGCGTGACCTTAAACGGACCAGCGAAATCAGACCCGGTGTGCGTAAAGGGCTTTACTGATTGTATTACTCGACAAGATCTAAGTTCCGCCATTTCCGGAAATGACGGCTTGGGGCGTGCCCGAAAGCAAGCTATACATCTGTGCACCCGACTGCGTATTAAACTACGTGCAGAAAGAATCCAATAATTCTGACGCAAGATCGACATCAGCAAGTCGGGGCCATCGTGCGAGTTCAATTTATGATGGTAATCGACTAATAAATTCATGATATGGTCTTTACGCGGTAAAACTATAGGGTGCCGTTGGTCGAAACTCAACTGCGAGTTGGACAAGCGTCCACCTACCCTTGCAATCCCATCCTGTAAAAATGGCTTAAGGCGTTGAAAGGCGCGACTACAAGCTCTATTCGATTGTAATCTTGTAATTTCTTCAGAGAAATGCGCACGTTGAAGTTCACGCAATACTAGCGACTCAGCATATTTTTAATCGGACGCTAAGATATACGAACGTCGCGGTAAAAGCTTCGCGAATCGACAAACGTAAATTACGCTACGCAATAATTTCGACCAAGAGGACAAGCGGTTCGCCAAAACAATGATTGGAGAAACCTCGCTCGAAACGTTCGCCACTAGAGCGTGTCTCTTCTCTTTCGGCGGTTGTGACACTGACGAAGGTTCGAAATTGGTTATTGGCCATTGCGAAGGATCCAAGTGAACCCAAGAAGGTCCGTGGAACCAAAGCGGGTGGTCCATTATTTGCATTGGGGTGAGTCCACGGGATAGGCAATCGGCCACGTGATAAAAGTTCTGCGTTTCTAACTCGTCTTGGATCTTGGCCACTCGGTTCGCGACAAACATATCCCAACGGTGGAGTGCAGAATGAACCCAGCATAAGGCGACGGTGGAGTCGGAAAAGGCAAATATCCTTTCTATGTGAACTCTATCCCTACATGCGCTGATAACTGCGGTAATAAGCTTGGTGAGTACTAATATTGAGCAAAGCTCCAAGCGCGCCAGAGAGACAACCTTACGGGGGGAGACTCTCGACTTAGAACTAATGAGGCGAATCGAATTTCTACCATTATTCTGGACGTGGCAATACACAACGCCCCCGTAAGCCTTCTCGCTGGAGTCTGCAAACCCAACGACCGTGATGACGCTATTTCTATCGACGTTTATATGACGTGGTATTTTAATTTCTCTTAGTAAAGGAAGTTCCTCTCTAAAACGCTGCCACAACCGAACAATGCTGTCAGGCGGCGAGTCATCCCAATTGCATCCATGTAACCAAAGTTGTTTAATCAAAAGCTTAGCGTATAATACCACTGGAGCTACGAAACCCATGACATCCCATAATCTAGCAACGCATGACAGTATTGTGCGCTTTGTGCATTTCTCTACGGGCGGGTTTACTTTAAGGCTAAACACGTCGGACTCTGGTGACCAACACAGACCGAGCACCTTGTGTGTATCAGAATCGTCGAATGCCTTTATCGCCGAAAGACGGTGTTATAGTGGGATTGTGTCTAAAACCGGACGCAAATTACTAGTCCCTTTGACAAGATCGAATAAACCCGATTTCATGAGCTTTATAACCTCGGCGGTGGTTAGGGTGGCCTCCTCCACGCTATCGACCGAGTATACAAAATCATCCATATATAAACCGCTCTCAATTGCCCTCTTAGCTTTAGGGTAAGAGGGACCTTCATCGTGGGCGAGCTGTCTCACCGTGCGTAACGCATGAAATGGGCTCGACTTTAAATCAAAGCAAATGCGGTTAAATTCAAACACCATTAGAGGTTCCTTTGGGTTGAAACGATATAAAATGCGTTGGAATCTACGGTCGCATTCACGGACCCCTATGCAAAGAAACATTTGGCGAATATCGGCGGATAGTGCTATACTAAACAAACGAAAATTGGCTATTATATTAAATAAACTGCCCTGTAAATTTTACCCACTATAGAGGATATCGTTAAACGACAGATGAGTGCTAGTTTTAGCACTAGCGTCGAGCACTACACGTAACTTAGATGTAAGTTTGTCCTCCCTAATGACCCCGTGGTGTGGTATGAAATACGACGGTGTGTCTTCGTAGTTATCTAATTTCGAAGCCACAGGTGATATGTAACCTTCCCTTATATATTCGTTAATGACGCCGTCATAAGCTTCCTTTAACTGGGGTGAAGCGAGCATCCTACGCTCCAAGTTGTAGAAACGTTTTTCCGCCATTTGACGCGAATCGCCGAGAGATAAAACATCTCCTTTAAAGGGTAGCGCTAAACTATATCTACCGTCGCGATCACGAACGGTCGTGCGGACGTAAATTTCCTCGCATAATCTGTCATCTGAGCTAGCTATGGGTGGGACGTTCACTTCTTCCATCTCCCAAAATTTGCGGACTAACGGCTCGAGCGGTTCAACAGCCATACCACAGTAGGAGGTTGCCGAAATACTATCTATTAAGGGGGCGGAGCCAACGATGACATAGCCCAATACGGTTTCCAGTGCGTAAGGCGCGGTACGCGAGAAGTTGCCCCTGACCTTATTGTTTAACAAAAGATGAGGGAAAAGCGATGCTCCAATGAGCATGTCTATGTTTCCGGGAACGGCGTAAGTGTCGTCTGCTAGAGTCAAATTTTTAAATTCAATCATTGCCGAGGTGTCAACCGAAACGGTTGGCAGCCGTTCAGTGACCCTATCTACTACTACTGTATTTATATCAATGTTAACATTACGATTGTGCCGTGTAGTGGCGGTTGAGAATATCCACTACCCCATATCTTCCCGTGGGTGTCGTAAGAGGCGACAGAGGGAGACAGGCAGGAGATGGGCAGCAGCATCTTCCTGATAACAACTGTGACGTAATCAAAAACTGCGGTTGCCAACCCGCTCGCCAAGCGTGGAAACTATGGCAAATACCCCCCAATGAATAAATACACAAACAGACGGCCCCCAGTCCCCGGCGGCCCCGCTATTCCTGGCTACGGTGGCGACCATGGTAACGGCGGGGCAGGGGGTGCTAAGAATCTCCGGTGGAGGTTCGGTTGCCACCTACGACGACTCGACCTGGCAACATATAACGCACGCACCCTGAGGACTGACGAGAAGATACTGGAGCTGGAAGAAGAGGTAGACAAGTTGCGCTGGCATATTATTGGATTATCCGAGGTCCGAAGAGTGGGGGAGGACACGGAAATCCTCGAGTCCGGCAACTTGTTCTATCACCGGGAGGGCGACCATCTGTCCCAAGGAGGTGTCGGATTTATCGTCCACAAGTCTCTCGTCAACAACGTTGTAAAGATTGGGAGTGTGTCGACGAGGGTCGCGTACCTGATACTCAGAATCACCAAACGGTATTCGCTGAAGGTCATTCAGGTTTACGCACCAACCTCGGCACATCCCGATGAGGAGGTGGAGGAAATGTATGAGGATATTTCCAGAGCCATACATTCCTCCAAAACCCACTACACGGTGTTGATGGGAGACTTCAACGCAAAACTAGGCACAAGAGAAAGCGGTGAGCTGAAGGTAGAGAAATTTGGAGTAGGGCAACGGAATCGAAGGGGCCAGCAGCTGGCCGACTTTATGGAGAAAGAGGGACTCTTTATGATGAACTCTTTCTTCCAGAAGCGGCCCCACAGGAAGTGGACCTGGTCGAGCCCCGACGGTTCGACAAAAAATGAGATTGACTTCATTATGACGACCAGACGCCAACTGTTCAGTGATGTCTC
The DNA here is from genome assembly GCA_036936625.1 of Parnassius smintheus behrii. NCBI lineage: Eukaryota > Metazoa > Arthropoda > Insecta > Lepidoptera > Papilionidae > Parnassius > Parnassius smintheus. Next base: position 32,136,077 of record JAUPFT010000014.1, on the reverse strand, counting down.
AGTGATCGCAAGGGTGAAAACTGGCAGCGATCACCGAATGGTTAGAGGCACACTGAACCTAAACGTTAAGTTGGAGAGGTCTCGTCCAATGAAGTCAACGCTCCGTCCCCCTCGTGCTCTAATCCAGAATCCCGAAACCTTTCAGCTCGAGTTACGTAACCGCTTCCAGTGCCTAGAAGATTGCAATGCAGTGGACGATATGAACGACTAGCTCGTGGAAACTGTCCATGCGGTCGGAGCTAAGTTCTGCAAGACCCGCCGCAGAAGAACACAAAAACTCTCCGATCACACTCTTAATCTCATGGCTGTTAGACGGGAGATGAGGCTGCAATCGTCAACAGATTTGACAGCATACAGGCAACTGAACAGACAGATCTCCAAATACATGCGGCGAGACTTACGCAACTTTAATACTTCTCGTATTAAAGAAGCGATCGAGCGGAACCAGGGCTATAAAGTCTTTGCCAGAGATCTGTCTGCCAGAAAGAGCCAACTGTCAAAGCTGAAGACTGAGTGTGGCAACATCGTTTCCGGGACACCTGAGATTCTGAGTGAGATTGAGAGGTTCTATGGGCAGCTGTACACATCATCGTTGGAGCCACACGCAAGTGTGAGTAACGATCCAAGAGCAAGTCTTATCCGACACTATTCCGATGATATCCCGGACGTCAGTCTGAGCGAGATTAGAATGGCTCTCCACCACCTTAAAAACGGCAAGGCCCCAGGCGAGGATGGAATTACAGCGGAGCTTCTGAAAGCGGGTGGAACACCGGTACTTGAGATCCTTCAGAAGCTCTTCAATTCCGTCCTCCATGGTGGCACTACTCCGGAGGCGTGGAGCAGAAGCGCAGTGGTTTTGTTCTTTAAGAAAGGCGACAACGCTCTCTTGAAGAACTACAGACCGATTTCCCTTCTGAGCCGCGTCTACATGCTATTTTCGAGAGTCATTACGAATCGTCTCGCACGCAGACTCGACGACTTCCAGCCTCCCGAACAAGCCGGTTTCCGAAAAGGCTTCAGTACCATAGACCACATACATACCCTGCGGCAGATTGTACAGAAGTCCGAAGAGTACAATCTGCCACTTTGCCTGGCATATGTGGACTATGAGAAAGCCTTTGATTCCGTCGAAATTTGGGCGGTGCTACAGTCCCTTCAGCGATGCCAAGTTGACTGTCGGTACATCGAAGTGCTGAAGTGTTTGTACAGTAGGGCTACGATGGCTATCCTAGTACAGAACCAGAGTTCGAAACCTATCCAACTGCAGAGAGGTGTAAGACAGGGTGATGTTATATCACCGAAACTCTTCACCGCTGCGTTGGAAGACGTTTTCAAGCTACTGGACTGGAAAGGATACGGTATTAACATCAATGGCGAGTACATCACTCACCTTCGATTTGCCGACGATATAGTCCTTATGGCAGAATTGCTGGAGGACTTAAGCATTACGCTCAATGACCTCAATAGTGTCTCCCAACGGATAGGTCTTAAGATGAACGTGGACAAAACAAAGATCATGTTTAATGTCCATGTCACACCTGTGCCGGTAGTTGTTGGGAGCACTATGCTCGAAGTTGTTGATGAGTACGTTTACCTGGGACAAGTAGTCCGACTAGGTAAGTCCAACTTCGACCGAGAGGTCAATCGACAGATTCAGCTCGGCTGGGCAGCGTTCGGGAAATTACGACACATCTTCTCGTCAGGTGTACCTCAATCGCTGAAAACTAAAGTGTACAACCAGTGCGTGTTGCCAGTGATGACTTACGTATCAGAGACGTGGTCCTTCACTGCTGGCCGTTTGAGGACGCTCAAGGTCGCTCAGCGAGCTATGGAGAGGGCTATGCTCGGAGTTTCTCTACGTGATAGACTCAGAAATGAGGATATCCGCAGTAAAACCAGAGTGACCGACATAGCCCAACGGATTAGTAAGCTGAAGTGGCAATGAGCCGGCCGTATAGCTCGAAGAACCGATAACCGATGGGGAAGAAAGGTTCTCAAGTGGCAGCCCCGTACCAGTAGGCGTAGTGTAGGGCGACCCCCCACTAGATGAAGTGACGACCCGGTAAGACATGCAGGAAGTCGATGGATGCAGGTGGCTCAGGACCGTGCTTTGTGGCATTACTTGGGGGAGGCCTATGTTCAGCAGTGGACTTGTGAAGGGCTGTAATGATGATAATGATGATGATGATGATGATCTTGAGTAAATTTTTTTCATACGAGTACACGGGAATGATGGAGAACTTCATAATTTTATTTATAATTATATATTATATTTTGAACAATTTTACTGATTATCAGCTTGTTGCAACTCTATGTATCTTAATTTTTGCTTTATCTAATTTGACCGGCTGAAGGTAAATTAGGTCAAAAATGGAATACATACGATATTTATGTATATTTAGCTGGAACTAATGAAGAGATTTTCCTTTGATCTTAAAGT